>JARFJB010002472.1:6257500-6440000 GCA_036346205.1 Vesta saturnalis | reverse complement strand
CATTAAAATTTTTGTGTTACACATTTCTCCATACGGTTGTTACAATTTTTCTTTTCAACCTCTAAATTTTCAAAAAATGGAATGCAGCGCCTAAATTGCGCGTTTAAGATACCTCATATAGTGAATAAAGTGCCCTTAAAATTAACCAGGAATCCAAATTTATAATAATATACGGTATGTTCCAATTAAAAAATATAACTTTGTGTTGTAATACCCTGTATACGAGTAGTAATTTTGCGAAAATATTTTATAATTGTAATCCGAAAGATCCACACAATCCTGCAATAAATAATTTTGAAAACGATATTGTATACACTCATAAAGCTTCGTCCACGCACTATTGGCGGACCTGTATATATATATATATATATATATATATATATATATATATATATATATATATATATATATATATATATATATATATATATATATATATATATATATATATATATATATATATATATATATTTTTGACTTTAGTTATTCAAGATTCTCTTTCGTTTTAAACTTTTTCAAGGTCATACCACTTTCGGTTATCCATCAATGCCCTTATTTTAAATGTAACACCCGGAATATTATTTCATTTTTGGATTCCTGAGAAAATTTGATAATGAGCTCCATCAGGTTTCCCTGTACCTATTTTCAACTGTTTCTTAGATATCTTGATACCTTTTTGAAAAATGTGGCCTTATCTTCAACACTGCGCCTTTTACCCATTTCCGACTAGCGCTAAGTGCTTCTGGAGTAGACGGAAGGACAAGAGTCGCACTTTGAAAATCCACATTGACAATTGATTTATCGCACAGGGTGTCCAAAATTTTATGACCTACCCTGTATATAATTGCATGTTAGGATGCAGAATTTGATTCTGCATCGAATCCCTATACTTTCCTATATACCTATTTCCAATGGTTTTTTTTGTTATTCTATATTTTCTATTTTAATGTAATTTTTGGCAGAAACCGACACACTCTTTTGTTTTTCCAAACTAAATGAACATGACCGAAACAACAGAAAATTAGGTTAATTAGAACATGATAACAATATAGGAATATAACGAAATTGAGAATGTAATAACAAATGAAGAACATAATCAAATGGTAAATGAATGTAAAATTACAATAATTGTTCTATATGACAGCCATTTTGGTTCAAACACTGAATAACTCCGTCATGTAATACTCGTGAAACAGTCTTCCGAAGTTTAGATTAGTAAACGCATCGTGAACACGGTTCAATAATTCCTATCTAATTTGTACTGGCCTAGATAGAGTACACTAGTTCCTTTACGTGGCCCCAGAGCTAAAAATCCAAGGGCGTCAAATCGGGTGATCTGGGTGCTAGTTCCAAGGTCCACCGATTCTCAAACATCAATGTCAACTGCTGGTGTGGACCTGCAGTGGAATGTGCTGGGGCATCACCCAACTGAAACCCACTGTTTGCTCTGTTACGTGGAGGTAGAGTATTTAGGAAATTACTAACAAAGCATCTCAGTATCGCGAGATATGTAGCCCTATTAAAATTTTTATCGTACACTTGATATGCCACTCTATTATCCATGATTAAACCTGCAGAATTTTGATCCATCAGTTCATTCTTATGAAGCAATCTTTGGTCATTTTCATACACATGAACTCGTCTTGCCTCATCACCAAGACGTAATCCATGCATGCACAGTTATCTCAGAAATGAATGCATTTTATGTTTTCTTAATATTCTGCGGATTGATGTCCTTGAAATACCCAAATCCAGCTCTGCTACTGGAGTTTAATCCGTGGACAAGCTTAAAAATAAGGCAACACATTCACCTCGTTATTGTCGTGATCTCGTACTTGAGGTGATTTCTAGTTGCCCTTACATTTCCAGTTGCTATAAACTGAGCTTCTATTCTTGTGAATTTTCGGTGAGTCATTGTTGGTAGGTCCGGATATCATTTTTCTAACCACCAATACTTCAATACTTCTAACGAACAGCTACCTTGAGAATATATATGTCATTGAATTTATAACCTGTTGTAAAAACAATGATTGTATTATACAATACGTTTTATTATTGTAAGTTTTTGTTATGAACGAATAAGTTCAAAGGTAAATATGTAATTAAAAATTATTGTTAATTTTATTAAATACATAAATAAAAGTTTACCTCGTAGATTTGAACCTACGACCTGTACTTTGCAGAGTACCGCGCTAACCAACTGCGCCATCAAGGTTCAAGCCCCAATCGATACAAATTTTGTCTTTATGTATGTAGAACATCAGTTCTACATACATAAAGACAAAAGAACATTAGTTCTACATACATAAAGACAACATTTGTATCGATTGGGGCTTGAACCTTGATGGCGCGGTACTCTAGCAAAGTACAGGTCGTAGGTTCAAATCCTACTCGAGGTAAATTTTTTATTTATGTGTTTAATAAAATTAACAATAATTTTTAAATACGTTTTATGTTTTTCACTATGAAGTACATTAATACATTTCCGCTAGACGCTTGAAACTGGCACGGTTTTCGATAGAAGGGAAATTTAAATAATTAAATTAAATTAAAAATTATAATATCCACTCTAAACTCCTAAATTATGTATACAATTTTATGAAAAATTAATTATCTATCGCCATTTTTAATCTTTACCGAAGATCCTTAGAATAACTAAATGAAAATGTAGGGATGTCCGAATTTGCATAGCGAATGGACTTTAGGTCAAGATATCAACAATCGAATATCCATAGAAATTGCAAGACGTGTAGGATATGTTTGGGAATTGAAATTTATGTCTAATGGATAATACGTATGTGTTATCTGGGTAATTGCATTCTATGTCAATGGTTGTTATCGCTAGATATGAATCTTACATTTTTTTATTACGAATTTTTAAAACTTGGCAACACCGAAAACAGGTTCTGATTTGACATTTATTTACCTAACCTGCAATCTTTCACTTTTTTAGTACTAAAAGACTACTTAGGTACATGTGCTTTATGCAGGTAAACGTGGATGCTTTACCGGTAACCAAATAACTTATTAATTTAATTGTGATAGAAGATATAATAAAATGGTAATAACCAAAAGTTATTGTACTCTTTTAGGTCAGAAATATTAAAATAATGAATAGATTCACATGATTTAATGCATAATATGCAATTTCCAAATTATGATGTAATTGTACAACTTTTTGCACATATTTTAGGTAGAACGTAAAGGGACTTTTAAGGTCGAATATTTACAAAAGATTGAGCAAGAAATTCAAAAACAATGGGATGAAGAAAAAGTTTATGAAATTAACGCACCCTCGTCACCTAAGGCATCTGACACAAAATTTCTTTGCACTTTTCCATTTCCTTATATGAATGGTCGATTACATTTAGGACACACATTTTCACTTTCAAAATGTGAATTTGCAGTACGATATAATCGTCTTAAAGGAAAATATTGTTTATTTCCATTTGGATTTCATTGCACAGGAATGCCGATTAAAGCTTGTGCTGATAAATTGAAAAGAGAAATTGAAGATTTTGGGTGCCCTCCAACGTTTCCTATAGATGATAGCATTATAATTATTGAGAAAGATGATGTTATACCTAAAGATAAATCTAAAGGAAAAAAGGTAAATATAAATTGATTGTGTTTAATCTATTTTAATTTTTTCATAGAGTAAAGCTGTTGCTAAAACAGCATCAACTAAATATCAGTGGCAAATTATGCAAAGTTTGGGACTGAGAGATGATGAAATACCTAAATTTGCTGATGCAAATCATTGGCTGGATTATTTTCCTCCACTTGCTGTGAAAGATTTAAATAGTATTGGGGTTCATGTGAGTCTTTGAATCATTTTGTTGTCTTTGTGATTTAGTGTGCTTTTAGATTGATTGGCGACGGACCTTTATCACCACAGATGCTAATCCATTTTTTGATTCTTTTGTACGTTGGCAATTCATTCATTTAAAAAAAAGAAATAAAGTAAAGTTTGGTAAACGATACACAATTTACTCACCAAAAGATGGACAGCCTTGCATGGATCATGATAGATCTTCTGGTGAAGGGATTGGTCCTCAAGAATACACATTAATAAAAATGAAGCTGATGAAACCATACTCATCAAAACTAAAGTAATGTAAATGGGACATTATTGTGTAAAATCATCCACCTAAGGTTTGTTGTAGACAACTATCAACAGTGGTGTAGATACACCTACCTTAATCTTAATTTTTAGAGCATCTGAAGTCAAATGTAACAAAACCTGAATTTTTTATTTCTACAAGATTTAACTGTTTTTACTTTTCAACCAACATAATTATGCACATGTAGTTATCAAAGATTATGAAATCGACTTTTTTTCACTATTGTTAAATCAACTTATTACATCATTTTACAATGTTTCGCCAAGATCGGCCGTGATCTCTGTGTGTGTGTGTGTGTGTGTGTGTGTGTGTGTGTGTGTGTGTGTGTGTGTGTGTGTGGATGTGTGTTAATATCCACGATAACTCCAGAACCATAATACATACGTACATAAAATTTTGTATTTAAGCTTCATTTCTCCTGGAGCTGATTATATTTTGGGTGAAATCCAGTGGTGGAGGGGGGGTTTATTAAGGGCAGTTTTTGGTTTATATCAAATATTTCTGAAACAGCTGCATATTTCAAAGATTAAAAAATACCTAGATTTAGACATTAAACATATCGGTTAAATATGTTTTATGCAATTTTTTGATACAATGCGTAATTTAGCGGCAAAAAAATTACTAAGTGTTGGTTCAAATTTTTTGAATATCTAAATATCACTTAATTTTATAAGAAAAAGTGTGGACATATTGTTTAAAGAAAATTTAATTTTACATAACTTTTCTTTATAAAGTTTCTTAACATACTCAAGGTAAGTCTAAAAATTAATTAAAAATGAACGATAATGGTTAAACTGTATTATTGATATCTTTATGTAAATTTATGCGTTTCGATTACAATTACAGTTATTGTCCTCAGTAAATGGTAATATCTTTAAGAATTACTTGAGATTGCTATATCAATTTATGAATTATGAAAACTTAAATAGAAGCCAGCCTGCTATTACTATAAAAGTTTGGCAAACATATAAAGCCAACTATGGAATCTCATTTTGTTTTATTTTAACAAAAAGCTAAACCTCTATAAAATTAAATATTATTAAACTGTCTTGAAGATGACAATTCAGAACACCCTCTAACGGGCAAAGGCTAATAGTGAAAAATGTTATAATCAAAGAACAAATTTAACAAAATTTAATCAAGTTATGGTGTAAGTGTAAAGTAAAAAACTTTAATTTGAAATTGTTAACAGCGTTCACAAATAGAAACTGTTTAATGATATTTAATGTATTAAAAATCTAGTCATTCTTTACCAAAATAAAATAAAATTTCATAGTTGGCTTTATTCGTTTATCAAACTGTTATTTTAACTACAGACTTTTGTTTGCGTTTTTATATTTTATAAATTGATTTTGACATCTCAAGTAATTCTTAAAGGTATTACCATTTACCTGGGGTAATAACTATAACTGTTATTGAAATGTATAAATTTATATGAAGATAAATAAAAAAATACATTGTTTAATATGTAAAAGATAATTATTTTAGTTAAGTACTTAATTGTAGTAATCAGTTCATTATTGATTCAAAATTTTCAGACAAATGATAAATCATGAAAATATATATATATTATATATATATATATATATATATATATATATATATATATATATATATATATATATATATATATATATATATATATATAATAGTTTATTGAGAACACAATGAATTATAAGCCAAAGGTAAAAAACCCTTTGCTAATCTGTCAAGCTTTCGGAAATGCTTTATTCCTTTCTCAAGACAAGCTACAAAAATATAATTAATGGTAGTAATGTTATAAATTAGATAATAATAAGAACATACCTAATGTGAGTTAAATAATAAAGTTAAAAACTAAACTAACTATAGGGAAACTAACAATAGGAGATATTGAGAAACTAAAAAGAATTGACAGTGTGGGTGTATGGGTAGATACGTATTGAAAACACTAACAACGGTAAGTGACTAAGGTTTGATGTTACTTATAACCTATACACTAAAATTAGATCTCCCTTAACGACTTTAGAAATTCAAATGTGGTTTATTCTATCCCATGTAAGGAGTGTTTTAAGGTGTACATAGGACAAACATCTAGAAATGTATCAGGGAGAATCACATCACATAAAAGTGACTACAATAGAAGAATTTCTTCATGTACAAAATTTTATTTAATTTTATAGCACCATTTTTAGAATTTGAAATATATTTTGTTTGTCATAAAGTAGGTACTTAATTACATTTATTGTACTAATACATTTAAATACAATAACTTTTTTTGAATAAACATATCTACAAAAACAACATGAAACGACACTGACTTATAGATACGCGCCAATTTTACAAACAGCGTAAATTCGTCGTTTGCGCATTGCCGCGCTCGCCTTCTTAGGTGACTAAGACTGTAGCTTAGCTGAGCATGTTATCCAACAAAACCATGCAATGGATTTTAACAAAGTTACTATATTATGTAATGAAAATAATTTAACTAAACGTCTTTTTCGTGAAATGGTCTGCATTAATGAAAAGTCATACTCTTAATAAGAAACTAGATATTAACAAACTTAGCAGTATTTATACTTACATATTATCTTATCAAATAGTTTTAATCAAATTTCAGCTAATAATTAAAAAAATGTTTTTTTGCTCTAAAGCGTGGTAAGCTTTTATTCAACATTGTCCATTTTTCTAGTAATGTTTGTTAATTTTATTTTCCTTTGATTATTTTGATCCCATAACACTTAGCCACTTACTGCTGTTAATGTTTTTAATACGTAACTACCCATATATTATGTCACATTTGATTTAGTTAATACTATTGACACACTGTCAATTAATTATATTTTTGTAGCTTATCTAGAAAGGAATAAAGCATTCTGAAAGCTTGACAGATTAACAAAGGGTTTTTTACCTTTGGCCTACGTAATTGACCGCATTCTCCAATAACCTTACATTATAATAATTATCAGTCAAGATAGGATTACCCACGTACTTATGCAGGGTGTTCTAAAAGTCAATCAGGAAACTCCGGGAGGAGAATCTACGAGCTAAAATAATAGCAGTTTGTAAGGAAATTTTTTTTCAGATTGTCATTTATTTGCAAGATACGGCTTGTCAAAAACCGATTATTTAAAATTTTCTTTTTAAATAACTTCTGCAGTTCAAGGTCGACTAGTCTCTCATTTGACATACTTACTATTTTACCTTTGGCTTACGTAATTGACCGCATTCTCCAATAACCTTACATTATAATTATTATCAGTCAAGGTAGGATTACCCACGTACTTATATAGGGTGTTCTAAAAGTCGTATCAGGAAACTCCGGGAGGAGAATCTACGAGCTAAAATAATAGCAGTTTGTAAGGAAATTTTTTTCAGATTGTCATTTATTTGGAAGTTACGGCTTGTCAAAAACCGATTTTTTAAAATTTTCTTTTTAAATAACTTCTGCAGTTCAAGGTAGATTAGTCTCTCATTTGACATACTTACTAATTAGATCAAGTTCTCTTGGAGCAGTAATAAAAAAGTTCCATTATGCGCCGTTAGAGGGCACTTTACCTAAAACTCAAAATTTGTTTTGTTGATAACTTTTTTCTCTTGCCAAACATCGCAAAAATATGAACATTATTATACAGTGAAACAATATTAGAAAAAATTATGTGCTCTTTATTCAAGCCGATAAATGCAACCGTTTAGTCAGAAAAGTAACTTATAATCCTTATGTTATGTGTGTAGTATTTTCTCTTGTATTGGTGTTTATGTATTTGTATTTAGTTTTTTTTTTCAGTTTGCCCTGTAATTGGTACTTGTTTCTGTTGGACAAATAAAATGTATTATTGTTATTATTATAAAATAGGAGAATCTGTCATACTTTGTGCGTGTAATTCCACTATCTAAGGCTATCTTTTTGTAAAACCAGAATCGTTAATAAATAAAATAAAAAAATTGGTCTTTGACAAGCCGTAACTTGCAAACAAATGACAATCCTATAAATAATTTCCTTACAAACTGCTATTATTTTAGCTTGTAGAATCTTCTCCCGGAGATTCCTGATGAACTTTTAGAACACCCTGTATACTAGGTGAGTCATGACGAACTTGACATACTTACACCATATATGGAGTCCC
This sequence comes from Vesta saturnalis, assembly GCA_036346205.1. Lineage (NCBI taxonomy): Eukaryota > Metazoa > Arthropoda > Insecta > Coleoptera > Lampyridae > Vesta > Vesta saturnalis. The sequence goes on along the minus strand of JARFJB010002472.1, from coordinate 6,431,770 downwards.
TTATGGGGAATATCATATGACCATTAAAAAGTGTCAACTCTGCTTTTTTTATTAATATACAGGGTGATTTATCAATTCTGATACAGAATTCATTTGGCTATAATATCTACACGGGTTATTTCTCAAATCTTAGAAATTCCAGGACCGGCTTCGGAAAAATTAATTGGGCCTGTTCATATTATAAAGTTCACCCTGTATACGATTTTTTAAAATTGTAATTAGTGATTTTCGAAGTACACAAAAAGACGATGAAAATCATGTGTGTGACATTTTTGTCACACTTTTATTTCATTCTTAATAAACTATCAAATTTGGGTGTAATTGTAAATCCGCCGTGGTTTATCACACAATAATGTAATTATTGAAAAGAAACATTGTCAGTGGCAGATATTTTAACTAAAATAAGTACCAAATACGTGAACATTACTTTGTCTACATTGTTACTGTCCCTTTGTGTTGTTTCCAGGACCGGATTAAACAATTTTTAAAAATCTAATTTTTAAAAGAAAATCACTGTACATTTTTTTATAGAACACAGCTGGAATAATCAAAATACTCATATAAATTGAAAATTGCTTCATCTTCATTAGAAATATTTTATTATTAACTATCAGATTAATAAATGATAAATCAACTGCAACGCATAGTAATAACAAGTAATAAGAAACGACTCTTAAGAAATAATTAAAACTACATAACATGAAAACGTAAATAATTTGAAACCACAAATTCACAATAATTTATAAGTAATTACAATTGCTAATAATTATTGAGCTCTAAAGATCACTCCGCATTTTATTTCTGCAAATACAATAGTTATAAAAAAAACATATGTATCAAGGTAATCATGTCTTATTTCATTTAAATTTAATTCCAAGAACTATAACTAAATTGTAGCCAATAACAATAACAAACTATTTTAAAAATAAAAATAAACCGAAGCATATGAGGTTTTTTCAGGGGGTTTTCCTCATACACATGTGCGTATATGCACACCATCTGCAGCTACTTAGGTGAATGCTGGGGTAGTATTTTCCCCTTCAGAACCCTTACTCTGTTCCTTCTGATCCTATCCTCACCACACCCATGCTTAATCCCACCATGCATATATACCTAATGTATGCTGGGAATCCATGATTGTGGCTGAAGGAGGTTGGAAAGCTCAAGCAGCCCGCGCTTTCCCTTGGGGAGGGAATGAAATATGTGGCCTTTTTTCTTCTGTGGTGGTGTTATGTCTAATCTATGACAAAAATAACAATGAATCGTTAATAAGGTAAATTGGGACACTACGAAATTATTTTAAATATACAGGTTGGTTTAAAATACATGGCAACTAATTGTAAGATTTTTAAATGGCATACCCTTCATATTATACATTTTTGGATTCTTTTATGTTTTTTACATTAGGTTTATTGACTTGTTTAAATAAGGATTTTGAGGTTAGAGACCGAAAGTGAGATTTAATTAAAAAAGATAGCATTCCCTTAACTAGTGGACTTTTTACAAAACGACATATCTTTGGAAAATGCACTTTTAGTACAGCCTTTATCAAAGAATAACGTATTTGTGTTTTAACTTAAAAAAAACTCAATCCATACAGGGTGTTCCATAATTTAAGCTAATTATTATATATATATATATATATATATATATATATATATATATATATATATATATATAAAACTAATTCCAATTTTTCTATTGTAGTGCACTTAGACAGTATTAACATACCTAATTTCCAAAATCAATAGCATCAAAAATCTACTGACTGAACATTTGAAACTTACATCTTATAACAATTCGATTGTCAAGTGGTAAAAATTGTGTAAAAATCCACCCCAAGAATTCTGAACCTTCACAGGAGGCAACTAAAATTTTTGCTTTGATAGTTAGTGGTAAAATATATTCTTTGTATTAATTAGAAAAATGTACTAATTGAATAATATAATAAAAGGCGTATAGAGTTTCAAATAATTCTCGCGAGATACGAAAAAATAATTTTTAAGTAAGAAACTTTAACACCCTGTATCTTGTTCACGAAGCATTTAACTAAACATGTTTATATGAACTTTTTGCCTTGGAACAAGGTGTTCTGCCATTGGTAAATTTAATGTATTTAAACACCTATATTGTGTATTGTTTACTTCAAACTTTCTGCTGCAATACATAATGTATAGTGACCAGTATTGGTTGTAACTGTGTTTTTTTTCCATTCCCTGGGTTGTAACCACTTTAGTGTGCTTACGGCAAATATCTAATTTTTAAGCGAATATTAAAAAAACCCACTTTTATATAGTAAACATTAATACAGCAACTTACTTTATAGATCTCTTAAAAAAAATTTTAGCTGAGAGAAAAGGGAGCAAAATTACACTTTACCTGGATGATTTTACATGGAATATTTCTCATACTTATGTTTTGCAATTTTTTTACTATTGTTATTTACAGCGTATTTGGCGACAAACCAATCTTTTTAGTCGCTGCCACTCTTCGTCCAGAAACAATGTATGGTCAAACAAATTGTTGGGTGAGACCTGACATGGAATACATTGCATTTGAAAATGTTTCTGGTGAAATTTTTATATCGTCACAACGATCTGCAAGAAATATGTCATATCAAGGTTTCACACAGGTTGAAGGTGATGTAAAAGTTCTTCTAACTGTTACTGGTCAGGTGAGAAACAATTTTAACTTGATCATGTAATTTTAATGATTATTCTGAAGGATTTGTTGGGAGCTGCATTAAAAGCTCCGATGACCACCTATGAAACAATTTATGCACTACCAATGCTGACAATTAAAGAGGATAAAGGCACAGGAGTGGTTACGAGTGTGCCTTCTGATTCACCTGATGATTATGCCGCTTTAGTTGATTTAAAAAAGAAACCAGCATTTAGAGAAAAATATGGTATTAAAGATGAGATGGTTTGGTTGATATTCTTGTATTAAAATTGAGAATAATTGTTATTATCTTTAGGTGTTACCGTTTGAGCCTATTCCTATAATTGAAGTACCAGGATTTGGTAACTTATCTGCTGTTACTGCATATAATACACTAAAAATTCAAAGTCAAAATGATAAAGAGAAACTTATTGAAGCCAAGGAAATGGTCTACATGAAAGGTTTTTATGATGGAGTTAGTTTTGCATAATTTATCATTTGTGTAGTTATAGTATGTTTTAATTTTAGATAATGCTAATTGGCATATTTAAAGGGGAGAAAATTCAGGATATTAAAAAATCGTTGCAAAAATTTTACTAAATAAAAAAGAAGCCGTAATTTATTATGAACCAGAAAAAACTATTATTTCAAGGTCTGCAGATGAGTGTGTAGTAGCACTTTGTGATCAGTGGTATTTAGACTATGGAGATGAAATATGGACAAAACAGGCAGAATATGCTTTAAAATCTATTAACACGTATTCTGAAGAAGTAAGGAAAAATTTTGAAGCTTCTCTTGATTGGTTACATGAGCATGCTTGCTCTAGAAAATATGGATTAGGAACCAAACTTCCTTGGGATGAACAATGGCTGATTGAGTCCTTATCTGATTCCACAATTTACAATGCTTATTATACTGTATCTCACTTAATTCAAGGAAATTCATTTAAAGGTGATCAACCAAATCAGTTGGGTATAAAAGCAGAACAGATGACACCGGAGGTATGGGATTATATATTTTTTAAAAACGCACATTTCCCATCTGCATCAGGGATTAATAAAGACTCTTTAGATTTAATGAAACGTGAATTTGAATTTTGGTATCCAGTTGATGTAAGAGTCTCTGGTAAAGATCTGGTACAAAATCATTTAACATATTACATTTACAATCACTGCGCTATGTGGCCTAATGATGAATTAAAATGGCCAAAGGGGATTCGAGCCAATGGGCATTTATTGCTTAATTCTGCAAAAATGTCTAAATCAGAAGGCAACTTTTTAACATTGCAACAAGCTGTAGAAAAGTTCAGTGCTGATGGAATGCGCCTTTGTTTGGCTGACTCCGGAGATTCTGTAGAAGATGCTAATTTTGTTGAAAGCATAGCAGATGCCGGAATTTTGAGATTATACACATTTATTGAATGGACAAAGGAAATTTTGGCATCAAAAGCTACATTAAGGTATTGACATTTTTTTTTTAATTTACGTCTGTCGAGCTAGCCCCCTCCCGTACCTTGTAAAAATAAAAAACAGTTACATGAAAATTACGAGCTATTTATGAGCTTTTATATTCCGCAAATTATAAATTTTGAGCTCATCATTGTACTAGGGAGGAGTTTAAAAATTTCAGTGGGTCGCCGTCGAATCAGCCCCCAGTTGTGTATGTATATAGTGGCTGGACACCCCAAGGGGGGTTATGCCGCTCTTAAGTGAGCTTTCTAGATCTTGAATTTGGGATAGATCAGTTCCCATTTTGTTCCTTAAATCTTCCTACATATCTCCTGCCATATTTTCCGGTCCTTTGTACTTTCCTGCCATTTGTATACTCCAATATCTCTGAGGTCTTCTTTAACTTCTTGCCACCAAGTGGATCTTGGTCGCCCCCTCCTTCTTACACCTTCTGGCTTCCAGCCCAGTATGGTGTACGTTATTGATCTGGGTCCGGATCTCCAGACGTGCCCCAACCATTTGGCCCTCTGTTGCTTAATTTTCCTGACTATATCTTCGCCTATTTCTTCATTCAATTCATGGTTCATCCGCAGCCTGTACTCGTTGTTTCCCTCCTTTACTGGCCCTAATATAGATCTTAATATTTTTCTCTTCATTATTCTCAAGTCCTCTTCTTGTTTTTTGTCATTGTCATTACCTCCGCAGCGTACAACATTACCGGTCTGATAATTGTTTTATATATTTTCATTTTAGTATTTTTTCTCAGTAGCTTACTTTGTAGCATTCTCTTATTGGCATAAAAAGCCCTGTTAGTTGCTGCTATCTTCTCATTGATTTTAATCCCCTTATTTCCACTATTAGCTAGAGTGATTCCCTGGTATTTAAACCTGTCCACCTCTTCGAACTTGAAATTTCCAATTTTTGTTTGAGTGTAACAATCTGCTAGTTGTTTATCTATTCTCATTATTTTGGTTTTGCTTTCGTTTATTCCGAGTCCTATTGCAGATCCCTCAGCTGCTATCTCCTTTAGCGTCTCCTCCATTGTGTTGCGGTTTCTTGCAATAAGCGCTAAGTCATCAGCATATGCAATTATTTGGCTTCCTTTTGTTTTTATTGTTCTTTTGTCTATTTTCCGCAGCGCATATTCTAGGGCTAAATTGAAAAGTGTCGTTGAAAGTGCGTCGCCTTGTCTTACGCCTTGGTTTATCTCAAATTCCTTACTGTTGCTGTTGTTTTTTCTAGTGTGACCTTTATTAGCCTTCTTAATTTAGGAGATACTCCTAGTTCTTTCAGTGCTTTCAGTAATTTACTTCTTCTGATAGAGTCGAATGCTTGTTCGAAGTCTATGAAAAGAATTTCTAGATCCAGTTGAAATTCGCTTTTTCAATGATTTGCTTAATAGAGTGGCTTGCATCTATTGTCTACTTTCCTGCGGTAAACCCACATTGATATTGGCCTATTATGTCATCAGCTTGTTTCTTTAGTCTTTTTTGTATTAATGTTGACAGAATTTTGTAAGCCTTATTTAACAGCGTTAATCCTCTGTAATTCTTGCATATTTGCTCATCTCTTTTTTTATGTATGGTTATGATTTCTCCTGCTTCCCATTCTTTTGGTATTTTTTCTTCAGTCCATATTCTTTTAATCAATTGATGGAGTCTTTCTAATAGTTCTTTCCCTCCATATTTTATTAACTCCATGTTAATCCCATCTCTTCCTGGCGCCTTCCCATTATGACTTTTATTAATAATCTCTTGTATCTCTTCTTTTGTTGGTGTCTCTGAGTCTGCATTTGCTGCATCTTCTTCATACTCGTCATCTTCTTCTGATATCCGTCCTTCGTCACCATTTAGTAATTCTTTGTAATATTGTGCCCACACTGCTTTGTATTGGTGTTCATCCTCTGTTATTTTTCCTTCTTTATCTCTTATACCAATCACTTTCCCCTTGTACACCTTATTCTGTTCACTGATTTTTTTGTAAAAAGTTTTTGAATTTATGTTTTTACTTTCCAGTTCTATTTCCTTGACTTTGTTGTCCATACAGTCCCTCTTTGCCTTTCTGTTAATCCTTTTAGATGCTTTCCTCTGTTTTACATACTCTTCCAAGTCTTCTTCTTTGTATGTGCATAACCATTTTAATCTCGCTTCAGTTTTTTTCTGCAATGCTTCTTGACAGGGCTCATCAAACCATTCTTTTTTCAATGTTTTTCCTTTTTGATCTACATGCTCTACTGCGGCTGCATTTATACATTCTGCAACTTGTCTCCATTCCATTTGTGTTATTTCTAGCTATATTTATTTTATTTAGTTCACTGGTAACGCTTGTCATGTACTTTTGTCGTACCTTTGGATTATTTAGGCTTTCAATATCCCATCTGTTTATTTTGCTCCTTTTTGTCTTATCGTCTTTATTTTCTGTTTTATTGTTGCTGTGACTAGAAAATGGTCAGAATCTGCGCACGCACCTCTAAATGTTGATGTCTTTTACTGATGATAGCTTTCTTTTTGTGACAAGTATATGGTCTATTTGTGTATATGTGTTATTATCTGTTGATCTCCCTGTTACTTTATGCCAGTATGGATGTTGGAATTTGGTGCTGCATATATCCATATTTGTTCTCATAGCTAAATTACACAATCTCATTCCATTATTGTTCGTTACATCATAGATTGTGTGCTTTCCTGCAACCAGCCTTACAAAATCTTCTTTGCCTATTTGGGCGTTAAAGTCTCCCAAAATGATTATTGTATCTTCTTTAGCTATTTTTTCAATTTCATCTTCTATATTCTCGTACATCTCATCTTTATTCTGCGCCTATTAGTGCTTGTTATAATTTATATGTGCAAAATAGTTAATTTTTTTTCATCTTAAGTATAGTTCTCTCTGATGTGAAGAAAATGTGGAGTGATTATTTTTATAAAAGAGTTTTAACTTAATAACCAAACACTTGTAGTTTCTAAGCTCCTAAATCTATAAACAATATTTAGTCGCAAAATATATTCGTTTACTTTAAGTATAGTTTCTGTTGTGCTGGAAAGATTTGGTACTAGTTTTATTGTAAAGGAATTGCAATTACATAATTAAAATACATGTATTTTGTTCAAAACCAATTTTTTTTATAAATAAATCAAAGTATGCAACTTTAGAATCTTTTCAAATCATAAATTTAAAATAAAATAAAATAAAATAAAATATGACCACTTGAAAGGCCTAGGTTTAACGTCGAAGCTCGATATATGGGTTCCCCATGTTCTCACAGAGAGAAATTTGTGTCGTCGCGTTAACGTCTGTGATTCGCTTCTCAAACGTCACAAAAATAATCAACTTTTGAAGCGCATCATTACTGGGGATGAAAAATGGGTTGTATATAACAATGTCAAACGCAAGAGATCATGGAGCAAAAAAGATGAACCGGCTTAAAGCATTTCAAAAGCCAATATCCATCAAAAAAGGGTGATGATGTCTGTTTGGTGGGATTTCAAAGGAATAATTTTTTTTTTATCTGTTACTGGATAACACAACAATTAATTCGGAAGTCTACTGTCATCAGCTGGACAAACTGAATGTGTGCACTTCAACAGAAAAGATCAGAATTAATCAACAGAAAAGGTGTAGTGTTCCACCAAGATAACGTGAGACAAGTTTTGGTAACTTGCCAAAAGCTTTTACAGCTTGAATAGGATAAACTACCACACCCATCATATTCTCCAGATCTGGCACCTTCGGATTATTATTTGTTCCGGTTACTGCAAAATTTTTTCGACGGTAAAACCTTTATTTCGAATGTGGAGGTCAAAAATTACCTATATCAGTTTCTTTCCAGCAAAGAGCAAACTTTTTTTGAGCGTGGAATCATGCTACTGCCAGAAAGATGGAAAAAGGTATTGGACCAGAATGGCCAATATATAATTTAATAAAATATTTATTCATTATACGAAAATTGTCCTTTATTTTAACAAAAAAAAACGAAATTACTTTCCGAACAACCGGATATTTTGATGTATTAAATAACTATTACTATATGAAATATGAAAGCAAATATTAAATGCTATTTATTCATGCATACTTACACAGACAGACACACACTCGCACGCACGATTATGCTGATAACATGCAAAGATAAAGAACTACCTCTTTGTTACATCCGTATAGATCAGTGGTTGCCAACCTTTTCAATGTGTTGAGCTACTTTGATAATTTTGGAATAAACAGTGAGCTCCTAAGCGACTTAAGCCAAGGGCGTTGCCAGGATTTATAACGGGGGGGGGACCATGGTCCATGGTCGTTCAAAATGTAAAATTTTAGGATAAAAAGAAAAGGCAAATGAAAACAAAACTTTGAGATTTTAATTATACTTAAATTAAACTAATAACATTTTTCTTGGGTTTAAACTAAATTTATCCAAAACTTTCTTCACTATGCAGTCCTGATTTTCCTTCAAAAATTTTCGATGCACACTCATCAAACACAACCCAGTGAGTGTGTCATCACACATTGTACTCCTGAACCAGGTTTTTACCCTTCGCAGGGTATTGAACGGTCTTTCCACGGTAGCAGTAATGGATGGGAAAGCACTTAATATTAGCAGTGCGTGCCTTGTTGCAGGGAAAAAAACATTACCTTCCTCCAAAAGTGCAGCCACTTCAAATGTCCTTTAATTTGTCTTCTGCTAAACTCTTTTTCTTCCACATATTGTACCACAAATCTAATTCTGCAGAGACATCACCCAACTTATAAAATTCCATGAAAGATTCTGCAGTATTTTTGAAATCTTTTGAAGCCATTTTGAGCATGCTTGAAGGATGAAGATAAGTTAAAGCAAAAGCAGGTGTATTTTCGTTGGAGAATCTAGCATCCAAAGACGAAGTTAAAGAATCAAGATAGGGGATGATTATTGACCGCTTCCAGTATTGAACTGCAGACTCAGATGGTGGATTACTTCTGTGTACTTGCTTTTGAGTGACTCGTGGTACTGACAACTCAACCCCTACTTTCTCTGCGATATTAAGTGATTTTTTAAATAATTCATAAGAAACATTTTTGACATCTTGTCGATCTTCTTTGATTACATCTAGAATATCATCAATATGTTTCTTCACCATAACCAAATCCATACTTTTACCTTGTAAAACGTTTACAACGGGTTCCAAAATTGCAGAGTAAGTAAGTAAGATGAATATTGGTTTAGTAACTGTACAGTGCAATTGGTAGGCAGATTTTCTTGTTCATAGTTTCCTTCGACAGATAGATGTTCTAGTGCTTTAACAATGTCAGTGAAGCTTTCTGAAAATTTTTTTATGCGCTTATATTTTTCCGACCATCTGGTCTCACAGAGCCTTGAAAGATTTGGAACCGATTTCCTACGGGCTGGCGATTCACGAAAGAAGGTTATTGTGTCTTTAACCGTTGCAATTGTGTTTCTTATTTCTGGTAGCTTGCTAGTATCATTGACCACAAGATTTAGTCGGTGGCTGGAGCAATGGAAAAATAAAGATTTAGCGTACTTTTTTTTAAGAATGGCGTGTACACCACCTTCTTTGCCGGCCATCGTGGAACACCCGTCAAATCCGAATCCCACACAATTATCGCCGGAAAAATTATTATCTTCTAAAAAATTTTGAATTGCGCTAGCGATTGTAGAAGCATCCTGACATTTTAACTCAATGTAGCCTACAAATTCCTCCCTGATTATTTTTTGGCTTTCATCATAGAACCTTAATCCAATAGAAAGCTGCTCTTTTCCAGCAATATCTGCTGTTTCATCAGCCATTACAGCATAAGCTTTTGCCCGTTTACAGTCTTCGATTATTTTTTCTTTGATAACTTCACCGCATAATTGTATGATCTCATTTTGAATTGTTGGTGAGGTATAGACTGCGTTTTTTTGACATTTATCCAAGTGGCTCTTTAGCTTCTCATCACCAGAGTCAATCCTCAAATTTAAAAGGTCAAAGAAAACTCCCTCATTTCCTTGTTTTCCTCTAAGCGGCAAATCATGAATTCCACAAAATATTATGCATGAAATAATTGCTGACAATATTTGTTTATTTTCTTCAATCGTCTTATGGTGCCCTATTTGCAACTGGACATCAACAGGAGCATTTTCAAGAAATGCTTTTGCAGCAGCTGTTGAAGATTTGTGGTAATGGCTGCCAACGTGCTTTCTACAATCTTCATGTATATCCTTAAACTTCGTGTAAGGCCTTACCATAAATGACCCCAAAACTCCTTTAACTCTAGCAATTCTTGGCGGAAATAAAACACAATACAAACATAGAGCACCTTTCAAACGACTTGAGTACACCAGCCATGGAGTATATTGATCTAACCAGCGATGGTTAAATTTTCTTTTCAAGTGAATGGCATCAGAAGCAAAATCGTAATTGGATGATGGAACCCAAGGGTTTGTCAACAATTCCTTCTTTTTTTCAGAAGGCAAGTTATGGGCACAACTAACATAACGACTAATGTGATTTTCATGGTAGCCATCGCGTTCTTCAGTTTGTTTAGAGGTCCCAGTTCCAGAGACAGCTTCATGTAGATTCGAAGAACAATTTGAGCCTCCTTCAAAAATAGATTCCGATTTTGATGTTCCGACCATTTTATTTTCATCTTCATCACAATCATTGCTTCCACTTCCACTACTGTCATCATGAACTTTTTTCCGTTTTAGAGATTTTCGACCTAAAAATAATAAACTAATATCATTCTTGTTCTTAGTCCCTAGTATAAAACATAACATAAAACGAAACTACCATGTAATGATAGCTTATAATGTGGATATACTATATCCGATGTTAATATTTTTTCTCTAGATTAAAAACAAAATGAAATTAATAGCACGTATAAAGTGCTGTTTGATCTTTAATATGTGAAAATTTCAAGTTTTTATATTTAGTCCCATTTGAGATATCAAAATCGGTGCATTATTGTAATTTTTGTTATAATTAGAAGGCAAAAAAGTCGGCATCATAATAATGAAAAATATATAAAATTATATTAATAATGCACAGAATCTTTTGCTAAAGCTAATAAAAATTGTTTCACAAAGATACAAGCAAAGAGTAAAGAGCAATTGGCAATTTTGTAAAGGGCTGCAATTGAATTTTTTTCCAAACTTTGAGATACAAATAATTTTAAACAAAAATTAACATCGGATATAACATATCTACATTATAAGCTATCATTACATGGTAGTTTTGTTTTATTTGGTGCTGGTCGAGCAACCAATTTTCAAATTTTTGGACCATGTCTAATGGAATGACTCTAAAGTTTTAATTAAAAATTTAATTTTCTACTGAAATTATTTAACTTACCTTTTTGTAACCAATTTCTTATATCCATATTGTCTTTTCTGTGATTTCTGTCTGTTTATTCTATGGTAAAACTATTGTTACGGATTTTCCCTCTTGTTTCTCAGGCAATAATTTAACACATAACTATTCACACCAACTTTATTTAAAACCAATAAAGTTAATAAAACAACACAAATATTCACTTTCTCAACACTTTTTAACTATTCCGCTTTTAAATCTCGCGCCTCGCTTTCTATTCGCCGTATGCAACTTCGTATTCTGCACTATGTACTGTACTGTACGTCTTCGCGCCGGATAGGCAATTTTATATACCCTTTTTGAGCCTAGAAATTGCCAGAACATTCGCATCGCCGGTTCCCGTATATTCCTCACTTGTATCTCGATTTTTCTTGAAGAAAACCAGTGGCGTTTCATTATACAATAGGACACTGTCGCTAGACAAGTGCACTCACACACCAACTCAATAGTTGTTGCAAAAAATATTGTCCTATGTTAGGATTTGGAGCAAGTTGTGTTTTAACCACTTGATAGTTTTGCACGAACTGCACTCGGGCGTGACATTTTTCCGTACACTGTCGATCCCGAGTCTCGTTCAGGCAACTTTTGTTTTAACTTGTTGGTGCAGTTCTTACGTACGTTATAAGAGTATTTATTTCGGATTCTGATGTAGGATTGTGTATTGAATGTTTCAAAATATTTCACACTAAAACTACTTATTGAGTAAATTTATTTTGTTTTATTTTGCCACCATAATATTCTTTATACGCCTCCAAATGCGGGCGTAATGTGGTCTTTATAGCACGGAAATGTCATTGATGCTAAGCAGCATGATTGACAGCAAACACATGACATGATATATAATAGCAATATCACAGTATCTTAGTAACAACAAATTAGCCTACTGTCGACTTTATTTCACTGCATTTGCATTTAAAAACTTGCCGAAAATACTGAATCTTTTTAATATTTTGTTCCAGTTTCATGGTGCAAAATAAAATAAAACATTGTATGTACCACGGGCATAATTATAGATTATGGCTCTCAGGAATATAAAAGCCCTCCGCTTCGCATCGGGCTTTTAACATTCCCTCGAGCCATAATCTTCTGATTATGCCCTTAATACATAAATATCTATTAATTAATTAATAGGATTAAAAAATGTTGTTAAATGAAAACAAAAAAAAGTGACAATTTTTTTACCATTTTTCTCAAAAATGTCCGACTGTTAAGTGGTTGAATCGAACACTAAAAATTGACGTATCCTGAGAGTAAATTGAACACTCGTTTTTATCCAATTCTGGTGTGCACCAATGCATTACATGCATAGATCGAAAACGCTATTAATATATATTTAGCACTATGTCAGTTTTTCAAACAGCTTTGTTTTTTGCTGATGAAATATATTTTAGTAACAAAGGACACGCGAATAATTTTATTTATTAGAGCTTATTAATTAATTTTAAAATTTTCATAAAAGCAACCAAACGACCACAACAACAAACAAACTATATAAAACAGATAACAAAAAATATGCAGAACAGAAAAATATGTATATTTTAGATTTAATTTTTTGTTTATTAAAATTTAAAAATTATTTAATTTATTTTTGCTCTTCCGGTGGGGGGGGGGGGGGGAGTTGCCCCTACCTGCCCTTAGCTGGCTACGCCCATGACTTAAGCCAACCTAAATGAAATAATGCACAATTTTATTTGACATTATTTATTTTACGAAGTAATACATACTAATAATAAACTAAACTGAATAATTCTATACCTATCAACCATAGGTGTTTGAAAATAAACAAGAATTTTATGTAGTTACAATGGTATGTTACATGCGATTTCATAAAACTGAATTAAAAATAACAAAAAGTAACGCACTATTTTAAACCAAAACTTGTACATTCGAACACAATTATCCAAATGTTCATGTGTAAGTCGATTGCAGTATTTATTCTTAATAAACTTCACATTGGAGAAAGCAGATTCACACAAATAGGTTGGACTAAATAACGCTTTTACTTTCAACGCAACACAACATAGAATTGAATATTTTCTTTACTTACTATAGGCCAGGTAAATGTTGTACCTGACACTAATGATTTTAAGGCTAAATCATTTTGAAACGCAATCTCTTCCATTTCTGTTGCATATCAATTTCTATGAAAGGTGAAACAACAATTTGCGCCACTGTAAAACGATTTTAGAAGTTTTCCTTCAAGTTAGAAACTATTTCTATACAATGTTTACTGTTCTAATGGATTGTGTGATATCTTTTCTGAAAGAATAGGAAAATGGCTGGTATCACGGTTGATTAGGTTTTGTTCCCAAAACTCAAGCTTTTTGAAAAATGCTTTTATATCAGAAATCGTGTCTGCTAGTTCTTTGTCCCTCCCCTGAAGCTGTAAATTAAGTTCATTTAATTTTTTGGTAATGTCCACAAGAAAACCAAAATCTCTAAGCCAGATTGACTTTTCCAGTTTAGGTTCACGTTGTTTAAAAAATTGGACTATGGCAGATAGGACATCATTGAATCGTTTCAGTAATCGTCCTCTACTTAACCATCAGACTTCATAGTGAAGAAGGAGCTCCCTACACTGCCAGTCAATTTCATCGGCCTAGGTTTTGAATAATCTTCTTTTTTACACTTGAGCTCTAATCTTGTTAACAATTTTTACAACCAATTTCATAACGTTGTCTAGTTTTAGACAGTTTCCACATAACGCTTGCTGATGGATAATGCAGTGGTAACAGAGAAATTGCGGAAAACTTTCATCTTTAGGGCATAACGCCACCAGACCCATATCACAACCCACCATAGCTGGAGGGCCATCAATAGTCAAGCCAGCCGTTTTTAATATGGGAACCATCCATACAAACACGGCCATCTTTGAGGTGTCAACCACATCTGCTGATTCATCCAGTTGTAGTGAAAAATAAACACAATTATCTAAGTCAGTTCTTAACTGTAAAAAAAAAATATCATTTCTCATAACTTCTATTCACCTCATTACACTATTAGCAGAAAGTTGCATAGATTTTATAGCTGAAACTATCTCGTCCTTAATTCTAAAGTTAGCAAATAACGAATCTCCAGCTTCTAAAAACACCTGTTTTATCATTTCCCCGTCTTCATAAGGTTTCCTCTTTTGTGCAATTTTCTGGGACACACGGTATGATGCTTCAGTTGCAGCCTTATTTTTGTTAACTTTTTTAAAATATTGACTGTTGTCCAATTAATTGATTTTTTAATTATTTCAATTTTTCCTTTCTGGTTGCAGAATGTAATGGAAATGATTTTTCAAAATTCGAATGTACAGTTTTATTATGCCTCTCAATATTCCCTTTTTTGGCAACAGAGACTGAAGTATTACACTACAAACATACATTTTTGCCCCTATCTTCTGTGAATAAATAATGGAAATGGTATGTTTTCACCTTTTTACTACTGCTTGCCATAATATTTTTTACCGTGCTCTACTTCGCTACGGACACAACTGCTGGACGTAGATTACATGATGTTCAGTTTTAAACTGAGTGCAATGTCGCCACTCAATGCGTATTTATCCCATTCAAAGCAAACCAGATCGTTCTCGAATACTACAGCGCTGTGGTTTTTGCCGATTCTAGCATGGTGACGTTGGCGGCAGATCGCTCACCGCAGTGTTGCCACTGCTTGTGTTTATTATGAGAATTTGCGAAATTTACGGAGGCTTCAATGATTTTCAACTGTTTGTATTTTTAAAATATAAAATATGTTGTGAGCTGCCAGAATTGCCTTTGCAAGCTACTGGTAGCTCGCGATCGACAGGTTGGCGACCAATGGTATAGATGTTGTTCATTATATAGGGTGTTCCGTAAAGAATGGGCCATAGTTCAGACGTAGTTTCCTTGGGTAAAAATAACCCCATTTAGGCCAACTTATCTTAGTCCAACTCTGCTCCCTTAAAAAGTTATGACCTTTCAAAGATGCATTTTTTATTTCACTTTTTTTCGATAGCTGTCTCATTGTTCGAAATATCTTGTCTAAACTTGGTACAGGGGAGTTTTTAGGGTAGATAAACATGAATATCTATTTACTTCCAACGTAAAAGATAGAGGACGCCACCAACACCTTACTCATGTTTCTGGTTTCTTCTGTATTTTTTTGTGGATAAAGATTTCAAAAGACTTGTTAACATTTCTGAAAGGTCATTTTACTTTATTTACTTTGGTGTATTTTTACGTTGTTTTGTTTGCTGTTAGTTGTTTTGAGTGTTTCAAGTATTAGGTTTCCGTTTTAAGAATGCCGTGACATAATTTGTTCTCAAATAGTGAGATGAGTGATATGATGGCAATTTACATTCAACAAAATTTCAATGAATATGCTGCGGCCAGAAGTTATGGACATATTTTTCCAAATCATAGACACCCAGAGAGAGAATTATTTTCAAGAATGTTTTCAAGATTGTCCGAAACAGGTAGCTTTCTTCCTCGCCAGCATTATGGACGACCGTCGAACAAGGAGAAGAGGTCTTAGGCCTAGTTGAAATTATTCGTCCATTAGCATTCGGCGAATATCTGCAAATACTGGATTATCTCGGGCAATATCAACTGTTTCACATGAACATCAACTACACCTGTGTTATTACACACCGGTCCAAAATTTATTGCCAGATGATTTTTGGCAAGATCGAATTTTTCTAACTGGATTTTAAGCCATCATCGACGTGATCAATATCTATAAACAATATTTTGTTTACGAATGAGGCAATCTTTACCAGAAGAGTGGTATTTAACAGCAGATATTGCCATATCTGGTCTGATGAAAACCCAAACTCTACAAGGGAGCGCCATTTTCAACACGAATTTAAAATTAATGTTTGGTTTGGGATAATGAACGATTCTCTTGTGTGTCCTTTTGAACTCCCAGCTATACTGAATGGCCGCGAGTATCTAAAATTCCTTCAGCATAACTTGTTTAACTTGCTGAAGCAAGTTCCTTTAAACGTTCGTCGTAAGATGTGATTTCTTCAAGACGGCGCCCCTGACCAGTATCCTCTCGCTTAAATAATGTATTATTATTATATTAGTATACTCTGCTGCTACGATTAATACAAGAGATGAACTGTATCAAAAAATTGTTGCAGCTGCAAATGCAATTAGAAATCTGCATCTATCGTATTTTGCAGTAAGAAGAAATTTTTTGTGCAATGTTTTATACTTTTTTAGTTGTTTGTAAATATGTAAGTGAAATATGTACATTCTGCAGAGTTCACTTTAAATGTATTTTCCTCTAATGCTGAACCATTTAGCAATATAAAATAAGAGTACCTTTGTTAAAGAAAATAAAATGACCTTTCAGAAATGTTAACAAGTCATTCAAAATCTTTATCCTCAAAAGAAATTCAGCGGAAACCAGAAACATGAGTAAGGTGTTGGTGGCGTCCTTTATCATTTACATTGAAAGTAAACAGATATTCATGTTCGTCTGCCCGCAAAACTCCCCTTTGAAAACAAGATATATTGAAAAATGCGACTGCTATTAAAAAAATGAAATAAAAAATGCTTCTTTGAAAGGCCATAACTATCTCTGAATTATGGCCCATTCTTTACGGGACACCCGGTATAAAAAATACGCAAACTTTAATAATTGCAGGTTTACGCGTAAATACGTTTTACTTAGCAGGTATCAGTCAATTAATATTAGCGCGTGATATAGAAAAAGCTGAAAATATATTATTTGCTATTTTAACTATTACTGTTAATGAAACGGAAGGAAATAATCCTGAAGGAGCACCCACATGCTGCGAAATTCAAAAACAGAAATTAAGGGTATAGTTGCCAGAAATGTAATGAAGTAAGGTAACTCAATTTACACGAACCAGATTATTCGTTAAGCGTTTCTTATAATTATATAATATTCGTAATTGTTTACAGAATGGTTTGTTTTTTGAAATTTCTAATTAGATCAATGAATAAAAAACTTAGGTTTTAAATCATTTTACGACAACATAATTAACATATTTCAAATTTTCTTGAAGAAAGCTATTGCTGATAACATTCTGCAGGATGTGGAAGAAGATCAAAATGTTAACTATAATAGTTTAGTTAAAACAATTGTTTTAATTAAGATGATTGAATCAATTTTACAGTTTTTTCTTCATATCTTCTTTATTTTTTGATCAATTAAAGTAATTTTTTTTCACAGCCTTACTATACGAATAATACAGCATTTAATCCAAACCGCGTTCTAAAAAACAAATTAATAATCGAGAAATTGTTACAGTAATGTTTATATTTTTATAACTCCTACATAGGCAACCAAACGTACATTTCAATTTTACCTGAAACGTCGTAAATTTCTTAGAAAATTAAATAATGGAGATTACAGTTAAACCTTTCTTGTGGGAATAAATACAAACCCACTTAGAAATAAAAGTTTAGTCATTTGCAATACAAATTTACATGAGAATGTTGTCCTTCTGTAGTGTACAATAATTATATTTTATACTAATTTGAGTGATTGGATAAACACAAATATTTCTATACGAAAATAGTATAATATATATATATATATATATATATATATATATATATATATATATATATATATATATATATATATATATATATATATATATATATATATATATATTAGGAGTTTGATTTCCAAATTCATAACCAAATAATAGTTGTTTATTTTACTATTTAAATTTATTTAAGTTTTTTGTAAATAAATATGGGGCGTTATGTACGAGGGAAGAAAAGAAACAAAGCTGCTAAATCGCAAAACTTACGACGACAACGTGAACTTATAGTAAAAACTATTGATAATAGCGAAAAGTACGTTTCCAAGGACGCGCATGTAAAATACTTTGAAATGTAAGTAAAAATTTAATTACGTAGATCGTTTAAAAATTAAATCAATTTAAACAATCTTATTGTAGGCTTCCCGAAGGAGAGATGCCGGATCTGGAAATTGAAAAACAAGCCATCGAATATTCTGTAATTGGCAATCGAATTGTAAATTTTCAGTACATTTTCAATGAAATTATGAAACTTCAGGAACATTCAAAGCTAGGTCTCTGTAGGAAATTATTGTTATCTGGCGAGTACAAAAAAGGATTATTTTAGATTTACGGTTAACTGTACAGGATGCGAAGAAGTTTTTCATACATACACAGGATTGCAATACTAATATTAATCATTAATTTGTATGGGGCACATTATCAACTGGAAATGGATATTCACAGAGTTCTGAATTTCTTGCATTACTAAATGTACCTACCGTGTCAAAAAAATGTTTCATGAAAAACGAACAGACAATTGGAACAGTGTGGGAGGATGCACCTCTCCAAGAAATGAAAAACGCCGCTGAAAACGAAAAAGAATTGGCCTTGGAATTGGGTAATGTCGAAGAAGGCGTCCCATTTATAACAGTGATTGTTGATGGAGGATGGGCTAAGCGATCATATGGACATGGGTATACCTCAAATTCAGGTGTAGCGTGTATAATAGGACATCGAACAAAAAAATTGTTATATATAGGTGTTAAAAACAAATTTTGTGCAATGTGTCACCTTAATAAAAAAAATGGTGCAACAAAAACCCACGTGTGTTTTAAAAATTATGAAGGTTGTGCTACAGGTATGGAGCAAGAAATTATAGTTCAAGGATTTATAGAGTGCAAAAAACTGTATGGTTTACGATTTAAATACTTTATTGGTGATGGTGATTCTAGTGTCGAAAAATTTTAAAGTCAAATTTACAGCGGTTATCAACATCTCTTCGTTGTGCCATATCAAATAATAACAAAATCGAAAAACTAAAAAATGATTTGATTAATATTCCATGTCACGTATTTGGAAGCCACACAAATTGTCGGTTGAGTTACTGCAAAAGAAAACATTCCAATGAAGATAATCTAATACCACTGTTAACTAGCTGTAAGTTGTACGAACAAATAATAAAATTAATTGAAAATGTAGTTAAGAAAGCTGATAGACTTGTAGCAAATGAAACAACTAATCATGCTGAGCGGTATATGTCACTAGTCGCGAAACTTACTGGTGGGAAAAGAATTAACATTACCAATCGAGGTTCTTATCACAGAAGATGTGTTGCAGCTGGTTTATCGTTTAATGCAGGTCCTACATGGTATAACAAATTTTATAAATCTAAAATAATGGAAAGATTCTGCTTTCTTAGACAGAAACAGTGTGAGCTTCTAAACAGTAAACAGCGGCAACGGAAACGAAGGGGGATCACTTCAAAAACAGATGATACCGACTATGGCGAAAATGCGGCTACAGTTGACATCAGTGAAGAAGAACTGGAAGTGAAAAAGCGTAATATTGTTACGATATTACAAAAGGAAGCACTACTAAGAGATGACGTATGGAAGAACACATTAGGTCAATCGGAAACTATGTTATGGCATCAAGTTAGACGGCAGAGATTAACCGCATCTAACTTTTATAGTATTTGTGTTGAGGTCAAAACTCGCATGTCATAATTTATTAAAATCGCTCTTATACAGAAGTCCTGATCTTTTAAATCACAACAAAGCCATAGTTTATGGTAAAATAAATGAAGCTACGGCTATATAAAAGTATGAGGATGTACAAGGCGTAAATGTGGAAAAGTGTGGTATTTATATTTCTAAATCACATCCGTATTTAGCCGCATCTCCGGATGGCAGAGTAGACCAAAAACTAATTGAAGTAAAGTGCTTATATTCAATAAGGGATCAACACATTTCAACAATTGTACAACAAAAAAATTCGTTGGGGTTGCTGTTTAAAGAAAACAGAGTTGTTTTAAAAAACAATCATAAATACTTGTACCAAATACAAGGTCAATTAAATATTTTAGAAATGAACTCTTGTGATCTAATTATCAAAGTTCTTCGGGATAAAAAATTTTATGAACAATTAATGCTACCTAAATTGACAAACTTTTATGAAAAGTGTGTGTTGCCGGAATTAGCCGACCCCAGAATTCCCCGTGGAATGAAAGCAAGGGATCCAGAATAAACTGATCAATAGGAGATTACGTGAGAATTGTTTACCAATAAATAATTTACGTAGTAACATAAATGACAGTTTTTTGTAAGAGGGCAGTTTTCCCCTCCACTTTCTATTGTGACAACTCAATAAAAAAATAGCTAATTAGATAATTGACTGATTTAATTATAGGCGCGAAACAGAAGTTAATGTAAAGTAGAATTATCTTCTTATTATAATTGGTATGTGAACTTTTCGGGCATGTTTAGTTTTTATTGTTTTGAATCAAGTTTGATTACTGAATTTTGTAAACATAAAATAAATACAATTAAAATTTCTAAATTACGTCCGAAAAACTTTTTGTTGTTTTATAAGTATTCATCATCCCAAAAGATATTGTAATTTATAAGTAAACGTAAATATTTAGTGTACAAAAAGTTTCTTTCAATTTTATTTACTTTGGTTGTGAATATTTATGTTGATTGACAGGGGATTAAAGAATTAGTACTAGCAAACATTTATTTTGTACATTTTATGAGAGGTTTTACAGCAGGTAAAGAACTGGTTACTACAATTTGTCAACGACATCTTGCAGCAAAAGCTTTCGTAAATTTGGATACTATACCCTTAAAATGTTTATTTGTTTATTGACAAACAAAACATTAAGCGAAGCAGAAAGTTATGCAATTAATGATGAAGAGTTAAATATAAATAATAATTCAGTTACAGTAAATCGTTATTTAATACATAAAATACTTAAAAATATATTTATAAAAAGAATATAACAAAAATTGACCAAAATATGCCAAAACATTGTGCTATTAATTTATTTTTATTTTAAATTTATGATTTGAAGATTCTTGAGTTGTATACTTTGATTTATTACAAAAACAATTACGTTTAGTAATTAGTGGAGATTTTAATGAAAACACAATTGGTGGTGTTTAAGAATTATTTAACTCTATGAAAGTAAATGTGAATACTATCGTATTGAGTATGCTGGGTGCGGTAAATACGTAATGCATTGGCCGCTTGGGTGCGGTAAATGCGTAATGCGTTGGCCGCTTGGGTGCGCTATGGGCGTCTGGTATAGGTATGGGGGTCTCCAACTCGGGGCGGTTTTAAGGTATTTAAACCTTCAAGAAACTATTTTCAGGATTGTTTATCAGGTACAGGATAAACCAAACGTTTTGTAGCCTAGCCTGGGGACGGCGTAAGACCTTTAAATCTTCGGGACATTTCGGTAGTCAGGACTGTTAAATAAACAGTCTGACAGGATAACGGAACGTTTTACATGCGTGTCATTTAATAAAGGTGTTAAATCATATCTTCTGGATATCTCACGATGAGTGAGCGGGTAGGAAAGCAATTGCAGGACGTCTACTATGAAGTACTCTTTGAAAAGAACTAATTTTAAGCGGTTAATTACGTTAGGTGAGATTGAAATGTAATACTCACTGTTTTACGTATGTTTTCATAATTTCGAAGCTGGACGACCGAAATGTGGTCTAACTGCGGGGGTCTTGTTGTTCCCTGTTCCACTTAGTTTTTACACAGCCGTGAAGGTGTGTTAGTGTGAGTTGGTGTATATATGTGTAGAATATCGAGTAAAAGATGCTGGGCTTATACCCGTTGCGCTGTTTAATTGAAACTCTGGAATTTGGCTGAATTTAGGCAAAAGCCTTTCCAAAGGAGTAAGTAAAAGACTACGTTGGGAATAACCCCCAGAATGGCGTCGTTTACTAACGTATGTGTACGGTTGTGTAATTAACTTGCATACAGGTGACCACAGATTTAAGCAGCAGTAAACCCTGATGTATTGAAATAAGTTCAGGCGGACTGAGTCGAATTGACTCAACGGAGAATGAGGATGAACAAACCTGGGCCCTCAAAGGAGACTCAGAATGCGAATGAGAGTAGCGCGTCTTGTGGTTTTATTGCAAACGTCGGAAGGCGGGAACGGCTTCTGGCGGTAATTCTAACGTCGGAGGAATACATACTTATTATTTGATGATTTCTGCAATTTAATTAAAACAGGTTAATTAAATAATTAATTCAAAAAATTGTAAAGGATTTTGGCTCTTTACACCATTATAATCTATTTTTTTTCTTTCCCTCTCTAAATGTTTTGAAAGCACAGAGCATGTTTTGTCAAATGGGGCATTCTCTGTATTTAACTTCACAACAATTTGGATATGGCAATGTTTTCTCTTTACATTTTCCTTTACTAGCTTTATGTTTTCTTATTTCATACAAGCCACTTTATTCTTAAAATCCTTTACTATTATAGCAACGTATGATATTTATATTTTCACATATTGTATTGAAATGTGTAGAGAAATAAATAATTATAAAAAGAAATTGTGGAATTATATTGTGTTTAAAACATTAGTGCTATTAAGGCTCTTATGATTAATTAAATTATACTATTTTATTAAGCGCATGATTTTTAACATGTTTTTTATCAACAGGGCAGGGTCAGCAATTACCTTCCACGATAAAGTGTTCAAAAGTGAAATTAATTTGAAAATTAAGGAGACTGACGAATTTTACAACAAAATGTTATTTAAGGAAGCATTACGTACTGGTTTCTTTGAGTTACAAGCTGCTAGAGACAAATATCGTGAATTAACAATTATGGATGGAATGAATGCTAACTTAATTACATACTTCATTGAAGTTCAAGCTTTACTTCTTTCTCCTATTTGCCCACATGTTTCCGAACATGTTTGGAGTCTACTAGGAAAAGTAACTTTAAAAACTGCAGTGTTACATACTAAAATATTTGTTTGTAGAAGGGCCTAATTGTTAATGCATTGTGGCCAAAAGAAGGCATCATTATTGAGCCCTTAATTAAGTCTTCAGAATATTTAATGGAAGTTGCTCATACATGTCGTGTTTATTTGAAAAATTATATGCAGGGTGTAAAAGCAACAAAATATAATCCAAATCCTCCTGTAATTCAAAAACCGAATACAGCAACCATTTGGGTTGCAAAAAGTTTTCCACCTTGGCAAAGTTGTGTGCTTACTGTCATGAAGAATTTTTTTGATGTAACATTTGTGTTGGTGTAACTATTAACCATTACTGTGTTTTATAAATTGTAGGTCGACCGCAAGCTTCCTGATAATAAAGTTTTGTGTTTAGAGTTAGCCAAACAACCAGAATTAGAAAAGTATATAAAACGAGTCATGCCTTTTGTTCAGGCTACAAAAGAAAAGCTAGCAAAATTGGGATCACAGGCACTTGCTTTAACACTTGATTTTAATGAAATGGATGTACTTAAAGAAAATAGTATTTATTTAACTAATACTTTAGATGTAAGTATCAACATAATTCAAACAACATTTTAATATAAAAAACTTAGCTAGATGATTTATATATCAAGTATACTGATGAAGAAGGAGCTCCAGAACGAACAGTAGACTGTTGCCCTGGTCAACCACAAATTTACTACAGTTCAAAATTTGGAATCAACCTGGATTTTATAAATCCAATTCCACATTCAGGACTCTTTTCTCACACCATTCGAGTAAGTGCAGGTGATACATTCAAGAGAGTGGTTGGACGTCTTGTTAAAGAATGTAAAAATTTGAAAGATTCTAATTCAGTTCAACTATGGAGGTTCATAGATCCAGTTATGGGGGATAGAAAAATGGTACCATTCGATGATCCTTTTCATAATAAAGCTTTAATACCGTCTGACAGTGTATTTCAATTAGATGGTAGTGGTGATAAGATTTTTCTTATATGTAGAGAGGGAGTTTATGATTTAGGTAGATCTGTAATATATGTTGTATCATCCGCATCTTAAAAGTTGTACTCATTGTTTCTAGTTTAATTTTATTTTAGTTTAGTTTATAAACTTAAATAAATAACTTTGTTTATAATACATTTAATGCATTTTGGTAATCTTGTCATTTATCAAGTTTTAATGAAGTTGGCTAAAAAAAGATGACAAATGAAAATTTTTTATCATTCATATGTTGAAACGCCAGCTTGGGCGTTATATACTAACTAGTATGTAAGGCAGAGTTTCTAAGAACTAGTAATTAATAAAGAAAAAGTTAATATTACATACCGAGTGGCTCAGGGGTCAGGCCAAGCTTGTAACTTGAAAACTAATTAACGGATTTTTTTTAACTTGAACTATTTTTTTTTATATTAGATCTAATTTCCAATCACTTGGCGTAAAAATCCAAGATGGCAGACTTCTGGAAATGAATCCTAGTCTTGATTTTGAATACAAATATATCAGTTAATGTGATAACGTTGGCATTTGCCAATTTATTTTATTTATTCTACAACTGCCTACGCTTTTTCTACTTTTTATGTGATATATTTTTATTTACAACATAGTTTTAAAATGATTTACTTCAAGATTATAAAGCCAACTTTCAATAGTATTTATATTGTGTATACATCCATACAAAAATTACATTTAAAATAAACTAGTAATTCAGATCTCGTTAATATTACCGGAAAGATCCATCCTGTAGTAAAGCAATTTTTGATTAATTAATTGTATTCCAATATTGGAGATTCTATTATTAATTTTTTTTTAATCTAATAATCTAATCCAACATTGCATGTGTAGAGCTAATTTAAAATTTCGGGTGTATTAATCTAACGTAATATTTGCAATGACTCTAAAAAACACTATGGTAGCAGTAAAAATTCAAGATGTAACAACAGATAGCTTCAAAGTAGAGGAAGAGGTTAGGCAAGGTGATATGCTGTCAGCAATTCTGTTTAACTTAGTCCTGGAAAGCGCAGTTAGAAAAGTTGACAGAAGCGGCACGATACATATAAAAAATCATTGCATACGCAGATGATGTGGTAATTATAAGCAGATCCAAAAAAAGGTTTAGAAACGGCGGTAATAAGGTTAGAAGAAGAAACAGCAAAAAAAGGACTAAAAATTAGTGAACAAAATATTTAAAGTATAGTAACAACTCCCAATAGAAATGAGTAACCTTTAAAAATTAAACACTATACTTTTGAAGCTGTCCAAACTTTTATTTACTTAGGTATAAAATTTATAATAAAAACAACAGTGATTAAACATAAAATACAAGTAGGATACAAAACATACTACACAATTAGAAATTTGTTATACAGTGAATACTTAAGCAACAATACAAAAATTCAGTTATACAAAACACTAATTAGGCCAGTAGCAGTATACGCAACAGAAACATGGATGCTAATCAAGAAGGAAGAAGAAGAAGAACTGAGAATATTTGAAAGAAAGATACTAAGAAGAGAATTGAAACCAATAAAGAATGAGCAGAATGAATTCCACCCGAGAATGAATTTTGAACTAGTTAACCAATTGAAAGGAGAAGATATCGTTACAAACGTTCAATTGTAGAGGATAAAATGGTTAGGTCACATAATGAGGGCAGACCAGAAAAGAGCACTAAGAATAGTAACAGAATGGGTACCAATAGAGAGCAGAAAAAGAGGAAGACTCAGAGCAAGATGGTTGGAGAAGAGGACCTAAATATGCTTGGAGTAAAGAACTGGAAGGAAAAATGTATGAATAGGAAAGAATGGAAGAAAATAGCCGAAGAAGCCAGGACCAACAGAACTCTGAGAAGAAAGACGAGGATATATGGGAACTAATTCAGCCCAATAAAAGGATTAAGAAAGCTTGATTAAGCAGCCATAACTGCTTGCGGTTACAGCGTTTGGACATATAATATTTGTAACATCCATATACAGATAATTGAATAATAAAAGGAAAAATCCATAGTAGTCCAATAGTAGACAGTTGTCATTATGGTTACATAACCAGAATAATTACTTTATGTTAATGATTGTTGGAGTTAAGTACTTTATATTGTCCATTTATGCACAAATTGTGGGAAGTGAATGTAGTGTGTTTCAATACAAGGTAAGTGCTCGTTTTTTTATGGCCGTGTAATGATAATGATAAGCATTGGGTAAAATAAAACACGTCCTACGGGATGAAATCTGTGTTAGTTTTAAATCGCAGGTGTATTATCGTGATTAGAAATTGAAAGCTGGTTTAGTTATATATTCCGAGACATTTTTTCCATTTGCTATAACGACTTACATAATGCATATTCATTTCTGTTTTAATACATACATGCTCATATATACCTTTGTTCATTATGGCATTATGCCAAATAATAAAGACTTATTATTATTACTTAGGATGTTCAGACTTGTTTAAGGCCCTTGTTGATAGGTGTTTATGATAAAACAGATCTTGTACGTAAATATTTTAATTATAACAACATTCCCTTGCGGGGTAGGCAAAACAATCCCTGTCTCTTATTTATTTTTCATTCACAATCTTTCTCCATACTTTCCTATCTCCGCAAGATTCATGCATTGTCTCTGACATGCCTTTTTATTTTTAAAACTCCTTACCTTTCCTTCCTTTATCATACATTCTACTACATTCAGCCAAGTTCTACGCGGCCTACCAGGCCCTTTCCTCTAACCTCGCCCACATATAATTGGCTCGTTAATCTTACGTTGTTATTCTCTCAATGTGACAATGTGTGTAATGTACTACTTTTATATCTATACATCATCGTTTTTTCTTCGCCACACTCCGTCATTATGCATTCATTCCTTATCTTGTCCCTACTCATTTTACCACATGCACTTCTCAGGAATCTCATACCCACGGCATTTATTTTCCTTTCGTGCGTTTTTTGACATACCCATGTCTCACTTCCATACAGTACTGATGGGACAAACACGCCATTATAGATTGCTCGTTTCGCAGCTTTCGTTTCTCATTATCCACATACTTCCAATCACTTTCCTTCCAGCATTGACCTTTCGTCCAATCTCGCCCCATTCTACCATCTTCATTAAACATTCTACCCAGACATACCAGCTCGTCCACTTGTTCCACAATTTCATCTTGCAGAGTAAATACTCTATTCTTCTTTCCACCTTCTCGAGTAAACAGCAGAATCTGAAGTTTTATTCACGTTTACCTTTATGTCACGCTCTCACAGACTATATCAACTTCCTCAAAGCAGTTTGTAGCTTATCCGCACTGTCACTTAGTAAGACTGTCATCTGCATACACCAGAAGTCGTGCATTCACGTCACCAACCTTTAAACCATTTGTATAGGTACATGTCTGTGTAACAACCACGGTGACATCACACAGCCTTGTCGCACTCCTTGCTCAATATTAAAGTATTCACACATACACACACACACCTCCTCTCACCCTAACACATGCCCGACTACCGTTGTATATTGCCCTTATTCCGTTTATTACACCTATACGCCACATTCATTTAATATATCCCACAACTTCTCCCTATTCACTCTATCGTATGCTTTCTCCAGATTTACAAACGTACAGAGCAGCTTCCTTTGTGCCCTTAAACACTTTCCGATCACCTGCTGGAGAGCAACCATCTGATCGACAAATTCTCTCCCTGGCATGAAGCCACCCTGCACATCCCAAATCTTAGTTTGTGCAGTTTCTCGTACTCTATCGGTCAGTATTCTTCCAAATACTTTACCAGGCACGCTGAGCAAACTTATTCCTCTGTAGTTCTTGCAATCACTTTTGTTCCCCTTACCTTTATACAGTGGTACAATGATCACGCTCTTCCAATCCCTCGGTACTTTTCCACACATAAGGCATACATTGAATAATTCACACAATCTTCGTATAAGCTTTGCACCCCCATACTTGAGCATTTCACCAGTGATTGCATCTACGCCTGCTCCCTTGCTGTTTTTCAACCTTCCTACTGTTTTCTCTACCCCATTTATCCCAATATCCTCAGTTTCTTTCACCATTCCTTTTATATTCTCCTAATTTAACCCTGCAGTCTTATTTAGCACACTACTGCACAGCTTTCCGAAATATTCCTGCCAGCATTTCCCCACTTCACAATCGTCCCATACCAGTGGCGTAGCTACATATTTAGCACCCTGAAGCAAATAAGATCTGTGCGCCTCCTTTTTTTCTCACAAATGTTCCAACAAAATACTAGATTTTCTAGTCTTTATTTTTTAATTTCAATTTTAAACATTATTTAATGACAATTGATTTAAAATTTTTTAATATATGACATATTCACACCGTAACATTGAATTAATTAGACATGATTGTTATAAACTGCAGAAGACATTTACAAATCCTAAAACTGTTTTTTATTTTTTTTCTATTCCAAATCGGTCAATTAATTTATCCAGATCAAGTTGACTAGCAATTGTTTTCTCAATTGATATTGTGGCTAAGATGGGGTTGAGACATGCTGCTTCGGAAATATGTTTTGATAGTTTGAGCTTTGAAAAGCTTCGTTCTACTGTCGCTGTTGACACCGGTCTAGTTAAAAAAATTAGACACGCCGTAATAATATCTCAGAAACTACTTGAGGCTGGGGTGTGAATTAGGAGTAATTCAGCAACTTCACGTATAAAAGTAATTTGTCTTTACTGAATAAAAAAACACATTTTAAATTATTAATTGAGGTCCAAGACTAAGAGAAATATCTGAAGAATAAGCCAATTTCAACAATTCGGAATCAGCCAAAATAGTTTCATCAGACAAGATATACTGGCGATAAACATTTAAGAAGTCTACATAATTCACATACGGATTTAAATCTAATATTTAATTGATTAAGTACTATGTCAATTACTTTATAAAAAACTTCCACTTTAAAACATTCTTCACTATTTTGAATGGGCTCATCCACTTATAATTCGTCAAAGAATATTTTTACTCGACGCAATCTCTTCTTGGGGAAACAAGGTTCAGTGCTCCATTTAGTAGATAAATCAACTGCCTCGTTTTTAACAATATCCCAATTATTTCTTAAGTTTTGAAATTGGGTTAGCAGTGAAGACAGCATCTCATTTGATTGCTCTACATCTTCTTGAGTACCTTGAAGCATTTTGGAGACGGTATTAATAGGTTCCACTACTTTATTTTGTACAATTATCAAGATATTCGTTGAAAATTGTTCGAAATAAGTTATCAAACTTTTAGCTTCGCGTTGCTCGTCCTGGCTTCTTCCGTTTAATGTCAAGTTGGTTAATATTTTAATAACATCAAAATAGCGAGAATGTAGCACGTCAAGAGCCTAAATACGGGAAGACCACCGTGTTGGACAAACCCGTTTTAATGTTTTTGCCAAATTGATTTGATTTGTTTCCATTAACATTGCCTAACGTCTTACAGAACTGAAAAAAACATAAATTCTTTCAAGTTGTTTCATAAAATTTTCGGACATTGCTGACACTATCGTTGATCACTAAATTTAAATTGTGCGAACATCAGTGTACAAATCTAGCAGCAGGGTTTCTTTTCATAATTCTTGCCTGTAATCCTGAGTAGGCACCACTCATATTTGCACCCCCGCAATTTTGATAGGTTGGAAAAACTTTCATTTATTTTTATCACTTCGGTTTCCAATCCTTGTGATGTTTGATCAATAATCTGTGTAAATCCACAAAACGTTTCCTTTATGTGTAACTGTGTTGGTTTCGCATTTTCTTTTTTTTTATGACAACATAACGGAATACAGTGCTTAGCTGGTCGATTTTTGATAAATATTGGGTTGTATCCGTTATTATTGTTATGAAAGCGGTTTCTTGTATCTCATTTTTTATTTGAGTATTGATTTCATTTGCAATCAAATTAATTTGGATATCAGGACTTGAGTAATTCGTACTGCCTTTAGGTTTCTTTAAAAGGTCACCGAGCTGGTAGTGTAGTGGTGACACGATCTGCTTAGCATTCGGGAGGTAATGGGTTCGATTCCCGTTACCGTCTACCTTGTATGAGGTTTTTTCAGGGGGTTTTCCTCATACACATGTAGCGGCATGGTCACTGCGTATATGCACACCATGTGCGGCTACTTAGGCGAATGCTGGGGTAGTATTTTCCCCCTCAGAATCCTAACTCCGTTCCTTCCGATCCTATCCTGACCACACCTATCCTTAATCCCATCATGCATATATACGTAACGTATGTATGTATGCTGGGAATCCATGATTGTGGCTGAAGGAGCTCGGGAAGCTCGAGCAGCCCGCCCTCCCCCTTGGGGAGGGAATGAAATACGTTGAATTTTCCTTTTTTTTTTAAAGGTCTGCCAAAACATCATCATACCACGAAAGTAATTTAATTATTTGAAGAAAATGTTCTTGCGTTGTACCCGTATTTTTAATATTTGTAGTTCCATGCGCTCGGAAAGGTAAGTTATTAATAGCCAGTGTGAGAGGTATATCAATTAACTATACGTTTTACTGCGTTGTTAATTTCTTGCCGATTAATTGTATCTATAATTGAACCACTTTGCCATCCGTAGTAAACCTAGCAAGAAATTGCATGTTGGTTTGATTCTTTGTGCGTTTTTTCTGGGGTCGTTTAAAAGACATGGTATATTCGGTGCCAATTACAAACGTCCAATATCTCCAGCAACGAATTTTTAATTGCTCTAATTTAATAAGAGCGGTGAACAATTCGAACATTTAATCAACTAATTTGTTTGTTAATTAATACTTTGTTTAATTTAATACACTCTTTGACAACTATGGCTTTTAGTCCACGGCACACTTACTAAATTTTGGTGCGGCAGTATTTAATTGACCGTTATTGATGAAATTGCAAATAACTCGTAAACCGTTCACTTTATCACCGTCAACCAAGAGGACCAAACTTGCAGAAAATTGAATAACGGACTAAAAAGTTACCAAAATACCTAAAAAATCACACTCAAAAGTTGAAATAGAAAGTATACAGGAGCAATGTGAACACCAATACTTCCAGTTCATTCATAGACATTCCAATCAAACCAGAGAAATCCTCGTCAACAAAGAAATAATTTTCATTGGGGATAGTATTTTGAAATTCTTAAAGGTTTTCGAGTTATTTGCGAAAAACGATTTTCAAAATTCAACTTTGAGGGCCTGTGTAGCCATACATTTTAAAGAAGAGTCTTATCTGACTTTTCGTCTTCAATTTTTTTGTAGACAAGCTTTAACAGGAGATAGAACACATGTTTCTAAAAAGAAAAGTTCCTATAAACATATGTCTATAAGGCTTCGTTTCGAGATACAGGATGTTGAATATAATTTTTTTTTCTCAAATTTTCATTATAACTCATAAACGAATGCTTAGATTTTTTCATGTTGGGGGTAATGTCTATTAATTAAGGGCATAAAACAAGCGATAAGAATGTTCACAAACTTGCACAGTGGCGGAGTGGAGGGTGCTCAACCCTTTCATAAACAGAACTTCTACGCCAATGACTATTTAAAAAAAAAAAACTGTTATTTTCATTATCTACATACAGTTTAACAAAAATAATGTACCTTCTTCTGTTTCGAAATTCTTGTGCGTTTCGAGTTATTTTGATTTTAGTGTTTGATGTGGTACTAAGTTAAGTATTGTGCTTTATGTGAATAATTGAATATAAAGTTTTTAATAAAAAAGATATAATAAAACATTTAGAGCCATTTTAGTACCTAACGATCGTTTCTTTAAAATTTCAAATACATTTTCATTTATAAATAGGTAGGTTATTGGTTTTTTTTAGTATCCATTATTATCCTCGTATAAAAAGAAATGCATAATTATTATTGTTATGCGGTCAATACTTTCTGTATAATTATGTATGTATCAATTTCGCCATAAACATGTATGTAGTTTTTAAGTGAGATTCTAATAAGTTATAGACCGCTGCTCACTTGCTCTCATTAAAGAGCCGCCACTGTAAATACAAGACTTTTGTAAATTGAAATCTGTTTAATACACTAATTTTAACAATCCTTATTTATTATTGTAACAATACTTAATTAATAATTGTGAAATTAATAGGAATTCTTAGCAATAACGATTTATAAATAAATAACAATAACACTAGTATAATAAAATTAGACACTTTGTTCAAAATGTAAACCGTTCTTTTCAATACACATTTCACAGCGACGTACAACAGAACGTCTTAAGTTAATTAAATGATGCACCCTTATTTCATTGCAAGCATCTCTGATGCGATTGTGAAGTTCTTCAAGTGTATTAACCGGAGTGGTATACACTTTTTCCTTCATGAATCCCCATACATAAAAGTCAAGTGGCGTTAAATCGGGGGATCTAGGAGGCCACGCCACTGGACTTCCACGACCTATCCACCTCCCCGGGTAGTTATTGTTTAGCCAATTTCTTACATTTCTGCCATAATGGGCTGGACATCCATCAAGCTAAAACCAAGAATGTCGTCTTAAATTCAAAGGAATGTCTTCCCACATATTAACATGTTTTTCTTCTAAAAATTGTAGAAAATTTTCTGAATTTACATGTTGTGGCAAGAAATAAGGTCCAAACACGTGGTTGCCGTAAATTCCAATCCAGACATTTGTACTAAATTCATGTTGAAAACTTCTTGGTCGAATGGCATGTGGGTTTTCATGTGCCCATATATGCAGATTGTGAAAGTTTACGATACCACGACGAGTAAAACAGGATTCATCAGTCCACAGTATGTTGGATAAGAAATTTCTATTATTTTGAATGGAGTTAAGAACCCACCTACAATAATTAAGTCTTCGTTCGGCGTCACCTGGACATAAACCATGAACAGGTTGAAAATGATATGGGCGTCTGTGATTCCGTTTTAAAACCCGGGAAACTTTACTTTGGGAAATACCAAGAGCAACAGCAGTACGTCGAGTACTTGTCGTGGGGGTTCCTATTAAATTCACGCAATATACCCTCTCCAATTCTATCTCGTCCACGGTTGTTCTGTCGGCCCCCATGTACATTTTTCAAACCCTGGTTAACAAATCGACGATGGATACTCACAAAAACGGAATGATGAGGTTGTCGTCTATTTGGAAATCTTCTCCGATACTCCCTAGCTGCGGACCTTGAATTCCCATTTGCGAACCCATAAATAAAATGAATGTCGGCTTGTTCGCTATTTGTAAATGTAAACGGCATGTTACACTAATTAAAAGCTGGCAAATCAAATGAAATAACTTTTGAACTTAAAACAATAATTAATAACAGTGAAATTATTCAAGATGAAGCAAGTGTTTGTAAAAAGTCAAACTGTCTTTTCAAAATATAAATTTAATACTTACTTGTTTTCCAAGGAGTATCATATTTTGTTGCAATGAAATAAGGGTGCATCATTTAGTTAACTTAAGACGTTCTGTTGTACGTCGCTGTGAAATGTGTATTGAAAAGAACGGTTTACATTTTGAACAAAGTGTCTAATTTTATTATACTAGTGTTATTGTTATTTATTTATAAATCGTTATTGCTAAGAATTCCTATTAATTTCACAATTATTAATTAAGTATTGTTACAATAATAAATAAGGATTGTTAAAATTAGTGTATTAAACAGATTTCAATTTACAAAAGTCTTGTATTTACAGTGGCGGCTCTTTAATGAGAGCAAGTGAGCAGCGGTCTATAACTTATTAGAATCTCACTTAAAAACTACATACATGTTTATGGCGAAATTGATACATACATAATTATACAGAAAGTATTGACCGCATAACAATAATAATTATGCATTTCTTTTATACGAGGATAATAACAATGGATACTAAAAAACCGATAACCTACCTATTTATAAATGAAAATGTATTTGAAATTTTAAAGAAAATCGTTAGGTACTAAAATGGCTCTAAAGTTTTATTATATCTTTTATTAAAACTTTATATTCAATTATACATATAAAGACATTACTTAACTTAGTACCACATCAAACACTAAAATCAAAATAACGGAAGCATAGGAATTTGAAACAGAAGAAGGTACATTATTTTTGTTAAACTGTATGTAGATAATGAAAATAACAGTTTTTAAAAATAGTCATTGGCGTAGAAGTTCTGTTTATGAAAGGGGTTGAGCACCCTCCACTCCGCCACTGTAAGTTTGTGAACATTCTTGTCTGTTTTATGCCCTTAATTAATAGATTATCCCCCAACATGAAAAAATCTAAGCATTCGTTTATGAGTTAAATGAAAATTTGAAAAAAAATTATATTCAAACCCTGTTCTCGAAACGAAGCTTCTACGACATATTTTATAGGAATTTTCTTTTAGAAACATTGTTCATCTCCTTTAAAGTTTGTTACAAATACTAATATATTACCATATATATATATATAGTTATTTATATATATATATATATAAATCTTATATAGTCAAATGAAAGATTAAATAATACGTGATTACGATAAGCAAATAATTTCTTTTGAAACTTATTAATATATATTGTTACAATAATAAATAAGTGATATGTTATCGAAATTAATAGTACTATTAACAGTATTTTCAAATTTATCAAAAAGTATTGTATTTAGAATCTTACTGAATTAATAAATAGAATATAAGTGACTTTGTACTTTTTAAATTATTACAATGTTAAGTCTAGAGATCATAAATTTATTTAAAATATACTTAAAAAGCTATCATATTAGTTTAGAATATTTAAAACAGTATTTTAGAAAGATTGTCCGATTATTAACATAATAGTATTATTATTGTTTCAATTATATACGAGGAATATTATAAATGATATAAGAACGTAACTACTATTTAAATAAATAATAAGTATTTGAAATTTTAAAGACGATCGTAGGTATTAATAAATGCTCTAAATTTTTCAATTTATAATCTTTTATTAAATCTTTATTCAATTATACATATAAAGACATTCTAAATAAGTTTACAAATTAAACACTAAAAATCAAAATTTTAGACTCAAATCCAGTTTGAAATTTTAGAAGAATTGCTTACAAATTAAACTTTCTGTTTAAACTGTATTAGCAATGAACAAAACAGTTTAGGCTTTATAAAAAATAGTCATTGCATAGAATTAAAAACTTTGTATAAAGTTGAGATCATAGACTGTGCAGTTATTAACATCTTGTACGACTTGATATTTAAAAATGCACGTTAATAATAAGAAATATTAAAAGTGCATTATCTCAAAAATCTAACATTGTATATAGTTATTTGTTAAAATCTGACTGAAAATACTATTATATTCACACCCTGTATAAATATTTAGACATATGTTTATAAACTATTTTATTTAATAATATATATATATATCTTAATATATATATATATAAATATATAATATATATATATATATATATATATATATATATATATATATATATATATATATATATATATGTAAATTAATTCTTTATTGATTCCGTCAATTTTAATCAAACTATTTTATGCTATTCAAACTTTCGAAACTTTTTTATTTTCTTTATTAAGGCTAAATTAAAATAACAGAAATATAAATTGAACAAGAAAAATAAAAAAATTAAACTTACATGCAAATTAATTTTAAACACAAACATAAAATACCAATTCAATTAAAATCATATTATTAAAAACATGTTAACAAACGGGAAAGGCAGAAAAATTTGTCAAATTTAAAAATGTTTATTTCACTTGTTAATTATTTATATCAAGAGTAATTTAAAAATAAGTTTTATGTAGTAGGTTAAAAAGTGTCATGAGAGAAATTTTAGGTTAACATATAATTTAATAAAATAGGTTATAAAAATGGAATATATCAAAAGACTTAGTAGTAAAAAATAAAGTAGCTATGTTAAAAATCAAATTTTGTTCTCGAAACTAAGTAAATATGTGTAGGTAACTATTAAAAATTGTTGAAATTCACGTTTAATTAAATTTAATTATTACAATTTTTATTTTTAATTATTTTAAACATTTCTAAAATTAAACGTTTATTATAATTAGTTTCTAATTTAAAATTTTAATTTCTGCAAAATTTGGATAATATAATAGTAATAACTAATGAACACTCTATTGAAAGTTCATTATCCAAATTTTGCAGAAATTAAAATTTTACAATTAGAAAATAATTATCATAAACGTTTAATGTTTAATGTGGAAATAATTAAAAACTTTATAACCTATTTTATTAAATTATGTGTTAACTAAAATTTCTCTCATGACACTTTTTTAACCAACTACACAAAACTTATTATTAAATTACTCTTGACGTAAATAATTAACAAATGAAATAACAATTTACTACATATTTTTCTGCCTTTCTCGTTTGTTACAGTTTTTTAATAATATGATTTTAATTGAATTGGTATTTTATCTTTGTGTTTAAACTTAATTTGCATGTAAGTTTAATTTTCTTATTTTTCTTGTTCAGTTTATATTTCTGTTAATTTAATTTAGCCTTGATAAAGAAAATAATAAATTTTCGAAAGCTTGAAATAGCATAAAATAGTTTGATTAAAATTGGCGAATCCCCGATAAAAAAAATAACTTATATTTATATGTATATTTCGTGTGCTGTGTCCTGGACATATTGGGCCAGTGAAGAGGTAGCCTGATTCTTCAGTACCGCGTTATGATGTTATCTGCGTACGTTGATGCGTTGGTGGGTTTGTCCCCTGTTGCTTTTTGTGCACTTTCCACATGGTATTCCCTACACTCCTTACACCTCGAGTGGAATTTTCGTCATCGGGTCTGCTTGTTGATGGCAAAGATGGTCTCAATGTTGCGTTTCTTCAGGAGTTTTTCTACCTTGTCTATAACACCTCTCACATACGGCAAACATGTCTTCGATATTTTCTTGCTGTCTCTATGTTCTTTCTGGAGAACACATTTTGTAGAACTGTCGCCTTGATCATATTTGTTTTTTTCGGGATATGGTTTGTCTGCTAGGCGTTTCGATCAGCGTTTTTAGCACTTTGTCGTTTCATATTGTACAAATAATATCACTTATAAAAAAATACATTATTCAAAGAATAGTATGTTGAATACCGAAAGCAAACCAATAAGTAAAACCGTCGTACTCGTGCGATTGGCTTCAGCGTATTTTTCACACGTGATTTTCAACACTTATTATTTAATCAGGAAAGTTGGCCTTAAAGAACATTTCGTTTTCTTCGAAATGTCTTGCTAAGCTATTACTTAAAAGAATGTATCAAATTTAGAACGAGCGAAGAGGCCCCTTTCACAATTCTTTGCGAGCTGGAAGGAATAAAAGTTCTTTCTTTTCGCCTACAGTACATATCAAAATTTATGAAATAAACTTTACAGAGAGTTTTACGATGTTTCAGCTCTCGAGCGAAATACTAAGCATCTTCCAGAGTAAAGAAGTATTATAAGTGTTTTGTAACTGTGGTTTCCTATTAATGGAGTTGAACGGCCTATTTCCTCAGTTTATGCTTTTTGAGCGCGACGTTTCGGAAGCGGACTCTGCTTCCATCATCAGGCTTAGTCCTGAGAAGGACTGTTTTCGCACTTGAGTCGAATTCATATGTTATATATAATTTTTCCCCAAGCACTTGACTACTATCAGATTCGAACTTTAGCCACTGAGTAATCCAATATATATTTTTTAAGAACTTATATATATATATATATATATATATATATATATATATATACACATATACATACATACAACTTTTTCGTGGTTACGCAGAAGTTTATTGCGCATGTTGCGCTGTAATTTCTTGCACATTGGAATCCATATGGGTTTTATTT
Organism: Vesta saturnalis; assembly: GCA_036346205.1. Classification (NCBI taxonomy): domain Eukaryota; kingdom Metazoa; phylum Arthropoda; class Insecta; order Coleoptera; family Lampyridae; genus Vesta; species Vesta saturnalis. Next base: position 6,393,819 of record JARFJB010002472.1, on the reverse strand, counting down.
CTACACTAGCTTGGCTTATTGGATTTTCTGCTACTGCGATGTATGTGGCTTCTTTGTGTTTCCGACGAGTTGTGTTCTCGTCCTTTGCCACTATCTGCATGTTATTCCATTGGATGCGGTGGTCTTCGTTCCAGACATGTTCGGCGATTCTTGATCTTTCTGTTTCGCCCTTGCGGACGTTGTTCTTATGTTCCTGCGTTCTCACTTTGAGTGGTCTACTGATGTCTCCTATGTATGCTCTGCCGCATTCGCATGGTAGGTTGTATACTCAATTCTTGGAATTCTGATCTTCATTGTATGGTTCGGTTTTGGTTAGTACTTTCCTGAGCGTTCTGGTCGATTTGAAGGCAGTGCGTATCTTGTATTTGCTGTCTATCCTTCGTATTTTGTCTGAGGTACCTTGTATATATGGTATTATCGCTGTATATTTAGGTTTTTCTTTTTAGGTTACGCTTCCCTGTTTAGGTTAGGTGTTAGATCGGGATAGCCATTTTCTTTGAGTGTTCTAGCGATACTTTCTTTTTCTCTTCAGGTCCTCTTGCTTTGAGCATATTATTTTTGCTCTATCGTACAAGCATTTTGCCACGCCTAACTTCACGTTTTTGTGGTAATTGGAGTTGTAGTGTAGGTACCTCCCCGTGTGGGTAGGTTTCCTGTATACACTTGTCGTGAAGGTGTTGTCATTCCTATGTACAGGTACAGTTGGGGCAACAAAAAATGGGACACTATGGTTTTACAAGTTCAATGGGCATATCTACTTTAAGTAGTACTTGACCTTCGTACATAACAACTGCAGTTCAGTCAAACTTGAATGCACTGCATCGATGACATATGTAGAATGATCTGATCAATTTTGATCTTATTATATTATGCTTTAGAATATACAACAAAAAAAACTTTGGTCTGATATTTCAAAGTAACTAAAATCTAAAAAGAAAAAAAAAACAAAATTTGAAAAACTACATTTAAAAAATCTAATTATAATACTTTGGTGATTAGGTCAGAAATTGTTAAAACAAACATTAACAAATTAACCTTTAGAGTAATTTAGTGATTAATGCAGTAACATGAAGTTAATAATGTGTATGACCGCCCTCGTCAATGCACTCCTGCAATCGTCTAGGCATTGACGCTACTAAACGCTGCAGATAATCGATTCCAACAGCCTATCATGCATTTTCAATCGCCGCAATTAACTAGTCACAGTTTTGGGCAATGAAATGCAGTCCTTGTTGGTCTTGAATTGTCTTTGTGACCAAAGCCCAAACGTTTTCAATGATATTGAGATCTGGGCTTTTTGTTGGCCACGGTAACAAACGAACGTTGTTTTCCTGAAGCCAATTTCGGACTCTCCGTGACGTGTGTATAGGAGCATTATCCTTGTAACAATAAATTCATTATAACCACAGTAAAAATGCAAAAGTTAAATAAGATAATATTCATATCTTAGCTTACTTGTTGGAAAATGTAGTCTTCTTCACCATATAAAACTTGAACAGAAGGAGTCATGTATGTCTAAACATGCTTCGTAATTCATGCGCCCGTCAATTATCCAGCAAACTCCTGACCCTCGATGGCTTACCCAACCCCAAATATTTACAGAAAAACGACCACTACGTTTTTAAAATTAACATATTCTGTTTCGCATCGGGTTCTAGCCGGTCGAAATACTTTTAGAGGTCGATTGTTAGAGCTACTTAAAGGTTTTGCATCGCTGAAAATAACTCTGCTCCAAAACTCCAAGGGCTTGTTGATATATCGCCTGGCAAATTCTAAACGACATCCTTTGTTATCATTTGTTAATAGTTCTTTAGTGGCCACTTCGTATTGTTTTATTCCAACTTCTTTTAATATAGCCCGAACCGTTGCACGCGATCCAGGAAATACTGTTTGATTTTTAACAACCCTGTAGCTCGCAAAAGGATGATCTCTTACATAAGCAACCGATTCTTCGTCTTCAGCTGGTGGAGATATTCTTCGTCTGCCACTACCGACTGCTCTCGCTATCGTATGTTGGACAGCCCATTTTATTCGCACTCGTCCAACAGTAGATCGCGACACATTTAATAATCGCGAAATTTTGCGAATACTTTTACCACTGTCTAGCTCAGCAACGATACGAGCTTTTAAATCAATGGTAGTATGAACAGGCATTTTAGAAGGAATCCTAGAAATACTATTAAACTAAACTAAACGGAACACAAGAATATTTAGAAATGAGAAATAAGTAATTATTGAAAACTCTGAAAATACTATTAAACTAAACTAAACGGAACACAAGAATATTTAGAAATCAGAAATAAGTAATTATTTGAAACCCTTATCTGTCATACTGTCATTATTACTAATAATCTAAGGTGTTGGGATTAATCAATAATAAAATTAAGTAGTCAGTTACTAATTAAAGTAGATATGCCCATTGAATTTGTAAAACCGTAGTGTCCCGTTTTTTGTTGCCCCAACTGTACATCCAGGAATGGCAGTTTTTGTTCCGACTCCAATTCCATTGTGAATTTTATGGAGGGTGTGCGGCTACTTAGACGATCTAGAAATTCATCTAGCTTATGCTTGCCGTGTTGCCAAACTACGAAGGTATCGTCCACGTATCTAAGCCACATCCTTGGTTTCTCTGTGAACTCGGATATCGCTTGGTCTTCAAAGCCTTCCATTGAATTACTGAGTGCCTCAGCGGTAAAGGTGTCAGACTAGTAAGTGAAAGGTACCAAGTTTGAATCTGAGAGTAGTCTAGTGTTGGGGAAAAATTATATATAACATATGGACACTTACAACAGTAAGATCCAAGAACTACTAGACGGGGGCGAGTACAAACAAATACCAAAAGACACCACACCATCAATCGAACGACGGATATACCTGACGCTGGCAAAACATAAGAGGGAGTTCTCCGATTACCAGAGAACTAGACTTACCCCATACTACATCAAACCTCCGCATCTGCACGGCCTACCAAAGATTCATAAGGAAGGAATTCCTCTGAGACCAATTGTGAGCTCGAGAAATTCTCCTTGTCACCCATTAGCACACTATCTGTAGGTATCATCACACCCTTATAGGAAAAAACCGAGTCTATGGTCAAAAATACGCAGCACTTCGTGGAAACCATCAGAAACTTCCAACCAAACCACGAAGAAGTGCTGATAAGTTTCGACATTGTGAGTCTATTCACAAATGTGCCTACCGATAAGGCAACTATCATAAGGGACAAGCTGGAAAAGGATGAAACGTTAGACTAACGCACGTAACTCTCGGTAAACACAATAATGGAACTTCTGACAATATGCATTAGAACTACATATTTCCAGGTAGAAGACAAATTCTACAAACAAGAGTTTGGGATGGCGATGGGTTCCCCACTATTACCCATAGTGAGCAATATATATATATATATATATATATATATATATATATATATATATATATATATATATATATATATATATATCGATATCCGAATTCACAGAGAAACTAGGGATGTGGCTTAGATACGTCGACGATACCTTTGTAGTTTGGCAACACGGCAAGCATAAGCTAGATAAATTCCTAGATCATCTAAATAGCCGCGCACCCTCCATAAAATTCACAATGGAATTGGAGTCGGAACAGAAACTGCCATTCCTGGATGTACTTGTACACAGGAATAACAACACTTTCACGACAAGTGTACAGGAAACCTACCCACACGGGGAGGTACCTAAACTACAACTCCAATCACTACAAAAACGTGAAGTTAGGCGTGGCAAAATGCTTGTACGATAGAGCAAAAACAATATGTTCAAAACAAGAGGACCTGAACAGAGAAAAATAAAATATCGCTAGAACACTCAAAGAAAATGGCTACCCCGATCTAACACCTAACCTAAACAGGGAAAGGGTAACCGAAAAAGAAGAACCTAAATATATAGCGATAATACCATATATACAAGGAACCTCAGACAAAATACGAAGGATAGGCAGCAAATACAAGACACGCACTGCCTTCAAATCGACCAGAACGCTCAGGGGAATACTAACCAAAACCAAACCATACAATGACGATCAGAATTCCAAGAATTGTGTATACAACCTACCATGCGAATGCGGCAGAGCATGCATAGGAGAGAGAAATAGACCACTCAAAGTGAGAACGCAGGAACATAAGAACAACGTCCGCAAAGGCGAAACAGAAAGATCAAGAATCGCCGAACATGTCTGGAACGAAGATCACCGCATCCAATGGGATAACATACAGATAGTGGCAAAGGACGAGAACACAACTCGTCGGAAAGTCAAAGCAACATACATCGCACTAGCAGAAAATCCAGTAAGCCAAGCTAGTGTAGAAATGACACCCATACGGGTTCCAATAACGCGCGAAGAGCTTAAGCGCAATACACCTGCGCAACTACGAAAAAGTTTAATATATGTATATATATATATATATATATATATATATGTTCTAAAAAATATATATTGGATTACTCAGTGGCTCAGCGGTAAAGGTGTCAGACTAGTAAGTGAAAGGTACCAAGTTCGAATCTGAGAGTAGTCAAGTGCTTGGGGAAAAATTATGTATAACATAATTCGACTCAAGTGCGAAAACAGTCCTTGTCAGGAATAAGCCTGATGACGGAAGCAGAGTCCGCTTCCGAAACGTCGCGCTCAAAAAGCATAAACTGTGGAAATAGGCCGATCAACTCCATTAAGAGTCAAGAAGGACTTGTTTAATGGCGATGATGTATGCTTGCATATATTAAAATGTTTAAGATGTAAGGTAAAATTTAGTTGTTTCCCTTCAAGCTTGTGGAAAGACCTCGAGTTGAGCACTCCCACTGAAATAATTACGTCAAACATGTATCGATTCCACCGCGTACACCTAGCTTAGTGATTAATTTCATATATGGCCTTGTGGAAAAAATGTATTTATTTTTATTTCATTTTGTATCTTCAGTGTTAAGATTTATGATGTATAATACAAATAATATGTCAAAAGTAATTCATTCTGGTTTTAAAGCAATACATGCACATCTCAGAAATTATACTATCCTCACCAGGAGTGTTTACCGCTACGTCATCACACACAATCATATGGTGTAATGTAAAAACATGAGTCAAAATTATTTTCAGTAATAATATCACAAGAGAGTGAGAATAAATTGAAAATAATTCTTCAGATGTTCGAAAACCTGTTGCCCAATGGCAACAGGGTAGAGAATATATGAAGAATTATTTTCAAATTTATCGAACTCTCGTGTGGTATTCGTTGGATTATTTTTAACGTTACAATAAGAAACACGTTTTCAATATTATATTTTTATTTTAACAAATTAAGGTTTCTGAACTTTCAAATTGATGACAGAAGTAAAATCAAAAAAGACGTTGTTATTCAATAAAAACAAAATACTTAAAATTATTCTCGTGGTAATAATGTAGGTAGGTATAATAATGTTTTGATTGGCTGAAACGAACACACCTGTCAAATTGAAAGTTTCTATTGGTCCTTAGAAATGTCAAAAAATAATCGTTGTAAATAAATTCTGATTATAAAATGTACGCCTCAATAGCAGCATTCAAAGCTGCAGAATTCCAGAATACAATTATTTATTTATTGTGATTTATTTTGCTACAATTAGAGAACGGTTATTAATGAATACCAAAGGGAGTAGTGATTTAAAGTGTGTAATAAATGATAATTAAAAGAATTAAATGTAAGAAATGAGGAAACGGTCAAAACATAAATAAACAAATGGAGGTTATGTAGTATTAGTCAAATGAGAAATAAATTCATATGCATATAAAACAAACAGATTTCGAGTTTATAGGTTTACTCTTTCTACTACATTTGCTTATTCAATGCCGTATGTCGATTTCGTCAAACGCGCTACGAATGTTCACCAGCCTTATTTAATTCATTCTTTTATATGAGAAGACAGTATAAACAAATTGGATAGCTAAATTCACAAAGTAATGACGTACGGTAAACACTCTTGGCGAGAGTAATACATTGTTGATCTGCAAAATACAATAACCTAAATTTATATTTAGCTATCACTACAACAGTATATTGAAAACAACATCTATTACAATAATGTGCTTTTATTTACACTTCGTAACGTGTACAGTTTTAAACAATTATGACATTGAATTATTCAATGCTTAGATATAGCCCTAATAAGGCTTTTTTACCTTGTTTTTAAAAGGGTCATTATTACTTTATACAAAATAAACTTCAAATGGTACCTGAATATTGGATTGTAAAAAACGCAACAGTGTAATTTTTAAATTTAAATAATGCGATTATGATATGAGTTCTTAGAATATTAAATTGTACAGTGAGCTCTAATATTACTGTTTTCATACGATGATTAATCTACATAGAGATAAAAAATTTAATGGCAATAAATTCCTAATATAGAATCAACAATATTATATAGGATATGATTTAGAAAATACAGAAATACATGTGCCCCATATTATATATCACAGTAATACAAGCCATGATACATTGACTCCAAATAACAAATTATTGTCTTAGAATTTAAGATGGTTCATTTAAATATGTGACAACTTTAATAACATTAATTAAATGAACGATTATGTTTAGGATTGGGAAACAGATAGGGCGATTGTAACAGTTTTAGGAAACAATTAACAATTGATAGACTTCTTAAAGGTACATTTACAACACCCCGAAGGTTTCAACTACAGAAGGCTGTTTATCACATTTATGGAAGCATAACAAAATGTAGACCATTTCAGATTGATTGCAATAAGGGTAACAATTAAGTATGTATATTTGCTTATTTTCTAAGTGGATGCCACATTGCTACAGGTTTTCTTAAAGCCGCCAACATTTGGTTCCAGTGGTTTAAGGATCTTCCGGATGCTAGAGCTCCTATTATTACATGACCAATGGAGTACGTTCGTAATGGATTTTCGTTATTAATTGTTTCAGCAACTGTTAACCTAAGTTGGATTGTCTGTAACAAAAATTAAATCAGTGATATACATACATAAATGATGTATGGGCCAATAACAAAGCACGGGTTCGGGGTTTTAAATCACTTCTATACAGTGCGGTCATTTAATATGGAAACTTGGAAGATTAATTTCTGTGAGAATTTTCCGAAAAAATCCTAAGACCCGTCGATTTTTATTTATTAATGCGCACATTTTGACTCATCTGAAACTTTTTTCTCGCCATATTTAAAAGAGCTATGTCATCGCAACTTTTTTGATGTGTTAACGACTAAGATATACCAAATGACATCTTATGGTATCAGCAAGGTGGGGCACACTATGATTTATTGGTCCGAAATTATTTAACCCTCGAGCGCGCGCAATATCTGTGAGATACGGACCTCGTAACTTTTCGTTAACAATCGCGTTGCTATCGGGTGTTTTGGGTCGGATGCTTAGGTACCTTCCTAAAACAGTGTCCTGAATGTGGTAAGTGAGTGTGCAACTTTTTCATCAATTAGCTTAGCTGGCAGCCATATTTTGTATCTGCTAGATACGTTGCGCGTTCTCAAGTAAGTATTTTAATCTCTTTTATAATTTGCAAAACAGAGATTTTGCGTAATTGTTGATCTATAATTATTTATTTTTAATCTTAATTTTCTTGTGAAATTAGTATAACAAGAGTTAAATTGTGATATTTTCATATAAAACGAGATAAAAGTGTAAAATCTGAGGTTAGCAAATAAAAATTTGTTTTAGGATCATGTCGCTTTCAAAGCAATCATACAACTTGAACAATGCCAATGACGTAGAAGAACTTCGAAAGTACCTGTTTGAGACGAAGAAAATGTTTCTGAAGGCGTTTTTGAGACTAGGGACAGCGATTCGGAGTCGGAACAAAATATGGACAACGGCGATGAGTCAGATAACGACGGCGATTTTTTTTTACCAACACCAAAAAAAAAGAAAAGTTAACGTCGACTTATACAAATGAAAAAAAAACACCATATAAAACAAGAACAGGGTTTCACAACATAATCAACAAGAATCTTGGCCAAGTTAACGGTTTAGCAAGGACAGCAAAAACTTCGATGGAAGCATGGCAATGTTTTGTAAGTGATAACATGATTGATATACTTGTGCAATACACAAATCAATTTACTGACCAAGAAAGGGTGAAATTTTCACGTGAAAGAAATGCACGTCCTACTTCTGTGTCTGAAATAAAAGCACTCATAGGTCTTCTTTATCTTTCCGTCCGATTACGAGCCCACCGTTTGAATACTTTAGATTTATTTGATACTACTGGACACGGAGTAGAAATATTTGGAAGTACAATGAGCAGAAAAAGATTTTTATTTTTGCTAAAATGTTTACGGTTTGACGATCGCGACACGATATTGGTCAGAAAAGAGTTGGACAGGTTGGCTCCTACAAGAGATTTTTGGGAGATCTTCGTCGAAAATTGTAAAATGCATTATTCGGCCGGTCCAAATATGACTATTGATGAAAAGCTGGAAGGTTTTAAAGACCGCTGTGTTTTCAAGCAGTACATATCGTCAAAAAAACCACTAAAATATGGAATCAAAATTTACGCGATGGTTGATAGTGAAATCTATTATGTGTCAAATTTAGAAGTTTGTTGTGGGACGCAACCTGAAGATTCTCCTTTTGCAATTAGTAACAAACCTGTTGATGTAGTAAAGCGTTTAGCTGCTTCAATTTACGGTTCAAGTTGTAATGCCACTGCCGATAACTGGTTTACAGACATCAGCTTGGTTGAACAGCTGACAACGTACAGACTCAGCTACGTAGGAACCGCAAATTCCGCAAAATTTCCTAGATTCAAAACGTGCTGTTACTTCAAGCATTTTTGGTATTAGGAAAAAGTGTACTCTTGTTTCCTATGTTCCAAATCCAAAAAGAAGTGTAATTCTTGTGTCTAGCATGCATTGTAATCAATCAATTGATCCATCAACAGGAGACCAAAAGAAACCAGAAATGATAACCTATTATAATCGCACGAAAGGAGGTGTTGACACAAACGATGAATTGTGCGAAATGTATAGTGTTTCACGCAATACCAGGCGATGGCCAATGGTCATCTTTTATTCCGTTCTAAACATGGCTGGAATGCATGCTCAAATAATACTAATAAAAATGGCCAAACGCGACAAATGAAGAGTTTTTCTCAAAAAATTGGGCGAGGAACTAATAAAAGAACATCTGCAAAACAGAAAGAGCAATACCAAAGGAATTCCTGCTGTGCTTCAAGAAAAAATTAATCAAACCTCAGAACGGCTCAGCACAAGTCCACCAAACAGAAACACAACTACAGCACCTGCTTTAGAAGTTGATGATCAAAAAAGGAAAAGATGTGACACTTTCAAACACAATAAAACAACGCGTCTGACTAAATATGCTTGCAAAATATGCAAAAAGCGTTTGTGTTTAGAACATTGCCAAATGGTCTGCGATGATTACTGGCAAAATTTAAACTGACTGCATATCTATGTTTTGTATTTGTTTAAATTTTATCTCCCTTTTTTTATTCTTTAATGTTTCATTTAACCGTACGAGTGTAACGAACCGCAAGTCATTACTACAAAATTTTTTAATTAATTAATTATTTAACAATCAGCGCTCGTAAAAGAAATGATGTAAGATTTCTTAGTATTCAAACACCTGCAAGGCGATCTAATATTTCTTAGTATTCCATATTACTCAGTACCTAACTTAATATTTCTTATTATTTCGTGTGATTGCACAACCAAAAATTAATTTGTTTCCCCTCCAACGTAGATTTCATAAAACATCGAATGTTTTATACGTCAGAGTAATCTCCGCCAATTACAAATAGGATTCCCCAAACGGAAGCCACCACCGCCTACCGAGAGTCCCCTATAAAAACCGCGCCGCGCACCTCACAAAGAGATACGGGTAGTAAAAAACCGAATATACGAAGAGTAGCAGACCAGTAGCAGTAGTAGAAGAGTTCCGTCGCGCCTCGTGAACGCATCCCGCCGCCGAGAAGTATTTAGTTGGTTTTACCAGCTCCTGTATTAGTTAGTCCGTTAGACTAACTCCGGTTCCAGAAAACCTGCACGTGACGGTTGTTTGAAAGTAAATCGCCGCAGACCTAGTGATAGCCAGCGCGATTTTAGCTCCCTGTATTTGCGAACGCGTACCGCGAACCTTTTGTAAATAAATAGCTATCCTCGATCTTTGTGATTAACGACACGTAAGTCTGTAGAGTAATTCAGAACACAAACACACTAAAACCCCCACACCGCCACGGGCAAAGCCACGAAGCAGTCGGGAGTATAAACAACAGCACACACTAAAACCCCCAGACCGCAACGGGCAAAGCCACGAAGTAGTCGGGAGTTCAAACGCCAACACACACAAACCCCCAGACCGCCACGGGCAAAGCCACGAAGTAGTCGGGAGTTAAAAACATACACCACGCTACCATATACCTGACGACGGGAGCTAGGTAGGACTATATAGCCCTGCAGCTCTTATCATTTACTCTCACTTACATTCTAAACACCTGCATTCACCAGCTCGCTGGCGAAGACCGAAGTGCCTATAATCACAAACAAATTAAACGTAGAGTATCCGTCAAAGACCTGTAGAGAATCAAAACCGTACACCGATAACCACGCGCTTAGTAATTGAATTTCAAGAAAACAATCAATTAATTGTTTTCCATCAGCTTATTCCGCAAGTATAAAAACCGCCTTTAATAAATACGCGTTTTGGTGTGTATACCATTAGGGAACGTTCATTTGTATCTACGTGAGATTTCGTTCATTTGTATAAAAGAAATCATCGCCATAAAATTACATCCCAGTAGATAACGCGCAAATATATTAATTATACAACCAAACTTGTATAATCGGCCCAGTCGAAATTTAATGCGAGAGAAAACCTCGGAAGGTATTCATATTATCGAACGTAATAGATCGCGAAGGTAAATTGCTTCACGAAGCATACGCGTCTGTCCGTCTTCCAGAAATTACTGAAGGTAAAGAGCAGCAAGCAATTAGACCGGTGAACGCTCGTCCTGCGTACAACCGTGAACTCGGGATATCGATTTTCACTAGTGACCTAGATATGTGCAACCCTCGTTTTAAATAACCAGTAGTTTGTTTATACATTCTTTTCTTTTGTGAGAGGGCCGTATCCAGCATAAATAATTACTTAAACGCAACGTTATTAATCATTTAGATATTACGTTCCTCATTTAGTGTAACTAGGGAGTATTAATATTTGTTTACAGAAACGACTTCGACAACAATAAGCCATCGTGTCGAGTGAGTGGAAGGAAGTAGGACATCCAAATTCTCCGTCCAGACCTAGTGGACGCCGCTGTCTAAGTATTAAATCCAAATTGTTTTCTCATTATTTCTCAAGTTTATGTTTATGTTAGTAGTTCATAATGTTATTAGTCTAGGTTAAGTGTCAATACGTTATATTTGTAAATAATAGGATAATATATTTTTAAACCGTTTTACTGTGATTATTTTATGTGGACAGTGTAGAGCTAAAGTTTAAATATTCCGACGAACCCACCCCCCTCTTTAGTTTCTAATCTAAAGACCGATTGCAGTTTAGCCGCGGCAAATATAAAAATTGTGAGAAAGGACCTTACACGAGTTACGAGTTTTACGAGGACACATATGTAAGTTTGATCTGAAATTTGTACGTTTTCCAAGTTGCCAATAAAAAAAAAAATAAAACAAAAAATGTATCATTTCCTTCCTTAAACCCCTAAAAAACAGATTCATTGCAAAAATATATGTTTTTTAGTATTTTGCTTGTTTTTAAGCCAATGTATCTCCCAGATACATTGCGCGCCCTCGCGTAACGATTCTATTGCGCGCGCTCGAGGGTTAAAGGAAATATTTCCAAATAGATGGATTGGAAGAAGGGGTTTTATTGAATGGCCTGCGCGATCATCAGATCTTACCACGTTAGATTTCTTTTTATGAGGTTATCTTAAAAGCAAAGCGTTTGTGAATAGGCCGCACACTCTCGAGGATTTAAAACAACGAATACGTGCCGAAATTCGAGCCATCCCTGCAGAAACAATCGAGAACTGTCTACAGAATCTCCAATACAGGCTTTCTCTGAGTCAAGAAGTTCGTGCATTACAATTTGAACATCTCCTTTAAATGTTATTTTGTTCGTTTTGCTAAATTAAATCTTGTTTTGTTACTTCTGTTGAATTAAATGTAGTTTTGTTATTTTTGTTGAATTAAATGTTCAGTTTTTAATGTTTATCGATGTGTTTTGTTGTAATAATAGTAATTCTGTTGCAAGAGTAGCGCATTTTTGAGACTTGAATCTTTGAATTCTGATACCACTTTTTCTGGAAATTATCAACTGCAGTGAATACTTTTACACATCGTCATTTTTAGAATGTCACGGCCTATCCAAATATGATGAAAAAACATATGGTTGCTGTTTAAAAAAAGTTGCGATGACGTTATAGCTCTTTTAAGCATGGTTGGAAAAAAGTTTCCGATGAGTCAAAATGTGTTCATTAAAAAATAAAAATCGACGGGTCTTAGGATTTTTTCGGAAAGTTATCACAGAAATGATATTTCCAAGTTTCCATATTAAATGACCGCACTGTATATTAACCATGTAAGATATTAATCAGGTTTTCAAATTTTAGGGAGTAGCAATCGTAGTACTTCCCGAGGTTAGTCGTAACGTCACCAGTTTTGTGTGTTATAATATCTCGAGCGGCTGTTCTGGCAGATTTTGTTAAAAAGGTTGCGGTATAATTAATTGTATTTCACCGTTTTTATATATTATATACAAAAATGATATTGCGATAAGTTTGAGAAAAAAAATTGGATCCCCTTATTTCTTCATTTCTCACGTTTTAGGAATTAAAAATACCCGGTCTCTCCTGCCATTTATACAATACCACAAGAAAGCGAAATCTATCGTGCTGAAAATTTTATAGTGGGGGGTAGTCTATTTTTCCTTATTGTTCGGTTTTTTGAACTTATTTTCGAGTTGTGTTGTATTTGTTAATATTAGTATTTTAGAACAATAATTCGATCCATGAACTTTGGGATTGGTTCTATCGTACAGTATAACCTATTTCTTTCTTATTAATATTAATTTAGATGAAGCACATTCCATCGTCATATTTATAAAAGAAAATGGTCTCTCCCCGTACTTGGCGCAGCAATGTTTAAAAATTTTATTTTATGTGATAGTGTCACTGGTAGATCCACGGCCTAATAATGTATTTAAGTTTGAACAAAAATAAATAATAGCGCTGAACAGTCGCATCTGGGTTGAATCTCGTTAAATCCCTTTTCTAGAGCTACAGAAACACTATATAGATATAAATGAAAGAAGATAGTGCGTAGCAATTAAAGTATTCGGATCATTTAAAATCAAATTAAATGAGTTTTGCGAATAGAATGGATTTAAAAATATTTCTTTATATTTTAAGGGTAACGCCAACATAATGCAATCATTGCATGAATTGAACAATAGTAAAATTATATTTCCTCGAGTGCCTTAAGATAAATAAAGGTTGTTAAAAACATAACAAAGAATCAAGAAACTTGCATTCCAAATTAATAACATCGCTTTTAGGAACATGGTACGAGAGTTTCTTGAGTATCCTTTTCTGAAACGATTCAATTTTTTTTTGCCGCCATTTAACGAAATCCGTTTTTGCTCTTCAGTTAAAAGATGCGGAATCCAACGGCAGACTAATTTTCTTACACCCAGTTGACAATACAAAATCTTTGAAGTTTTTGAAATGTCTCAGTATACTTTAATTTCATGGCACGTGACAAGTCGATTTTCCTTGATCAGTTGGCGCTCACAGAAATTAACTCAGCCAGGCACTGTCGTTGTGATAACGCTCTGCGAAACTATTGCGGAACATTTTGTCGACGCAGTTTCATTTTTCCATTCACTTAACCCCTTTGAAAACTCACGGTTACTAAATCACTTGTTGTATATTAACTAAACTTTGCGGTTAATTTAACTAAATATTGAGGTTAGATTTACGTATGAATCATTAAGTTGGTATCAGTGGGGAGATAACATATCAAAAAAAGGAAGGGCATCACCCCCGCCATATTTGTTATTTCCTGTGTCAGTAAACGTCATTTTATATACTAAAGTGCATTGTATTTTAAGAAATTATTGTATACATTTAAAATTTCCACTATATGTGTAAAATGGCGTTGCGTGCGCTACTTTCATGTAGTAGTGGAAGTGGGTGGGTAAAAAACAAGCACACTAGTTCTTTGTATTGATATGTTTTGCATGTATTCAGTGTACATATATGTTCCACTTCGTTTTAACTATTAAATTCCATTGTATATTTTTGAATTTGTTCCACAGTTTTGCATTACCATTTATATTTCGAAGTTTTTAAAAAATCGTTATTTCTCCAACGGGATTTCTGAAATGGTTGAATTGGAGATGCGCTGTCAAATTCAATTGCATCCCGTTTCGTTTGAGGTAAAATATGGTTCTCGTGAACGAAAGAAAGTTTGTAACTGCATCGCTTAATGTGTGACTTATCAAAGCTTAATTTATTAATGGAGTTTGCTTTGTTTTTATGGATTTTCTTCTATTAATACGTTTCGATGGATCTTGAATTCACATCGACTGAATGCCATGCTTCTTATCTAAAAATAATTAATAAAGCGATTTCGAAAACCAATATCTTAGTATTTCATCAAAGACGATACTGATTTCTAAACTCATGCGACTGCTAATAAGAAATTAATACTTCTACGTTCTCTTATGCGGATACTAATAAGCAATTTACACTATATTCTTCATCTACAACCTGATTAATTCAGAACAAGTTTTGGAAGACAACCGGTGTTAATTTGATTACTTCAATAACTTTTTTAGACCATCGCGGGATAACCACATGTTTAACCACCTGTTGCTCAACTGCCTATTTTCTCTTCTAGTGCTGCAATAATATATTAATCTGTTACCCACTAACTGTTTGATACTACAGTGTAGATAATTATCTTCGCTATATATAGCTCATACCTGCGGAAGCTATTTTAAGCTGTGTTAAAATTTCTGTATTTAAATGTAATTAAGAGCTATATTGTGAAGAGCTCAAGTTGTAATCATAAAGTACCTTACCACTGCATTGATGTTAATGACTAAATCATTTTGTTTTGCATGATATAACTGCGTTACGTTCACGATTTCATTGATTATCTTATTTTTAGATGTTACTTAAAATTTTTACCATAAAATAAAAACAACAAGAGGTTTTTATAACCTTTTGTGACGTAATATAGTGATCACTGTCTTGCCAATATAAAATATGTGTTTGTTTACCTAAAAATTAGGACATGTTTACTTACATTGAATCAGCGTATCTATATTTTATATCGGTAAGGCGTGTGGCCTACCGGGAATTTAGTGACTTAATTTGGTGTTTTACAATTTATAGTCAGAAGCTTTTTTCTGTTTTTTTAATTGGTATAGTAACTTAGCTTAAAGACAAGCCCTGTAATTAACCTTAAAATTATTATTAAGTTCCACACTTGACATTTTTTTTTCTCTACAATTGAGAGTTATGAATACACTGTTTATTTCTTTTAATTTGATAAATATAACTATTTAGTTTGACTTTCATTGTGTTTTACTTGATTATTATGTTTTACTTATTATTATTATTGTATGTACTTGAATGTGTTCTCTTACAGTGTCACTTCCCCATTTCGTAACTTATCTAAAACTACGTGACGCCTTAGGTATGTCTATACTGTACGGTTACACTACCCACACATCCAGTACCCTACCGCTTTAGTGATCTTTAAAAGTCGGCTGAGCTAGACCCTATGCATTTTTATTGTCTGTAGCGTATTTCGGAATAGTTGCAAACATTATTTTGAACACGTCACAAATACAGTGTTAGTAACATCAAATTAATTTTTATGCAAGCGATTACTTGTAGTATTTTAGAACGTTTCATTTCTAAAAGTATGTTCAAACAATTAATTAAATATAGATTTGATTATTCGCCTGAATAATAATACTGTTCATAAGATCTGTTATTTTAAGGAATTGTAACACCAGATTGCATTCTTTATTTATTGAAAGCTAATAATAAGAGGGTGTTAAGTCGTACTTTTTAAAGGAAATAAATACATCGGTATTTAAATTCAAATATACCTAATTATTTATCCTATTGCCTGCATATACACTGACCCGATGATTGTTTGCATATTTAATAAAGAAAGTGGCATAATATATAAGTTTCAGATACACTGCAGCTTTCTGAATTCAATATCTTTCTTAATCTTAAAGGGAGGTGCAGGGTGCGTAAACAATTCTTAATAACAAAAGGAATATACCATTTATAGAAACAATTTCATTTTTGAACAATAGCTTGCGTGGATTGCTTGCACATTTTCTAACTACATCCACCACTAATTGCTTCTCGTTTGCAAAATGATGAGGAATGTTAGTCATAGCTAACCAATTTAAAATCTCAGTTATGTCTGGTGTTTCCTGTACCTTATTCTACAATTTGAACCATAATTCATCTTCTCCTCGGCGCCTCCTAAATTGTATAAAATTACACAAGGTGAAGTGCTTTCCTTCCATTCTTCCCACGAAACATGTTTTACGTCGTCCGGATGAAAATGGGTCAATGAAATGCAGGCGGAAAATATTACTTGTAAAGAATCAAATATTAAACCTAAGTAAGGAATTATGCGAGATCTTCTCCAAAATTGTCCTGGATTTTCGGCTGGAGGGTTGCTTCTGTGTTTCATTCGGCCAATACAAACGATATGTAAGGGCTTTGCTAGCCTTCTGCTTCTTTTAAAATGTCAGCTGTTACGTTCTTCGCATTTTCTCGATGTTCTCTAAGCATTTCAAAAATAGTTTCAATGTGCTGGTTGGCTTTGACTATATCAAGCGTCTTCATTTGAAGTATGTTTGCTACGGGTTCCAGAATGGCGGAATACTTTCAATTAATACTACTGACACAATAAATGAAGATTTGCATGCCGCTGCGTGCATGTGATATGCACTTTTTCTTGTTGCTGCATGTCCCCCATCTCTAATGCATCAACTATATCAACAAAGTGTTCCTTAAAGACACGAACGTTTTTAATTTTCTCTGACCATCTAGTCTCACACAGTTTAGGTATCTTAGGTAATAAGTTTGCGTCGTAAAACAGACTCGCGAAAAAAATGTAATTTCCTCAATAATAGTTGCAATGGTGTTTCGTATTTCCAGGATAGCGTTCATGTCGTTCACGAAAAGCTTATGCTTGTGCGAAGAGCAATGGAAGTAGGCGTTTTTATATTTTTGCCTCAAAATCGCTTGTACGCCCGCCTCCTTTCCAGAGATGGTGGAACATCCATCAAAATACTTATTCCATTAAGTCTTTCAAGCTCTACAAAGACTAAGAATTCTTCTTTGATTTTGTTGGTATTTCATCGTAGAAACGTAACCCTACAGAGAGTTGTTCCTTTCCAGATGTATCTGCGGTCTCGTCAGCCAAAATGCTATCAACATAAGATTCTTTAACACCTGGGACAATTTTCTCTCTTATTGAAGTGACCAATTATTTTATTTTGTATGATAGATGATCGGTATGATGCGTTTTTTGGTCCGTGTTGAAAATGGTGCCCTAATTGAAAACCAACTGCTTTAATGCACAAATGATAAGTCTATAAAGACGCTTTTATACAAATTTTTATCTCTTAGAGCTAAATCATGTGCGCCGCAAAAGATGATACACGACTCAATTGAGGACAGTACTTTCTTGTTGTTCGCTATTACTTGTGCTTTGCAATGATGGTGCACTTCCTTGTATTGGTGAAAGGTCTGATGAAATAACCCCAACCACCCCTCATTATTGCTTGTTGATGTCGGAAATAGCACACAATATTTACAAAAAACTTCTTTGAGTCGCGTTGAATAAGTTAACCATGGACAATATGTGTCCAACCAGTGATGATTAAATATCCTATTGAGGTGCTCGGTATCAGCCGCAAAATCATAGTTTTTTTAGGTATACAGCAATTTTTTTGAAGTTTTCTCTTCTCAGCTTAAATAGTGGTCGCCAGACCTACACAATTCCCAATGTCGTCTACATGACAAACGTTGTTTTTAGTTTCAATTTCACTGTCGGGCGCCGTAGCTTGAACACTTCGAACTGTAGAGAGCGAAGGTCCGGCGCCCACAGTCACAATGTCAGTGCCTGGTGAAAAGTGTGGTTGAACTTCTTCGTCTTTCTCCTCATCATTACTGCTGGAAAAAATAATAGCATGTTACGTAAGAGGGAAACGTATTGAGAAAGTTACATACAGGAGCTAAGTAGTGGCAAGTTTGTAATTTCCATGAATTCATAGTTGCTTTACAAATGGTCAGTGGTAACTGTTAAAGATTTACAAAGAAATTAAAACTTATATTTTCTTAAAAGACACCAATTCCACCCTAATCCATCCCAACCCCTCAACCCTCTCTTTTTTAACTAAATTAAAAAGAAACAACCCGAGCGGCTACGCTATAAGCGCGTGCATATCCACTAGACCAGAAAAATTATAATGAAAGCTAATGAAAACGGATACGTGCGAATATGGCAAAAAGGTAGAAACCGATTGATTTTACAAATATATATATATATATATATATATATATATATATATATATATATAATTGACAATTACTTTAATTATTATAGTTTTGCTACTCTACTAACTGCAATGCCCAATCATAACATGTGTCTATTAATGATTGAAGCTGACGTCATTTCAAATCTAGGAAATTTCTTTGCTTAGTATTTGCAGCACTGAGAATTATATTGCAAAATCAATCGGTTTCTACCTTTTTTGCCATAGTGGCACGTGACTATTTTTCATTAGCTTACATTATAATTTTTCCGTTCATTCTTCGTTCCTGCATTAATTTTTCGTTATATTCACAATCAGTTATTTTCGTAACTCCTGAAATAAGTTTTCAAATTTCCGTAAATAATATTTGATATAAAGTTCCAGGTTATGTTTAAAAATATCATGCATTTCAGATTTGATTAACGATTTTGCAATGGTGTTTACCTCTGAGCAAGATGCCTTCATCTTAATGACCCATTTTCGAAGTGCTACGCAAAATTATGACGAAGCTGGATTTATTGTCTGGAATCACGTGTTCAGCAATTTAACGAAGCATTTCGAAATGCAGATATTGATATTGTTATTTCAGTTCAACATAAACGAAGAGTGGTGGAACGCTTTGAAACAAAAAACTGTATCTGTAAGGAAAAATCACCGGGAAGACGTACAGTTCTTACCCAACCGGTTGTTGATAACATTCAGCAACGTATGGAAGATAGTCCAAAGAAATCGTTACGCAAGCTATCAGCACAGAAAGGTATGCTACTAAATAATATAAGAATTGTGCAGTTTGTAATTGCGACTTGTTCTAAAGCATTAAAAAAAGCCTCCATATGCATCCATATAAGGTTTCTGTAATCCATCGATTATATCCTATTGATTTCGAATCAAGAATAACCTATTGTAATTGGTTTAATTATAATATTAACAATAATGATACGTTAGATCAAACATTTTTTACCGATGAAGCTTGGTTTCATTTATCGGGTTATGTAAATACTCCAAATTATAGAACATGGGCAACGGAAAATCCTCACGCCTTTGTCGAAACAGACCTACACCCCATAAAAGTTGGCATCTGGGTAGCAATATCACGCCGTCGAATAATAGGCCCACTATTTTTCCACTATACAATCAATGCTGAACGGTATGAAGTCATTCTGCAAGAATTTGTAGAACAACTCCATGATGATGAGTTGGAAAGAGGATTTTTTCAGCAAGATAACGCCTCAGCTCATACTGCGCAAAGAACGTTAGCATTTTTAAGTGAGTTTTATGAGGATCGCATTATTAGTCGAGGTAGATGGCCACCTAGGTCACCCGACTTGACCCCTCCAGATTACTTTTTGTTTGAAAAAATTAAAGACAATATTTATAGAAATAGATTGCATAATTTACATCAGTTAATGGAAGCAGTAGAACACGAGATTCAGACTATTACACGACAAGAACTTCAAGATGTTTTTGAAAACATGAAGCGGAGAATTAATTTGTGTACAGTATCAGGGTCACCGTTTTCAACATTTTTTTGTAATTATATTAATTTAATGAAGAATATTTGTTTGTATTTTCGTCATAGCAATAATTTTAAAATGTATTTTGTTAAATAATTGTAATTAGCAACTATCGGCCATAAACATTTCCAAAAGTAGGGGATTCTGTTTAATTTTAAAACACAATGTTTATAATTACATCAAAGGTGATTACTCCATGGGATGCTAATGTCAATCGTTGCGACCGAAATGAAGTATAGTGGTACCAACCTAACCAAAATTTGCTACATGACGTCAGATTTCAATCATTAATAGACACCCGTTACTACACCTCGAGTTATTGTTATATTTTGATTTACCAATTTGGATCGATTACTGTCTTTTATATTTATTGTTTACTACTTAAGCCCCATTGACTGCCGTTCTGATACATATAGAATGCGTTATTTTATATTATTACGTCACCTTAACACGAATTTTAAATTATGGTGTAATCTTTTTTATTATCACCAACTTGACAATACTTGCATTTTTATTATTTACTGTAGCCTTTTATTATTTTAATAAGGAAGATATTTTTCTACTTCTTCCCTGTTACACTGCCAATTAGATTTTATTTGTAACTTCACAATTTATAGGGCTGCGTGAAAACATAATGTCATTCGTACTGCGGCGTCAATCGACCAAGAACCACGCTAATAAAAAAAACTGTCAGATACTTTGACAGCGTCTCATCCCTTCCAACGTATCAATGCATTTGCCGCGTATTTTAAATATTTTCAAATTAAATATATAGGTAACTTATTGAAATAAACCCAAGCTTTTCATCTTAAAATTAGTTACATTTAAATACAAATAACCAACAACCATTTCTTTATCTAGAAAAATAATATATAACTATTTAATCTCGTATAATTTAGCGCGAAATTTTGAATTTTCTAAGGCTCCTGTTACAAACTACAAAATTTAAAAAAATCCACGTCCTCACGACGAGCTAGTTGACCGTTTTAGTTATTTGCCCGTGTGATGTTCTAATGCCATTTGAATACATTACACTTTCTACTACTACAGATTCTACTAATTTCATTTAAACTTCAATAGAGTTTTTCTTGTACTCACGCTAGCAACGTACGCATTTTATCAAAAAAATATGAAAAGGTCCAGTGTTGATATATTTATCTAGAAAAGAATTAAAACCCATTTTATCCGGATGCGTTCTATAGAAATAACGCTGAGAATATCTACACCCGCAATGTCAATAAAAGATTCTAAATACAATTTCTACTATTCAATTTTTCTACATTACACAATGTTCATATTTTCAGATTAAAACCAACAACTTCATTGATTTGTCGAAAGTTAGTTAGCAACATGTGCCTTTACACGTTACTACTTTTTATTGACAATATCCACACTTTTGTTAAAAAAATACGTTGAAAATTGAATTTGTAACGGTTCACATAAATAATTTATTATTTTTACCTTAATGCCTTTAGCTTATAGAGAGTAAAGGGAGCAACTTCGCTCGACCACTCGCCTGGCTTATGCCTAAAAGATTTTATTAGTTCACAAAGATTAAACTGTAATACAGTTTATTTTACTATATTCGTTTGAAATATTTCCGTACCGTCTACAATACCAGTTCTGTTAATTTTGTTTCACATAATACATTATTAACGAAAACCTTTAGTTGTGCTTTTTGGTAATCACAAATTAATTGCTTTAATTCCTAACTAATTAAATTAATCAATTACTTAGATCCTGCATCTTCTCGCAAAATTCCACATAAAAAGAGTAATGCAGGTATGTTATTTTCCAACTGTAATTTATCTATGATATAAATGTTTGATGTGCTGGTCAATTCAAGAGTAGAAATATTTTCGATTTATGTGTCTATATTGTATACTAACCTTAGTGTAAAAGATACTCATAAAAGTACGTCCTTTTTGTACAAGCTTAGATAGAGCTTTTAAAATCTCTGGGCTGGAATACTTTCTGATACACAACATCTGTAGATGTCGTATTACTGGAAAAAGTTACGCATGAAAAACTTTTGTTAGATTAAAATCATATAAACAAAATAAATGTAACTGGATGAATGACCTTGTTGAATATATTTTAATTCCTAGATTACTGACTAATCCGAAATATAATTCTAGTCTGTTCTGTTGCTTCACCATTATTAAAACGAAAGCAACGCACATCAATGCTATATTTAGACAAAAAACTGAAAATTACGTTTCAGAACCATCGTTTCGAAAACATCATTTCTTACGTACGCACTACTTAACAATTCAAATACGTTTCGCCACGGGACCTCTTTTTCTATTTATTTTATGAAGCTAAATTTGCTAAGTTAAATTGTAGTATGGCATCATACGATCAAGGTTGTTTTATGTATATTACAAATAATTATTGCTTGTACTACTTCTAATAATTGCGTTAAAGTACCTATGGGAATTACTTCATTATACAAACACCTTTAATAATGCTATTAATATTAAAGGATTATCTTAATAGTTTGAAATTAAAGTATTTTAAATGTTAAGTCAATAATGTCAGGTGTTATCTTGCTATGATGATGGATTTGTAGCTGGAAGTATCAAATATACTTAACTAGTTAAGTGCATATAGTTTTCCACCAATGAAAGGGAACGTGTCTATGGAAAAACAAAGATATTATCGGAATAAGCATCCAAACGGTAATCCCGTTAATCCATAATTACACGAGCAACCACACTAGATGTTGTGGGTTGCCGACTGAACTCATCGAAGGAGGTCATGGGTTTTAGGAAGATGTAAAGAATACAAAAAATTGCTTCAAAATTCATACTTACTTTTAAATAGAACTCAAATTTGATAATATATGTCACAGGCGCCGTTAAGATCGAAATTTTTCGGTAAAAGAGTCTTTCGGGGATGCTTAAAGGTCTCGAATGGTCGTAGAAAACAAGTTAAATGCCCACTCGGTAAATTAGTAACTCAATTTAGGTCACAAAATTTTTAATATTTACTTTAAATTTCAAAGAGTGCATTAAGAATTTTTTAAATAATCTCATTAAATGTATTTGTATCCTAAATAATGAATAAATCAATAAATGAATTTTGAGAATAGGAAAGTGGTCACAACACTTCTTAATGTTTGCATCAAGAGCAAACAACTTCATGAACAGATTATCGCACCAAATTCTGGAACGTACTGTAGTATATAAGCAGTAGTGGGTATGGTTCCCTAATGTTAAAGAATTACCCCTCGTTATAAAATAAGCCTTTGTTCAATCTGCACATAAAATTTAATTTTTGTAAATGGGCAATCTCGTGAACCGACTGCAGCAATTTAAATGTTGAATGGAGTATAACAAGCAGATGGAATGATGTTCAAATCATTAACTGCTAAATTATTGTTGAAATACTCTGTATTTAAACTTGCATAATTTATTATTTTATTTAAAATACAAAGAAATTTGATGTGGTCAGCACATAACTTTATTATGACTATTGTGGAATATTAGCGAATGGGGAGAAGAGTTAATCAGTCACGATACGCATATTTTAGATTATCCGGTTCATATATAACCTCTAACTCTATTTTTCTACATGCAAGTAATAGGGGCCATGGCATTAATTAAAAGCGCTAGTAATTTCCTTTTAGAATACCAGGTTTGATATACTTATCTATTAACACTAGAAAATTAGAATAAAAAAACATGTTTTTGTTTTAATGCTGAGACAAAGATAAACAATAGAATATCTACGCTTAGATGAACTGATAAGTAGTCATATTGTTAAAAACTACACTATGTAACCTAATAAAGAACAGACATTGACAGATGTAAAAACAGTGTTTTGGTAAGTAATAGTATCGTACCAGTGGTAGTGGTGACATTTACACAGGAATCATTTCAATTAACATTTAATAGTATAAATTTGAAAAATACAACATAATGTTTTTCTTTTACTAATAGTATTCCTGGACGTGCTAAAGCACTCAGGAACACTGGGAGGGTGTTAGCCATATTGTTAGGCTGCCGAGAAATGTGTATGAACAGCTACCTTAAACTTGCTTAAATCAAAGTTTTGAGAAAAACAGAAACTGTGCATTCCATAATTTGGTAGCCGTGTGGAAACATGTAGATTGCGCCGGTTTAGTGTGACAAGATGGAATTTTTAGTGCGTAATTATGGCGTGAATGGGCAAACCAAGTGTTCGTAGCGAAGATGGCCTGCGAAGGTATTAAGGAGTGTATTTCGGTGACACACTTGCCATTGTAATAGCGATAGAACAAGGAAAGAACCGAAACTATTCTTCTATGTTCAAGAGATTGTAGGTCAGAAGTTAGAGACGGGTTATGTCTTATAGCTCTTTTTTGGATACGGTTTTCCATAACAAGGGCGTATTGGGAAGCACTGACCCAGACGTGGGAATTGTATTCCAGATGAGGTCGATTTTGAGCGTTATACAGTAAAAGTTGTTGCGGTGTGAAGTACTGTTTACATCTGTACAGAAAGGCAGCTGCTTCACTGGCTGACAAAAGGTGGTCAAACTATGATAGGTTCGATGAAGCAGACATTCCTAACATAGAAATAAAGTTTGAAAATTTGAAATCTAAGCCATTCATATTTACGACAGGAGATGATCGGTCTTTCTTGGCGGACACAAGGCAACACGGGGTTTTGTCGGTGTTGAAAGTTCCTTCCCCATTCAAGGATACGTTCTAAGTCTCTGTTGACTTAACGTCCTGACTACAATTATTGATGTGGGAAAATTGAGAAAAACTACAATGGATTGGGTCATATATGTATAGCAGGAAGAATGTGGGACCTATCACTGATCCTTGGAGTACGCCTGCGATAATAATAGTTTCTTTCGAATAGAGCCATCAACATATAACACGTATACGCTTTTTGTCAAGAAAGCTGGAGAACCAATTGATGAGCGTATCGGATAAGCCGAACGAGGTGAGTTTGGCGAGTAGGCACTTGCTCCAAACCGGATCAAAAGCTTTTGAAATATCCAAATATACTACGATTGTTTCACTCGGCCTTTCTAATGTGTTATTCGAAATTTGGGTCACATGTGAAAGATCACCCGTTGAACTACTCTGTCTGAACCTATACTGGTGCTCGCTAAGGAGTTTACTGGACTCAAGGAACGAAAGTAGTTGATAGTTGATAGGTTTTTCATGATTTTTGAGGGATCGGTTTTATCGCCCTTTTTAGAACTAGGTTGAACATTTTACAGCTTCCACGATGAAGGAAAGTCTTAAGATGACATGGAGATACAAAGAGTTTGGACAATACTGGTACTAGCTCGGGGTAGCGTTTTTTAAGGACAATTGATGGAATACCGTCGGGGTCAGTAGCCTTGTTTCAGTCAAGTTTATTGATAATTGAGTCTAGGAGTTTGTATCGAATGTGGATTGGTTTCATAGCGTATGGGGTAGATTTGGGCGGCAGCATAATTCTACAAGAATCATTGAGACATGAATTTGATTCAAAGTAATCGACAAAGTGGTTAGTTTTGTCAGCAGGATCAGCTCCGACGTCACGAGACGTCATGAGAAATGTATTAAAGTTTTTACTGATGGCGACTACCCGAAGGACATGAGACTAATTATTTGCATTTACGTTCTTCAAACATCCTTTGGCATTGGCCTTGTGATAATGCATCAGTGCAAGTCCCATTAAACCGTGATTGGGAACGGGCATGACCTACGCGATTATGTTTTTTGTGCATGTATAACTGATCAAGATAACTTCAGCTGGTGAAAAAGCAATGTTTGAAGAGGGCCGCTTAAAGCGATACTCACATCAGGGAACGTTGCAAATACATCTCTTAGTTCGCTCCAGTTAGCTGATTTAAAACACCAACATAGTTCTATATGTTTTTCGTATAACAGTGGGGTTTGACACCATTAGGCAGTGGTTTTATTGACCAAGTGAGGAAAGAACTCTTGTTTTATAGACAAATGGGTTAGATGTAAGGAATAGATCCAGGAGATGTGGAGTATGGTTAGAGTTGTCAGGGATTCTGGTGGGTTCGGAAATCATTTGAGCGAGATCACAGGATACAGCAAAAGCTTCTGCACTATGATTTGAGAGAGCAGTGGTAGATGAAAATTGAAGCCGATAGGAGTTGTGGACATTGAAATCGCCCAGAGTTGAGATTTCGCAAGATATGATATGATAAGAGGCAGTCTACCCTCAGACTAAGGTAATCAAAAAGACCTTGGAAGTTGTTATCATTGGGAGACCTATATAAACAACAGTAGAATTTCACAAATTGAGGTCTAGAATATTTGAACCAAATTACGTCGAATTTGTTGTTTTCTAAAGAGGATATCCTCTTTCCTGTCAGGAAAATTCCAGGTTATGCGAATCAGTGCTTCCAGGCGAGAGAGAATGTCCGGTTGTACTTGTTCAAGGTGTAGGTGAACAGCACTAAGATTCGACCTGATACCACGTATGTTGCAGTAATGTATCCGAATGTTGCTACTTTGATGACCGTGGTCGCCTGAGACCTGCTCTCCTGGGCATCCGAATGGGGGAGGATTTTTATTCCCGGCAGATCTTGCTCTACTTAGTCTCGATTTTGGCGTTGACGAATTTTTGCCCCCCGCCCCCAGAATCCTTGGGACGGATCGACAAATAGATGTGTGGCTGTGGCGCCTCGCCCTACTCACCTAAGTGTAGCGCCTGTTTTAGAACTCGTCCTTTTAAGGGTTTAGCCGTTAAAACGCCACGATTGCCAAGTGCGTGCTGGCGGCGAGTACATAAGGAATAAAGTAGATAGTGACCGGCAGGCCTTACCGAACTCAGAAAATCGGAGCACCAGTATTAAGAAGCCCATGGTAAAGATGGTGGTATTGCACCGGGTGGCATGAATACACATGCCTTCCACCTATAATTACTACAAACGATATTAAAATATTTTTCCATTATTTTCCAAGCACCTTCGAACTTTTGAATATTCCGCTTTTCTTAAAGTGGGACGTGAGATACCTTGAAATTTTTGAAGGACGCTTTCTATAGATTCTCTACATTATTATACTCCCATGGTAAACTTTATTCTTGATGTAACCCCAGAGGAAGAGGTCCATTGGGGTTACCTCAGGAGATCTAGCTGGCCACTTAGTTGATCCATGAGCACCAATGAACAGTTATTAACCACAGTTAGTGGTAATTCAACTAAAAGCAAAACGGACTGGTGCCTAGCATTTCGGACTATGGGTTGATTTTCAGTAGCTCAATACCGGAGAGTTTGTTAGCTAAACAGTCCATTATTTCTATATCTACTTTTATCTGACCACAGAATGTGGTAATGGAAATTATCGTTGTTACTACAGATTCCAGTATACACAAAATATTCTTCGTCTTTCTTCATCTTTGGGCCTTAAACCTTGACAAATGTGGTATTTACGACATTTGTTTCCCTTTAAAATTAAACGGGCTGTGGGTTTCGGTATTCGGTGTCTGGTTGAGATGCTTTCGACAACCTTTTGCCTTTACGGTGTTTTCAGTTTCTTCAGTAATTTTAGATTTAGAAAAAGTTCCGTTATATTAAATTTAATTCCAGCCGTTTAATGCTAGGTACAACAGTTGAATACTGATTAAAGTACATTTCACTCGCGTTTACAGAATTCTTGAATTATTGAAAATCTTATTAATGAATTTGCCAAAAGTAAAGCTAGACAAATCCGATATCTATAAGGTAAGACATTTCCGTTGTTTTGTTTCTTGAATATTCATAGAAGTGGGAAATCTAAATATATTTTATTTCACGTTTTGTTTTAATAATTTGGAATAATTTTATAATTTCAACACTTTTTTTTGTTTTGTTACTGTTGTTTCATTCTGCAATAAAAATGTTAATAATACCTTTTTGTATGTACCTACTGGTTGCCCCAAATAAAATATACAAACGATTACAAACAAGTCTAAAGAATTTGTCATAAATTTCAACGTTGAATTGTGATAAAAAAATAGAGTGGACACGGGCGGTAATTTTGGCTCAATACATATAGGGTAAAGGCGCCTATCAGTATTTCACACGAGGGTGCCAAAGATACTTGGCGCATCCCTGCCTTTCCTTAACATGTTTGCCCCCCTATAGTCTCCCTGTACGCGGAGCGAATAAGGGAAACAATATTTCTTGCTTAGAAATGCGCTTGGTGCAAAATGAAAGCGTGGAATCCTTGATTGTACAATCAAAGGTATAATATTAGGTGTTTGGCGAATCTCCCCTTACCATCTCTATGATATCATTTTTCCTCCAATAACAAAATAGATTGAAATGCGTTCTATGCATATCGTTCATGATTAGTTTTTGCACTTATTAACGTATTAATTAATTTTTGACAATACAAGATAAATGCATGTGCAGATAGTTCCCAAAATGTTTGTTAAACCGCAACACAAAATTATTTGATAGAACAGTGGAAATGAACAGATTAACAAACATGAAGTAAATACAGTCACTTACAAATCGGCGGTTTGCAACTGTTTGTACGCTACTGTTAGTTACACCAAATTTTATTCAATTTTTTCAGATTGAGACTAAAAAATATTGTTAGTAAGTATCCACCACCTCTTAACATTAGGATTGACTTTAAAGTAACTTACTTAATACACTTAATCAAATTTCAGGCATCGACGTTTATTACTGGGCAGGAGAACACTCACGCTTATTACCCTATCTTTATGGGCAGTTTGATAGTAAGAAACTGCCGTAATACTCATGTTCGAAAGTTGGTATATTTTGTATTTTATGGAACAAAAATAATATTTTAGGCCAAGACACAGTTTTCGATGGGAAAATATTTTTGCATTTGTTGTACAACTAAGAGTGAAAACATTATATTTTCAACACGATGGAGCTCTCATGCAAATTAACATTTCTTCCAGTTGTAGTAGTAATAGTTGTATTTCACAATTAATGTGCAGTGTTACGCGTGGTTGAAATTTGCCGCCGATTCCTATTTTTCGAATATTAGGGTATTCAAAATGTTATATGTAGAAATGGCCTGAGCAAATTCTTGGTTTTGTGGTATCAGATTATTGAAAATTTAGGTACATTGGAGTTTAAAGTTTGCGAAGCACTAATTTAGTTACAAATTATTACCTTATTTGGCGATATTTGGGTTTATTACAAATTGGAGTAGGATATAGTACCTACTCAGTTGTGTGAATGGCATATATGTCTTTCTGTTTGTTTGTTTGTAGATAGATTATAGTTTATAAATTGCGATTGGGTTTACACGTATTATTGTTCTTAATATAGTGAAAGAATTAATCAAGGCAGTCTAAAATAATTAGTAAATAGTGGATGATTTATTTTTAGTAATCGTTAATTTATAGTTTTGCTTCAGTTGAAATTACGTCATTGGAAATTGCTTCTTTGTAATTAAAATTACTTTAAGAAAGCGTAGAGTCGCACATTTAGAACTTAGGAGACTGTATGACGGAGACTTCATTTCTGATAAATTAGTATAACCAGACAGTAATTTTCCAGTTCGGTTCCCGAAAATCATGTCATTTTTACCGCGCTTGCGGTTTGAAGAATTTAATTTTTTAGAATTGGTGAAATCTGTTATAGTGACGTTATGGTTAAGTAATTTGATCGGGATGGTACAACATCGGTGATATATTAGCAGGGTGTACTTATACTTCACAACCGCATAAAGAGATGCGGTTGTGAAGTATAAGTGCACCTTGACAAATTTGTTATCGTATACCGTTTTGTTGTTTTATCGGGAAACTTTGGGCGAAGCCGAAGATTTCCAATTTACCTTTGTGCTGATCAGAAGAAAGAAAAAGCGCCTTTTTCTTAACCCATAACCGTCGTTGGCGTCGAAGGTGTATCGAATTTTATGATTTTGTGTTAAAAAACTTTCTCAAATTTATTAATCTATGGGAAAGATCTACATTGTTGTTACGAATGTAGATTTACGGAGATTATAGACAGTATTACCGTGATTTTTAAGTGTAATAGAACGTGTTATTTTTTGGTAAAGGTTAAAGAAGCCAGTTTAATGTTCGTTTAAGAATTTATATAAGATTATTAAAAAGAACGTGCCTACTCAGGATTTTGCTTAATTTGTGTTGGTGTGACACTTATAATGAAAAGTTGTCAGCGGATAGTGGAATTGGACCAGAGCAATGGAAATTGAAAGGACGCTGGTGACATTGTTTTTCTTTCTTTGTATATTAATATGTTTGTTGATAATAATGTTTGGTGTAATTTACAAAAATTCGCAGAACCAATTCCGATATCATTGCAGATTTAATATTTTTGATTTTCAGAAAGCTTTTGTTTGTTTTTATTTGAGTAATAAAGGCAGTTGTTAGATTTAAATTGAATAGTGATAAATAATACCTTTTAATATTATTTGTATATATGTATTGTTGATGCTTACACAGGAAGAAGTAAATGATATTACTTTTCCTTGACATTAGCAACAGCTGATGAATAGGTGAATGCATCTTTATTTTTTAGGTGTCAGGTTTTCTAATTTTTTATTTTATTTGTTTTGGCAAATTGTTTTGTTTACGCCCCGCTGCCAGGGGAATGTGTCTTGATTGTATACATTTTTTTATGCTGTCTTTTAATTGTAATACAAATATTTGTTGTGTAAATTTTTTGGGCATATATGTTACCCTCACCAAATTAAAAACACATTGATTTTAGTTCGACAAATTTTAAAAGTCACGGAAATTAAAGCTGTCAACATTCAGAAATATAAAATAAGTTTTGATGATTTGTTTTGATTAATTTTAAGTGACGTTTATTTAAGTATAGGAACTTTTAAATATACGATCGCGTTTTGCTTATTTTAGTTGTGACAAATATTCATTTTAAATTGAATGATTAATGACCATGTTGACCTGTTACTTTTGTTAATTGAGGAAGTAATTTTACGTTGCAGTGTGCACCGAAAAGGTATAACGAATTTTGAGTTTGGTTAACGCAATTTTTGTGGAATTTCAAATGAAGCTTAAAATTATGCTTAAGTGTAGGTGACATTTACGTAGATATTTTTGAAGTGGAATTTTGAGGTAAAGGTGAGTGTTTTCTCTTCGATTGAACATTATGGTTTCCTGTTAGGCCATTAATTTAAGATCTAGTTCATGACGTTTTTCCCGGTATGAATTTATTTAGCAGGTGGCGCCTTAGTGGTATTTTCCCTGATTGGAGTGATGAGTAACAACCCCGCCCATACCACTGAGCTATGTCGGTAACATGCACTTTACTCTACGAATTGATGTTCTAGTGAGTGTCCTGCCTGTAACTTTTCATTTATGGATCCAATAAGAGGAATGAACATTTACTTTCGTTTTTTAGCAATAACCGGAATACGTTCGATGTATAAAAAATTACACACATGTATAGTAAATTTACGCAAAAATTTAAATGCAGTTTTCTTTGATACTTATACTTTATTAACTTGGATTACCAAATAATAAGTTTACCAAATGGAAGATAATAGCTAATTTACTAATTTCAAATTCCCATTATCAACAACTGCTTATTTTATAAATTAATGTATAATTATTGTATCTATTGTGTAAGTTTATAAGGCTATATTCAAGGTAATACGCAATGTCAAAGTTGTTTATCAAGAATTTTATTGATTAGAAGTTGATGAAATTCTAAGCTGAGCCATAATGCTATCATTTCTATTTCAACAGCTTTCCACTTTAATTTGCATTCTCTTTATTCATCATATTAGAATTTCATTTTAACACTCAAGGCAATGTACAGATTGAAAAATGCAATTACTTACCTGTAATGTGTGTGCAGGTACACTGAATATCATAGATTCATTAAAAATAGGGGACCTTTCTCCTTTTTTTGTTGAAGTTTTCTTTTTATGAACCTTTTTTCCCTGATATAGCAGATATACCTTAAAACATAACGTTTAGACCATTAAATTTTAAATTCAAAATAAATGTTGATTTTATACTTTAACAAACGGATCTCCAGTATCCTTATCGTTCAGAAATTTTAAATTTCGTGCTTTGACTACAACTACCGTTAAGCGTTCCGCAGTTGGAAGATAACTTAATGAAAACATAACTTCTCCAAATTCCGTTCCTTTCTGAAAAATAACAAAGCATTTTCTATGTATACTTATTTTTATAAGTTGGTACCTGTCCTGTATCTGTTAATGTAACCCACGTCGTAACGGGCTGTCGTAAACTTATATCGGTTAGTCGAATTTCACCTTCTCCAACTAATGTGTGTGATGCATTATCCAGGGAGTATACGTGAAAACAAAGCGATTTTTGTGATTGTTCCCTTGGGCGCAGAGGAAATAAAAATCTTTCTTTATAACTAGGACTATTTGAACATTTATATAATTTGGTTTGTGCGCTTGTGGCTTTATCCGGTAGAAGATAAACTTTTACGTAAGAGTCTACAGGGTTTTCATCTTGTGATGGTCCAATTAAGTCTTTTGCTTCTAATATGTTTACTATAAGATCTGATAATTCACTGTAACAGAATAATATTACATTAAAATAGAAACATTGAGTTTGAAGTCAATATTACATTTCTATTTATTTCTAAAAACGGAAAATGATGGCGCGATTTTTAACTAGATTGTTTAACGAAGGAAGAAATGAAAAGAAAAAGTTGGGTATTAATTATTCGGTACGTGTTCGCTGCTATAATAAAATATAATTGGTTAAAAGGGATTACACGTTAACCGATTTTTGTGGGTGGAAATATCTTGATAAATATTTAACTGACTTGCTTTTTACTGAGTGAAAAGTAATCGATATCAATGTAGCATTTTCCACATAATAAGCTGAAGCGAAGTAGAGTTTGAATTATTTAAACGAAAAGATCTAATCTGACAAAACATTTTCAATGGTATACGTGGAAAAATCATTTATTTGTTTATTGAGTAAAATATGTACATTTACTGTAACTATTTAATAGAAGACTTGTATTCTGTACGCGTAGGTATAAACGATTTGGCACTGATACAAGATTTTACTAGTTTTTTGATGTTATAGAGGTTATTAGAGTGTTTGTGTGTATCTACGACAACTTGCGATCATAAACGAACAAAAATGAGTAGCGGTTTATCTCACTGTACAAAGATTACATCCATGTATTTATGCTTAATTGAAAATGGTTGTATTTTAAGCTGATAAGACCACTGAATCAGTGGATAAGATGTATTACAATGAATTTGCATTGTAATCACATCGGTTTTCGGCAATTAATTAAAATTGAAATCATAATTGTAGAACGTGGGTAGTATAATGTTGATACTTCAAAGATCAACGATTAGTATTTTATTTAAAATTCAAATGTCGATATCGGCTATTAAATTATTCACCATTACAAGAATCGTTAATGCACAATGAAATGTTAAATCAAGGCTCACATACACATATAATAGCAGTCAGATTTTTTACAATTAAAAATAGGATGTGTTACAAAACAAAATGTCCGTTACAAAAAAATATCCTTTCCAACCATCTGACACCTAATAAAAAAAAACCAATCCTTACATACTTTCCGTATAATTACAAATGCGATAATTTGAACTCCCGGTATGTTTAATTTTAGAAATTAATTGATTGAGATTGAATAAATTCTTATACGATGTTATACCAAGCCTAGAACCGCCACGGGAAGGCGTAACCGAGGGAACTATATGTTTGCAATGTACAGCGCATCTCATTTTGGTTGAGACAGCCAGATATCTCGGTTGTTGTTGAAGATAGAACCTTGCGGTTTCCGCGGTCCTGTGCCACTTTTTTGTGAAAGTCAAGATGGCCTGTACGGATTTTGCCTAACATCTTTGGTTTATAAATTACAGGGTGTTTTTGAAAATCCCCACTTTTTGGATCCCCTCCATACCATAGAGAATTTTACGTAGAATCCAGGGGCGCACTCAATTTTTTTTTCGTTGTATCGTTATGGAGATAAGACTCAAACTTTTTCAATGGAATACCCTGTATTTTATTATCTCATTAAATTACTTATTTTTTTTCCTTCGAAATGATATATAATATATAAATATGAAGTTTTCAAAAATGCTCCAAAATTACTAAAACATTGAATATTAATAGAGTGCCATGGATTTCAAAGTTTTACTACAGGGATTATTATTTGTGATTTTTTTATAGTAGGTGATGGATGCTACAAACACTGTTGTTGACTTTTGGAGCATTGTTTTATCAAGTGACTGTGGAGAAATCAACACATCTGCTGTCATGATGATACATTTTGATGCGTTTTATTGTGTTTGTGTTTGGCGATTTTGTTAATTTGTGAAATTTTATAATGGTTGAAAGATTTTTTCAGAACAACGAAAAGTATGATATCATACAATGTTTCAATCAATGCCATGATAATGTTGACGAAGCATTAGAATTATATTTAAACAGGTAAACTAGTAATTTACAATAAGACATTATATGACATATTGTTTTTAAAACGTTAGATATCCAGAGAGGCGTCAACCTAGTCGAGCAACCATATTTCGACTAAAGAATAATCTACTAAATTATGGTGCGTATTCTAAACCCCGACCCAAGACGTATAACAAGGAAAATAATGAAGTGGATGAAATAAATGTCTTAGCCAGCGTCCGTGTCTCTCCTCAGACTTCTTGTACGAAGTTAGAAAATGACACTGGCGTTCCCCGATCACGGGTACAAAGGATTTAAAAAAAAACACAAATTGAAACCCTACAAACTGAATATTGTCCAGCATTTATACCCTGGTGATGCAGCGAGGCGTGTGAATTTCTGTAATTGGTTTTTGAACCAAACTCGAAGGACAATAATTTTGCGAGTAAAGTCATATGGTCAGACGAAGCCCATATAAGCAGTGCCGGTTTATTTAACAGGCAAAATACAAGGCACTGGTATGATGAAAACCAACACCTAATTTTTGAGCAACAACAACAGGGTCGATTTGGTTTTAATGTAGCCTGTTTCTTATTGGGGACATCAATAAAATACCGCATTTTTGAAGGGGCTCTCAACGCGAATAGGTACTTGGCAATTTTAGGAGTAATACCAGAATTCCTGGAGAATGTTCCCCTCGCCCATCTTAATGGCATTTACTTCCAACAAGACGGTGCCCCTGCCCACAATTCGACGCTGATTGTGCCGTTTTTATAAGAAACTTTCCAGGATCATTGGATTGGAACAAATGGACCCATTAGATGGCCTGCAAGGTCACCTGATTTGTCAGTGTTGGCCTTTTTTTTTGTGGGGTTTTTTGAAAAATAAAATATACGGTAATAGGCACAATAATATTGAAGAACTTTGTGCAACAACAGAGGCAGTTTTCCAGAATTTACAAAATCGTCCTTTCATAATTTTAAATGCATTAAGACGTATTAAGAAATTGTGTCAATTGTGTGTTAGGGAAAATGGACATCAATTTGAACAATTCAATGAATAAGTTACCGAATAATTTCGAAATGAAATAGTATGAGTAAATATTTAATTAGTAGCTTATTCTACATTATGAATTTTTTATTACTATCTATTTGTAGCTATTAGTTACCTATGTTTTGTGTTTTGTTAGTGAATTAGTGTTAGTATTGTTCTTGTTCCTTTCATGGAAAAATCACAAGTAGTATTTCTTCAATTTGAACTTTTTTGTATGAAAAATTCATAGCCTACTATTAAAAATCAATGTTTTAGTGATTTTGGAGCGTTTTTAAAGAATTTATGTTTATCTATTATATATCATTTTGAAGGAAACAAAAAAGAATTTAATGAGGTGATAAAATATAGGGTATTTCATTGAAAAAAATCATAAGTTTGAGTCGTATGTCCATAACCATACCCCGATGAAAAAAATTGAGTGTGTCACTGAATTCTACATAAAATTCTCTATGGAATAAGTTTTCAATTTGACATTATGGCTGAGAAACTTCGTAGATATGGAGGGGGTCCAAAAATGTGAATTTTCAAAAACGCCCTGTAACTTATGAACGAAAGGAGTTAGGATATCTTGAGTTTAACAAAAAAGTGGCACAGGACCGCGAAAACCGCAAGGTTCTATCTTCAACAACAACCGAGATACTTGGCTGTCTCAACTAAAATGGGATGCACTGTACATTCATACGCACAAGTACAAAGAAATTCATTTGGCGGTCTTTTCGAAATTGTAAACAGAAGAAACTATGACATACAGTTTTGTAACATTGGTTGCCTAACTACCAGTATATGTGTTATTACAGGAACCAGATTTATTTTTATAATTGTATTTGCATAATTTGCGAATTACACATACAGACATTTCAGAGCAATTGAAATTGAAAATATAATGTCAACAAAGATTAATTAAAGCAAGTTTCGAAGTAAATGTTATAGATAATGAAATTAATCGTTCCAAACATTTACGTTTATGCACAAGAAAACTCCAACAACCAGTTCTTTTTTGTTGATCGAAAAATCCGATGACATTCCGAATGATATTACGTGTTTCGGAGGGAATGTCCTTTTCACGCGAACTCATGTTTTAGTACACCTAAAACAACACAAAAGACAATTAGATTTTCTTAAATTGTCATAAAATAAACAACATACGCTTGTAAACTTATTTAATAACATAAATGCTAATAAATTTTGTGGGAATGACAACATATTTACTTACCAATATTTGTGTATTAATAGATGACAAGCGTCTTTAAAAAGACGATTTCGTAGGCAAGAGATGAAACTGGAAGCAAAATGAAATACAAACAAACAAATTAACTTCAAGTCTCTTAAGCGCGACATGTCAGTCGCGTCGCCACCAAAAGCGCGTTCCGTTTATTATCATGTATTAGACTAATTAATTATTTATTTCTGTTATTAATTTACATACGTACTTGTTAATTTAACTTTATTACAATTATTGCAACAAAACGACAGTGAACCATTTTGTGTCCTACGTGAATTTTAAAGCTCATAATACTCAAATTTATTAGACAAATATGTATAAACAACAAATACTTTCACAATACATAGTAAAATAAGTAAGTAGTTTTGCGGCGTATGTAATGCTAATGGCATTTGCTTAAATTCTCATTAAAGAAATCCTAATACTTGACATTCCTTAGTATCATTAACAACAGATTAGCAAATATTCAAAAATGTTTTTATTAGTTAGTTCGTTTTCAACTGTGATTTAAAAGCGAGTGTAGAAATATGACTTCTACATTGGGAAAAAGTGGCCAAGTAATAAGTGGTCAAACGCGTGAGGTGATATATAATGTGT
Organism: Vesta saturnalis; assembly: GCA_036346205.1. Lineage (NCBI taxonomy): Eukaryota > Metazoa > Arthropoda > Insecta > Coleoptera > Lampyridae > Vesta > Vesta saturnalis. The sequence continues at coordinate 6,356,470 of JARFJB010002472.1, read as the reverse complement.
ACAGTTATTTGAAAAACTTACACCCCACATATACCTTGAAACAATTAAAAGAAACCGTGTCTGAAGCAACAAAAGTGTCTGTTAGATCAGTGGCAAATATTATTAAAGAGCGTGAAGGTCCAACAGAAGAGGAAAAACCAAGATTTTCAACTCCAGGCAAGAAACGCCTACGTCCGTCTCCTGTGACCGACTTGGAAGATTTCGAAAAGAGCCTTTTTCGCAATATAGTATATAATTTTCACAAGACCGAGGGTGCACGGGTGACAATTCCTGCTCTACGCGAGAAACTCCACAATGACTTAGGTTGGCACGGTGGTGCTACATCTTTACCTGTTATATTAAAAGACCTGGGATTTCAATAGTATCGAACTGAGAATAATAGAAAACTTTTAATAGAGAAGAACGATATAAGGGCTCTAAGAATTACTTACTTACAAAAAATTCAATTCCACCGAGAATTAAATCGTCCAATTATCTACATGGACGAAACATATGTTCATAGTGGACACACACAATCAACGTCGTGGAGTGATGGCACAACTAACGGACTGCTGTATGCAATTTCCAAAGGACCAAGAATGATTGTGGTACATGCAGGAGGTGAAATGGGTTTTTACCAGGTAGTAGTCTGATATTTAAATCAGGAACTAGCAGCGGAGACTATCACGACGAGATGAATGGTAGCAACTACGAAAAATGGTTACGTGAGAAACTTTTACCAAACTTGCCTCCACAATCGGTTTTGGTTATTGATAATGCGCCGTACCATAATGTTCAGATGGTTCGTGCTCTAACAAGTAATTCGAAAAAGGCAGATATGGTGAAGTGGTTAATAGAGAAAAAGATACCGTTCACTCCTTTGATGTACAGACCACAATTTTATGAAATAATTAAGCTACACAAAAAGGAACATATAACGTACAAGTTTGATTGTATATTAAATAATGAAGGACATACGGTGCTGCGACTACCTGCCTATCACCCGGACTGAAACCCGATTGAGTTGATTTGGGCTCAAGTGAAAAATAATGTTGCAAAGAGAAATACCACCTTTAACTTCAACCATGTTAGAAGATTGTTAGAAGAAGAATAAGCGGCTGTTACTCAAGAAAACTGGAAAAAGTGCTGTAAGAAGGTAATCGACCAGGAAAACAAATATTTAGAGAACGAAATACTGATTGACGTACAAGTCGAAAAATTGGTGATAAATTTGGAGGACGATTCAGAAACTGAAAGTGGCTGGTCTAGTGATGAATGATTGTGTGACTTATTTGTTAGTAGTATTTAATATTATTATAGTATTGTAGTATGTAGTATCGCCGTTTGAGTAACTTTTCCCCAAAGTGTATGGAAACACAAATTGATTACCTAAGAAATATCATAATTTTTTTAAATCCTGAATAATACTCTTAAAATACAGCTTATTCTGTTTCTATAATTAAAAATGGAACTTATACTTTTTTGATTTTCATAAACGATTAAACTGTTGTGTTCATTTGTAATTCAAATATAAAATTTATTACTTGTCAAGATGGTTATTTTTTTATTTTATAAATGTTTAAACTATTACTGTTCATATGTAATTCAAATAAATAAAATATTTTAAAATTTCTTGTGGTTTGGTGACGAATAATTGAAAACGCGACACAAACGCCACTGGTAATGCTTTTAGTCGCTATTGCGTTAACGAGTGCGGCCGAATGCACGAACATCCATGCGCGACACGAGGCATTCTTTGGCCGCGCGGACTGTACGTACAGTTTTATTAACTGAAATGTAAAATGCAATCACTTATTTTAATTGATTGTCATTATAATTATATAAATTTAGGTTTTTAAACTTAAATTTCCATGTAACAACAAAATATTTCATGTTCATGGGTAAGTTTATAATCAATTTCTTAAACGTGATGTCATTTTTATTGACGTTCATACAGTATTAATCCATGTGAAATCCAAGTTGTTGAGATTAAAGAAGTGAGTGACCAAAGCTTCCTTTTAAATTACATTAATTACCGCGATGCTAATTACCGTCACCGACGTCAAACGCTTTAACTGTAAGTATATAAATATTACTTTTATGTCCGTGCTCCTTGATTAATTAAAATTATTACAACCAAAATCAAAGATATTAGTGATCGCATAAAAGTATTTGTAGGATTTTAGCCCTACACTTCTTACTTGATTTGAGAAAACGAAGGACCATGGAGTTTTTTAGAACACTTTCTTTATTAACACAACTGGACTTCAATTCAATACAAACTATGCTAATACTACACAATGTCCGACTCCAATAGAACTTTTAAAACGCCAATAGTAATTAAATGTGAACATAATTTAAGCGAGAACGAGAGAGATATTTTTTTAGCTTCGGATATGGTTATATTTATAGATGCGTACATTTTACGAGAATTAAATAATATAAAATTTGTTAAAATTAAACTCTTGTTACACATGTTCCGTAACTACAACAACAACGCAACTCGTTTTTTTTATATACCGGGTTGAAGAATATTTCTTCAGCGTCCTGACCTTCCAGAAGAAGAATGGCTTCATGTAGTTAAAACATATAGAGCGACGAAAACACACTATCGAAAATAACGTGTATATAAATAGTTAATGCTAGGTGAATTTTTTAAATATCAGCAACTTGAGGAATTTGACATAATTTAGTTATACTTCTGGTGAATTTACTATTTTGTGTTTTCAAACTTACAACCCTGACCTTTCCATCCCAACCATGTATGACCTCTATCACTCTGTAAACGATTGAAATAGTCGACTAACCGTCTTTTCCAAAAGATCTGTTGTATCGTGGAACATTGTTTCCAAAATATTTATCAGGAAAGTCTGCTAAAGCAGTATCTACCAGAAAATAACCAGAAGTCAAAGAATGGAAATCGGGAAGACCATTAGAGAGAGCGCAGAGAGAAATTGCTTCTATCTGGGTGACATTATACAAAATTCTTCAAACGTGAATTGAGAATTACCAATGATGCAATAAATGTGATGTTTCCTGTTTTTAATAGCCGAAGAGACCTGAGTGGTATAAATTTTGACTAAATCTCATTAGAAGAAAGATAGGATAGAATAGAGTTATAACTTGAAGAATTTTTAAAGAAGTCATGCAAATCTCCAAGATGCTTTTCAGAACCAATAAAATTTGTAGAGTTATCACTATAAATTACTTGAGAATTTCGTCTACGTGAAATAAAAAGGTTTAAGTGGCATAAGAAAAGCTTCGGATGATAAATTAGATACGAGTTCTATATGTATGGCTTTGGTTGCCATACAAATGAAAAGAGCAATATAACATTTTTGAATTGGAGCTTTCCCTAATCTGGATGACTTTATAATAAACGGACCTCCAAAATCAATTCCGCATTTTTCAAAAGTCTGCGAAATTTGAACTCTCTCTTTGTAAGTCTGATATTATTTGTTGAGACACCGTGGAGTTGAACCGAAAGCTAAGTATGCAATTTCTGTGAGGCGTTTTATCTGACGAAGGCCATTAAGAGGCCAATATCTCAATCGAAAAGTAAAGAGAGTATTCTGAGGACCTAATGCCCTAATCGTTTGTGTTTGTGACATAAAATTAACTATATAATTATTTGGTGACAAGAGGACAGGATGCTTTTGTTCATAACTGATATCAGCGTTTTGTAATCTACCTCCTACGAGAATTAAATGATCAAGTCCAATAAAAAGTTTAAGAGGTAAGAGCTGTTTATTTGAAAGCAATTTATTATTAGAGAGTTCAAATATTTCTTCAGAGAAATGTTCTTTTTGAAGAGGTTTTAAGATAAAATTTACAGACCTCGAGAGTTCTTGAACTGATAAGGGTCCAACAATTTTACGGGTGGGAATTTTTGAGTTATAGATAAATCGAAGAATGTAAGCTAGAGAACCTTTGCATGCGAGCGAAAGATGAGACTTTCGAAAAGATAGATACCCAAAAATTGACAGGATGTTCGGCTAAAGCTAAAGAAACTTTTCGTTCTTCAAGAGGATTATTTAATTCAATTATTTTTTCTACAGTTGTGTAATTAAGTTCAGGATCACGTAAAACTATGGACCAAAAAACCAACAGTTAAGAGCTTCTGATTTAAATTCACCTCTTGACGGCTTATCTGCGGGAGTTTGCTTAGATTTGATATATGGCCAACAACACCCTCATGTTAGTTCTTCAATTTGTGATACCCGGTTTGCGACAAAGGTATTTCAGAGAGAGGGATGACTTCTACACCACAATAATGCTATTTGTAACTCAGCTCAGAGAGGCATCGATTCAACTGCGGGATTATCAAAGATTTTTAAAATTTTGTTCACTAATTTTGAAATAGCACATAGTTCGAGTTTGGATATAGTAATTGTTTTGAGAGGTGACATACGAGATTGTCCTCATATTTTACTGAGAAATAAATGCAACCACCATATGCAGCAGTACTGGAATCCGAAAAACCATGAATTTGAATTGAATTTATCACTTTATCTAAGAAGAGGAAGCAAGGAATTTTAACATTTTTAATTGGGAGATACTTTTGAGGAATATCTCATATTCCTTAAAGATATGACCAAGTCGCAGATTTTTGCATCCCAGTCAATTTTAACAAGCAAAGTTTTTGCATTAAAAATTTACCTTTGATTATCACTGGATTAACAAGACCAAGAGGATCGAAACATTGTGCTATGGTAGATAGAATTTTTCTCTTGGTAATATGATTCTCAACTTGAGTGTCAAGAGATGATATTTGAACATTATCTTAAAAGGGGGTGAAAGATATTCCTAACAATTTACAAGGTGACATTGTAAGATTAATAGTCTGCTTTTCTGACAAACGACGTATACGAGTTGTCGTCGATGGCTTCTTTTCAAAAGAAACTACTATTAACGCGAGTGTACCCCAAGAATCAGTGATAGCTCCCACACTTTTCCTGTTATACATATATGATCTCATTTCCTCAATAACTAACCCGATCCATTGCTTTGCAGACTACAGCACTCTACATTGTAGTTCTTCTCAGTTTCCCACAACAATAAGTCTAGCCAGGACGTTAAGGTGAAAATGGAAGCATCAATCAACAATAACCTAGAACGTGCCTTTGAACGGGGAAGGAATAATCTACTCACGTTCAACGCCGACGAAACTCAGTGTTGCCTTGTGTCCGCCAAGAAAGACCGATCATTTCCTGTTGTAAATATGAAAGGCTTAGATCTCAAGTTTTCAAACTCTATTTTTATGTTTGGGATGTCTGTATCATCGAACCTTTCATGGGTTGACCACCTTTTGTCAGCCAGTAAAACAGCTGCCCGTAAACTGGGCTTTTTATACAGATCTACACAGATTCACATCTCAACAACTCCTATTATTGTATAAGGATCAAATTCGACCTTATTTGGAATATAATTCCCACCTTTGGGCCAGTGCTCCCCAATACGCCCTTGATATGGTAAACCGCATCCAAAAAAGAGCTATCAGGTTTATAAATGACGCGTTCATGACTTCTGACCTACAGCCTCTTAACCATAGAAGAATAGTTTCGGTTCTTTCCTTGTTCTATCGATATTAATATGGCAAGTGTACCTCCGAAATACATTTCTTACCATCTTCGCGGGCCACCTTCGTTAGGAACACTCGGTTTGCACATTCACACCACAATTACGCACTCAAAATTCCATCTTGTCACACTAAACGAGCGCAATCTACATTTTTGTATACGGCGACCAAATTGTGGAAATCACTACCCAGTTCCTGTTTTCCTCCAAACTTTGACTTAAGTCAATTCATAAACATTTCTCGGTAGCCTGACAATATCCCTAAATCCTCCTAGTGTTCCTTAGTGCTTTAGCACGTTAGGCAAATCTTAGCCTGTTCGGGAATACTGTACGTATTTGTTCATGAGAAATTATTTGAATTGGAACACCATTTTCTTAAATGTAATCCCGAGTGACGTAGGAGTGAATTTAATGAGAATAAAGAGTTTTCAGTTTATCATAACTATCGCATCCAGATAAAACATCATCCATATGTGTTTGAGAAAGAAGAACATTAGATGCAAGGGGATATTGTGTTCCTTGAATAACTATTTGTATCAAAACGCGAGTGGTGACAAAGGGTGAAAAATTTGTCCCATGTGACCGTGAGAAGCTTAATACACGATAAACGATCTTGGGGAGTTTCACGCCAAAGAATGTTTTGTAAAAAGACTTGATCTGGGTTTATCATAATTTGCCTATACGTCTTCTTCATGTCGGCAGTGAGTACCAACCTAAATGTATGAAAACGACAAAGGATGTCATATAAATAACCTTTTAAGGTAACATCATTCAGAGAGAAGCCTGATGATGTTATACATGAAGCGTTAAATATAACTCTGAGTTTGGTAGTTGAACGCGACCCTCGTATGACACACAAGATATTCATCGATCAATTTTTCATACTCTGTAACGGGATTAGGTTCTTTTTCGAATCTATTTTCAAGACACAGAAGTTGTCTTTGAGCAAGATTTAGTAATTCACTAAGCTTGAAGTGTTCAGTGGGTGGTTTAAGAGGTACCTCAACTTGAACGTGACCATTTTCGAGAATTGTAGTTGTACGAGTGCAACATTGTTCCGAAATTTTATCTTCCGGAGTGAGAACAGACTTATTTGGCATTTCTTCAATGTTTCAAAGACTAGTAATGATTGAATCGAGTGCAGTATCGTTTTCAAAGCATTTAGTTACGTGATAAGATTGACAAAATGAGGGCAATTGATTAATACAATAGTAGGGAATATTTCCTGACCTTATCCATCCCAAGTGTATCTTGAGAAGAGTAGGGACATTTTTACCCATTTTTACAAACCCATATGTTAATAAAAATTATTATTAATTTTAATAATAATTTTTAATTACAGATTTACCTTTGCACCTATTCGTTCATAACAAAACTTATAATAAATTAATATTAGTCAAGTTGCTTTGGAATGTGTGAATCCTTGCGATATCGCAGGCTCACAGTCCATTAATATAAGTGATTTGATTGTAATCTCATTATATTTAGAATTTATATCAGTTCTACATACATAAAGACAAAATTTACATCGACTGGGGATTGAGTCTCGATAGCGCAGTTGGTTAGCGCGGTACTCTAGCAAATTACAGGTCGTAGGTTCAAATCCTACTCGAGGTAAACTTTTTATTTATTTATTTAATAAAATCAATAATAATTTTTAATTACATATTTACCTTCGAACTTATTCGTTCATAACAAAATTTATAATAAATCCATATGTTAATAGATTATAATAAGCATGCGCTTCAAGTAAAACTCCAATTTCATTAGGAGTGGAATATATGATCAGGAATTTTTTATTTTCTTGGGCATATGAGAGTCTGTGGTAGCTTATCTGTAATTTTGTTAAATGCTACACAAGATCCTTCAAATTTTTCTGAGTAATCAACATTAGAGTGCACAAGTAAAGTAATCATTTGACTAGAGAATGTGAGACTTTGAGAAATTCCAGATATATTTAAATTTCTATTATGTGTACTATAACCTAATTTGTCAACTAAATTTTTAAAGAAGTTTTGATTTCGACTATCCATAAGTATTCTAACTTGAATAGGTCCATTTTGTTTTGAGTAGATAGTAGCTTGTGCTGTAGCTAAAAGTATGTAAGAGTTATTGTAAATAAAGCTGTTGTGATTATTACGAGATGGAATTCGAGAAGTAGAGCTCTGATTCAGGGGCGCGTCGTCCACGTGTCGAATGTGTCAGCGAACACAGGCGCCAGGAGGCCAAAGGCGCCTTAAAAATGTATATAAATTCAAAATTCGTTATAGGTTGCGATTAAAATAATTCAATATCGCCGTATTTTATTATAACTTATTTATGATCTCAATAATTATTCTTGTTCTAACATGAATAGTCCGTATAGTCGTGTTAATATCATGTATACAGTGGACTCTTCATATTAAATCGCCGATGGATATATAGCCGCGGGGGCGGGAGCACGCGGGCGACGCGGCGGCGGAAATTTGTCCAAGCACGAATTTACAACATGAAGCGCAAGCGTTCTAACTCATTTAGTCTTGTTAAAACATGCATTACTTGAAATCGTCTATGATTGAACAAACATATTATTTGCTTCATTCTCCTTCAGCAAGCAGTACTGCACTAGTGTAGAATTTATGTACCTTGTATTTTTAAAATATTTGTAAGTGAATGTGAATGTAAGAATATCAAGAACATTAAAGATTAAAGGTAAGCTATTTTGCATTTAAAATAAACATACATACATAACAATACGCATTTCCCAATAGGGGTAGCGGTCATGTTTGCAAAATCTAGAAAAAAAAGTAATAAAAGCGAAATTATTCGAAAATTTTACTTCATACTTTCCTATAATTAAAGCAAAACTAAAGCAAATAACGCAAACAAGACTTTTGGTAATAGAATAATTACATTTATAATTTATTGAATATTTTTATTTAGATGTCTCAAGAAAGAAAGAAAAAGAAACTCTCCGGGCATCAAAATTTAATTAATAAAAAAAGACGCCAAGAAGAACAAGAGAAAAATGCTTCAAGATTAACACAGTATTTTACGAAACAAACGACCAGAACTGACCAAGATTATCCGCCAGAGCCAGATTCAATTCAGGAATCAGTACCCGGTTGCAGTGTAGATGAATTCAAATACAAAGTCAGCCAGGACCAACTCCCAGTGAAGATAATCAAATCGTTGAAGAAATTACCCCTGTTTTTGGATCTGGGGACTATACTGAAGAGACAGGTACAGATACAATAAATAAATGTGCATTTGATGACCCAGGGCTTTGGCCGGAACCAATATCTTACATATCTAGGCAAGCTATTATAAAAACGGGCCCTAAACAAATAAAAAACTTTAATTTTCCGCGCGATTTGTTGGGTCGAAAATTTTCTGAAAGTTACTATAAGAGAAACTTAAAAAATGGTGAAGAATGTAATAGAAATTGGTTGATTTACTCAATTACGAAAAATAATGTTTATTGATTTTGTTGTAAACTTTTCGAACCTTCTCAGCAAAATAGATTTATTCAGGGATTTAATGAATGGCATCATACAGCAATGTACCTGAACCGCCATGAAAAAACTTCCACTCACTTTACTAATTACAAAAATGGACAGAGTTGCTTCTATCGTTCAAAAATAAAACTACTGTTGATTATTTACAGCAAACAATATTAGACATTGAAAGTAAACGATGGTACGAAGTAATAAAGCGAATAATTTATGTAATTCAATTTTTATGTAAACAGAACTTAGCACTTCGAGGCAAAAGCAATAATCTTTATAATCGCAACAATGGTAATTTTTTAAAATGTATTGAAATGCTAGAAAAGTTTGATCCTATTATATCGGAACACACACGACGTATAAATAGCGATTCTGAATTTCACAAAATGCCAACACATCTAGGAGACAAAATCCAAAATGAAATACTTTCCTTAACGGCTTTTAATATTAAAAATCATATTATAAATTTATGTCGACAAAATAAATATTTTTCAATAATATTAGATTGCAGACCGGATGTTTCTCATATTGAGCAAATAAGTGTAATAATTCGATTCCTTCATTTCAATTTAGCATTAGGATCGACTGAAATACATGAACATTTTTTAGCGTTTTATCCAATTTTAGGTGTTACAGGGGCTGGATTAACAACATTTCTTATTGATCTATTAAAAACATTAAATTTAGACATAAATAATATAAGAGGCCAAGGCTGTGATAATGGCTCTAACATGCGCGGCAAAAATAGTGGCCTATAAAAAAGAATTTTAGATTTGAACCCGCGAGCTTTTTATGTTCCTTGTGCGAATCACAGCCTGAATCTAATTGTAAATGATGCCGCAAATATCAACCATGAAACAATAAATTTTTTTAATATAATACAAGAATTATACAAGTTTTTCTCAGCGTCTACTAATCGATGGAATATCTTAATCAAGCATGTTACTAATTTAACTTTAAAACCCTTATCCGAAACACGCTGGTCAAGTAGAATTGATGCCATAAAGCCTCTCTATAAATATTTACCAGAAGTTTTTGATGCATTATTTGAAATTTGCAATGACCACACAAGAGTCGACGAACAATCTAAATACAAAGCAAAATGTCTGGGAGAAAAAATTTCTACATTTACATTTATTTGCTCCGTTAAAGTGTGGTATGATATTTTAAATCAAGTAAATTTTGTAAGTAAAATGCTTCAATCTCAAATTACAAATTTGCAAGCTGCTTTGGATGCATTAAACAAACTAAATAAGTACATTTTTAACTAATTATGGATCTGATGCTAGTTTTGCAGAAATTGTTGAAAGTTCCAAATTAATTGCAGAAAAGTTTAACATAGAAACTGAATTTCGTAGTGCGAGGCCATTAAGACGACGTAAAAAATCTACTCAATTTGATTATGAACATGAAGATCAACCTATAGTAAATCCTGAAAATTCATTCAAAGTAAATTTTTATTTTTGTATAATAGATCAAACTTTAATTTCGTTACAAGACAGATTTTCTTTATTAAAAGAACATATGGATTCATTCCAATTTTTATATTCATTAGATAATTTACAAAATAAAGAATACCTATTATCTTGCTGCAAAAAATTACAAGCGAAATTAACTCATGAAAATCAGTCCGATATTGACACAGATGATTTATGTGAAGAAATTTTACAATGTCAAGTATTTATTACGAATTCAAAAAAAGATATATCCCAAATAATTCAGTATATTTATTCAAATGATTTAGTAGGAGTTTTTCCAAATTTTACTGTAGCACTCCGTATTCTTTTATCATTACCTGTGTCAGTTGCGTCCGCGGAGCGGTCTTTTTCGAAATTAAAAATCATAAAGAGTTATTTACGCTCCACAATGGCGCAAAATAGATTATCAGATCTCGCAATAATTTCAATTGAGTCTGACATACTGGATAAACTTGATATTCATGATATTATCCAAACTTTTCTTTGCTAAAAGCTAGGAAAGTAAAATTTATTTAATGACTTATTTACATTGTTTGTATTTAATTTACCGTATAATATGTATTATGTTTATATTATAAATATTATATTTTTCATTTATTATTGTTGTTTATCTGTTTTCTTGTGTTTGTAATTTTGTATTTTAAATAAAAAAATTTACACAGACTATTTCAATCTTTGTGTATTTTTTATTTCAATGCGTTAAGAATATAACAAAAAGAGTCATTTAAATGTCCCTAAACATAAGCCTAAAAATTATAGTATTTCAAATTAATTATTCATTATTTTTTTATTCATGTCGTATTACTAAAAAATGCTACTAGAGAATTAAGAATTAAAGTGTCCGAACCTATAGTTGTTGGGGCTCTTATCACCTAGGCATGCAAAATATTTATAATATTAGGTTTTGATACAAATGTTTTTAATTAATGGGGCGCCATCAAAAATTTTGACACAGGCGCCGCGTGCTCCTGGCGCGCCCCTGCTCTGATTTATCGTAAGATGAACTGTGATTTTTCATTTTCTGGGAGTGTCTGGCTTATAAGGAATTTTGGGAGTTATATTGACGAGAATTTAGTGTAGAGGTGCAGCCTGACGAAATATGCTGAGATTTATTAGATGCCAGATTTTGATATTGGTTTTAGTGTAACAAGGTGTGGCGTTTTTTATTACACTGTGATCAACCTGAATTTGAAGTGCAATTTTCAACCCAATCTTTATTACCTAAACAATTTAAACAATAACGTTTAGGTTTAATGAACGCCAATCTATCTGGTGTAGAAAGCGATATAAATTTTTTGCAAACATGTATTCTAAGAGTGTTATTGTTACAGTATAGGCAAAGTATGATTCGTTTTTGCACGTTGCGATTAAAATTATTTTAATATTAATCAAGACTAGACAGATTTTCGAGTACTGTGCACCTCTTTTCTAGAAACTCGAAAAACTCATCTTACTTAGGCAACGCTTTAATATATCTTTCTTCCTCAAATATTTTCTTAGAACTATAATCTAGCTTTTGCTGAAAATTGAAAATTAATAATGCTTCAAGAATTTCTTTATCTTCGAGTTTTAAGTTTTTCAATGACTCTAAATTACTTTAACAAGTAGTGGCAAAATCTCCCAAATTCTGTGGATTACACTTTGTTATAATTGGAGCATTCAAAATATTACTAAAATAAGAATTCACAACTTTATTTTTATTTTCAAATCATTTCTTTAACATTGAAACTGCAGTAAGAAAATTATTACTAGTTTCCTTTATAAAATTTACAATACTTAAAGCTTCACCCCTTAGTAATGTCTTTGAATAATACATTTGTAAATTGACTGTTTTTATCAATAAGCGAGATGAAGCGTTCAAAAAATGTTTCCAATTCAGAAATATTCCCAGATAATTGAGGTATATTAATTTGCGGACTTTTATTTTGGGATGACAGTGAGATGCTATCTTGACTTAAATGGAAGCTGTACTGTGCGTTTGTAGATCTGGAGAAAGCATACGACAGAGTGAATAGGGAGAAGCTGTGGGAAATATTAGATGAATATGGCGTAAATAAAGGTTTAATAAAGGGAATAAGGGCAGTATACAACGGTAGTCAAGGTGAGAGGAGGTGTGAGTGAATACTTTAATATTGAGCAAGGTGTGAGACAAGGATGTGTGATGTCACCGTGGTTGTTCAATGTATACACGGATAAATGTGTTACACAAGTATATACCGATACAAATGGTGTGATGGTTGGTGACGTAAATGTACGACTTCTGGTGTATGCAGATGACACAGTCTTATTAAGTGACAGTACGGATGAACTACAAACCGCCCTGAGGAAGTTTGATACAGTCTGTGAGAGCATAGACCTAAAAGTAAACGTGAACAAAACTAAGATTGTGGTGTTCAATCGGGAAGGTGGAAAGGAGAGTAGAGTATTTACTCTGCAAGATGAAATTGTGGAGCGAGTGGACAAGCTGATATATCTGGGTAGAATGTTTACTGCAGATGGTACAATGGAGAGTGAGGTTGAACGAAGGGCCAATGCTGGATGGAAAGTGATTGGAAGTATGTGGATAATGAGAAACGAAAGCTGCGAAATGAGCAATCTATAATGGCGTGTTTGTCCCGTCAGTACTGTATGAAGTGAGACATGGGTATGCCAAAAAAGCACGAAAGGAAAATAAATACCGTGGGTATGAGATTCCTGAGAAGTGCACGTGGTAAAACCAGAAGGCACAAGATAAAGAATCAATGCATAATGACGGAGTGTGGCGAGGAAAAGACGATGATGGATAGATATAAAAGTAGTACATTACGTTGGTTTGGTCACATTGAGAGAATGAACAACGCAAGACTAACGAATCAAATATATGTGGACGAGGTTAGAGGAAACGCTGGGCCTGATAGGCCGCGTAAAACTTGGCTGAATGTAGTAGAATGTATGATAAAGGAAAGAAAGATAAGGAGTTTTAAAAATAAAAGAGCATGTCAGAGACAATGTATGAATCTTGCGGAAGCTAGGGAGGTAAAGGAAGATAGGAAAGCATGGAGAAAGATTGTGAATGAAACATAAATAAGAACGCTTGCCCCACAAGGGTATGGCGTGAAGGTTAAGTTAAGTTAATCTCGTCCCTATCTTCAGGACCTGTTTGATCCTCTATATCAATTAAATAATTTTCAATTTCATCTTACGCAGTATTATATTTCATAAATGCATCTTGCGAAACGTCTTTTTTTGATTTCAATTTATTGGTATCATTTTCAATACCTTTATTTTGCAAAACCCTATTATGAATTCTAGTTATTTGAGCTTTAGCATTTGTGCGAGTTGACTTTCACTTTAACATGTACATTGTGACAATTAAACCTTTTGAAATACGTTTTAAGTAAATGAAAATATAGCGCAATAAGAATTAATATGGAAGTAAAACACAAAATGTTCTTTATTGTGAACTACTTGGGCAAATACCTGAATCCTCTTGGAAAGATGTAACTTAGTTCTTCTTGGAGATTTGAAAGTTTATCTTCTAACTGGTCAATTAAGTCGCCACAAAAAACTGCATTTAGTCTTTTAAACTGCGACTCATCAAATTAAACTGCATTCCGCTTCCTTAAGACTTCGCCTCACCAAATCGTAACTGATTTATCTGGGCTCAATGGGACCAACAATGTAGGATTTTAGGCCTACACTTCTTGCTTGATTTGAGAAAACGAAGGAGCCTGAAGTTTTTTAGAACAGTTTCCTTATTAATACAGCTGGACTTCAACACAAACTGTGCTAATACTACACAATGTCCGACTCCAACAGAACTTTTAAAACGGCAATAGTAATCAAATGTACACATAATTTAAGCGAGAACGAGAGAGATACTTTTTGAGCTTCCGACATGGTAATATTTACACATTGAGCGCATATTTTCGGAGAATTAAATAATTGAATGATTAAAATTTGTTAAAACTAAACTCGTGCTACATATTTTCCGTAACTACAACAACGCAAATGTATTTTTGCACAATGACGTCATCATTGGTTTTTTCAATGACAACCCCAATTTTGTTTGCTACTTTTTATTAGATGGTCCAAGTACTTAAATTATGGTGTAAAAAAATTGGTACCTTGGATAACTATTTTTTTGAGAAAATAACACATTTACCGTAAGAAATAAAAATGTAACTTTAGTGGAAGAAAATCATAATTAAACCTCAAAAACAAACGAAATTTATCGCAAATGTTCAAATTTCTCTCCGTTAACCATTTGGCACTGACCGATATGAGTGGAAACACTTTATACACTTCGCTCAAGGACTTCAGGAGTAATGCGCTCCACTTCAGCGTAAATTCTTTGCCGTAGCTCGTCTAAATTATTTGGCCTATTAAAACCTTTGATGTTAAATAACCCCACAGAAAAAAATCTAAGGGAGTCAAGTCTGGGGAACGCGGCAGCCACTCAATTGCTCCTCGACGTCCTATCCACCTTCCAGGAAATGTGGTGTCAAGATATTGACGTACGTTTATTCCAAAATGAGGAGGCGCCCCATCATGTTGACATTTACGAGTAGTTTTTGTTTCATCCGTCAAAAATGATAGACGTGATAACGATAATTTGCAAAAACGCACATTACTTCTGAAGTCCTTGAGTGTACAAAGTGTTTACACTCGCATCTATCATTGCCAAATGGTTAACGGAGCGCAAATTGAACATTTGCGATACATTTCGTTTGTTTTTGAGGTTTAATTATAATGTTCTTCCATTAGAGTTACATTTTTATTTCTTACGGTAAATGTGTTATTTTCTCAAAAAAATAGTTACTAAGGTACCAAATTTTTTACACCATAATTTAAGCATCAAAAAAAGTTGTGGTTGTCAATGACGTCATTGTGCAAAAATAGATGACGTCATAAGTAAAATTTATGTCATAAGGTGGCTAATTAAAAAATAAAATTGACCTGTCTGAGGGTTTTGCTTGGAAACATTACATAATGCAATTATAAATTTTGTTCCTTACTTTATCACCACACTGTATATATATATATATATATATATATATATATATATATATATATATATATATATATATCCAGGTTGGAGAATACTTCAACAGTATTCAACAATTAATCTACAGGAAATTATATTAGCCTGAATTAAAATATATGTAATAATTAAATACTTATCTTTTTTGGGTTTTTAATGGTGTATTTAAATTATACAATCTAAACGTTTCGATAACACTTACAGTTATCTTCGACAGTAGTAATGTTTGTAAAAATTGGTAAAGATGTTATAAACAATTTTGTCAAAGTTGAAAAATTATGTTTTAATTTTTATCACAGCAACGTAAAAGCGTCACAATTGGTTATAAAAATAAAATAACTACATATAACTCAACTACACTTTTTATAAATATGTGATGTGGATAGTACATAACTTCTTTATGCCAGCGGCATCTTTCTGTAGCAAATATACAGGGTCCTGCATCTTTGCTCCCGTCTTCTATTATATCTAAAACTGATTTATATTACACAACATATTAAAATGGAGCAATAAAATGCCATAAAAAGTCCATGACAACACAAAGTTATCTATTTTTTAATGGAACACCCTATGTATTATTCCAGATTTCAATTCTCTTCGCTTCGTACATTACCTCAACAAAATTTCTGCTTTTTATTCCGAGTGCTTTCAAAGATATGACAATTCCTTTGTCTGAGTGGACATGTCTTGATCACTCGGTATCTTTCAAGAACAAACAAAATTAATTATTATTTGGAGTAGGATATTTTATGTATATGATCTATTTTACTTTTATATAAATCGCTTCAAGAAATATCGGAACTCATATACAGTATGGTCCAAAACGAGAATCATATATTTTCTCGAAATTTTCAAATGGAGTACCCTTTATTTTTCATCGGCTATGGTTATCTTATTTGCTGCTCTATCAATTTTATTAAGCATTCCCTATACCCAAATCCACTCGTTTTTTAGTTAAATTCCTCTTTATCCGAAACTACCTGTTATTAATCAAAACTAGGCGTAAAAGTTATATCTTTTAAAGGGAACACCTGTATATTTCATTTCTATTGGGTGCGGCACAAAGTACGTAATATCTTTTATATTTGTAATTATACTGATACGTTTCAAAGTTTCATGGATATTCATCAAAATTTGTTATTAGACATAGATTTCTAACATTAATAGTACCATTTACAGCAAATTTTAATATTTAAATGATATTTTTATACTCGTACTAGTATCTTTTTCTAATACGCTCTTCTGCCGCGTTAAAATACGTTAGATATGAAGCGTAATCTAAGGTGAGTAAACAAAACTGCGGTTATTATACTTTCTTGGGAAAAATAAGATAAGGTATGTAATAGCTGGCCATGGAAAAAAATGGGTGTAACTGTCAATTAATGGTTATTATTAGATGTTCAATAAATCGGAATTAATATTAACATAGTTTGTAATAATTAGTTTATTTTATGTATTGTCCTGTAAGTGGAATTATTCTGTTGGGCAATAAATAAATATTATTATTATTATTATTATTATTATTACTTTTATTATTATTATTACTATTATTATTATAATTATTATTATTATTATTGTTATTATTATTACTATTATTATTAGCGGTTTTCATAGACTTAGCAAAAGCATTTGATACGGTCAATCATCAAGAACTTATCAGAAATATGAGAAAAATTGGGATTTGTGATAAATATCTAAGCTGGTTTATATCGTATATGCATAACCGAAAATTCATTGTTAAAGTACATAGCAAAATGAGTAAGGCAGAAACAGTTCGACACGGTGTGCCACAGGGCAGTAAACTTGGACCAATCCTCTTTCTGATATATATCAACGTCATGTTTAAAGTTACCAAGCGTACTAAACTATATATGCATGCAGACGATGCTATGCTGATGTACTCTCATCACACTGTAGATGAATGCAGAAGAGTAATTCAGGAAGAACTAAATCTTATAAGTAAATGGTTACATAACAAAGGTCTTAATTTGAACGCCTCTAAAACACATGTGATGGTTTTTCAAACTCCTCATATGCAGAAGATTACTCTAAAACAAGTGAGGTTGCACACATGTGAGTGTTTATTTGGAAAGTTAGAATGCAAATGCACAATGCTGAAATACATGACAGAAACTACATATCTAGGACTAGTGATAGATAATCATTTTAAATATAATAAACACATTGACCACCTTTACCAAAAAATTAAAAGGCTGTTAGGAGGGACCTATTTGCTTAAAAAATACACGGATACCAGGGTAATGAACATTGTGTACAAAGCAGTTGTTGAATCAGTTATAAGATATGCCGTCAAAGTATGGGGATGCGCAGATCCGGTACATGTAAATAAGTTAGAGATGCTACAACGTAAAATATTGAAGCTTATCCAAGGTAGACGACACAAAGAGAAGAAAGAAATTCTGGAAGTGGCATATACCCTTACACCGAATGGCTACTATAAATATTTAAATATAATTGAACACATTGGAGACAGTTCTTATAAAGTACCTCTATCCCATAATTATCTAACTAGAAGGACGTATTATGCCGTACCCCAATGTTATAATAAATACGGTGAACGTACTTTAAAATGTGTGTGCCAAAACTTTATAACTTAATACCTAAGGAAATTCAGTATCCAAGCAAAATTAAAACTTTTAAAACACAAATTAAATCATGGATCAGGGAATTACAATAAGGATGTTAAAGATATGAAAACTTTATTAGAATAACGCTTGATTTTCTCAAGATATATTCAAATATTGTTCTTATTTTATTATTTTTTTTATTGTTTTATTTATTTTTTTTTGTCTTTCAGTTTTATTACTTTTCTGTTAGTAATCAGTAGCGTAACAGTTGTGGTGTAACGCCAGAATAACAAATTTTATTTTTCATTATCTTTAGCAGATTAAACAATTTTCTGTGTAAAATCTTATGTTAATTATGGTACCCATCGGTAAGTCTTGTAGACTTGATAGGACCTCAAAATGTAATTATTATTACGTTAATAAAGGTTATTCAACATTATTATTATTATTATTATTATTATTATTGTTATTAGTATTGATGATTATTGAGATTGGTTGAATACGTGTGTCATTGTGACTGTCGATTAAATATTTCATTTTTTAATACGTTTGTGCTTGAATATAGTTTTATTTTAGCTGTTTATGTACACTGGTGTTTGATTTTGGAATTGCTATATAAAAAACTTTGGTAAATACCGCTGAAAATGTAAAATTTTGAATTTTAAAACTTTTCAAGAATTTTTTGAAGTGTGTCAAATATTTAATACAATTTGGGATTGATGTAAGGTAAATATCTAAATATATATGTAAATTAGAAGGTATACTGAAAAACTAGTCCTTAATTTTGGAACTGTGTTGGAATCACAAAGTATAAATGAAAAAATACCATAAAGGTTGAAGTTTTGTAACATTTTGAGTGACATTTAGTATTTTTTCCATTCGGACAACATTGCCTTTTTTGATTATTTTAATAAAATTTATGACAAACATTTTAGCACAAATGAAACTATATTAGTGATTTGTTTAACGGTTAGTTTAGTTTTAATATACAGACAATTAAATAGTTATAGTTCTTTCATTTTATTTGTGATTTAAAACATGGAGCAGCAATCAGAATTGGATAAGTGTAGAAATATTATTGCTACCATAAAAAAGGCTATGGTACGGCAAAAAAACATCAGCCAAGACGTTAAAAGAGGTATAAGTCTTCTTGAAGAACCTATTGAATGTATAGCTAGTTGTCAAAACAATTTAAAACCGTCGGAAAAAAGAACCCAAGAGACGCAAGTTACAGATGATGATTTTATAGTTCAAAATAGTGAGGAATACCTTTCCAATCTTTCTGGGCCAATAGAGTCAACAAAGAAGAAATGTGAAATAGAATTTAATGAATGAAGAAGTTATGTCGAAAAAACGATATCGTACTAGAATGTCGGGTCAGAATGAAGGAAATAGTGGCGAATCTGAATTGCAGTCCACTGTACTACATTGTGATTCTAATATTACAGATAACCAAACAATAATAAAAGAAAAACGCAGAAAAAGAAAAAAGTCTGAAGCAATTTTGACTAAACCTACTGCAGGTAAATCATATGTAGTAGCATAAAACCAGAAGAATCACAAGCTGAAATAAAATCTATAAAGAAAACTCGTTCAGGGGGAGTTTTGCTTGAACTTGGGGCAAATACAAAAAGAAAAGAGGATTTTAGTGAAGCGATTACGAATGTGTTACGAGAAAACGCTGTTGTGCGTAGCCTGAATCCTATGTGCACCGTGGAAATAAAAGATATGGATTGTTTTACAGAAAAAGCTGAAGTTGAGGACGCTATACGAAAAGAGATCCCTGATATACAAGAACTAAAAGTGGGCGTAACCCCTACGAACTCGAGGGGACAAAAGGTAGCTATTGTTGATATGGATCAAAAATCTGCATTCAAAATAATAGAATTAGGAAAGATTAGAATTGGTTGGATAGTATGTAGAGTTCGCACACGTGCTGTCGTAGTACGCTGCTTCAAATGTTTAGGGTATGGACATGTAGCCAAGCTCTGCAACGGTCCTGATAGGAAAGACAGTTGCTATAAATGTCTTAAATCTGGACATAAAGCTAAGGAGTGCCAAACTGTAACACCTTGTTTGCTATGTATAGATAAAGGATTGTGTCCTTTGGAAGTGACCCATGTATCTGGATCGGGAAAGTGTAGGGCTTTCAAAGAAGCCTTAGAAAAAGCAAAAAGACAATTTCAATCATAAGAATTCTGAAAGCAAATATGCATCGAAGTAGAATGGCAAATGACCTTCTTCGTCAAATTGCCTTTGAAAAAAGAATTGACATTATTCTAATAAGTGAACAATACCAAGATTTAAAATATCCAAATTGGTATTTAACAGGGACCGCAGCTATTCGGAATCTAGATACACAAAAGGTACAAGCAATACGATCTGGACGAGGTAGAGGTTTCGTGTGGCTTGAAACTGATAAAACTACTTTTATTTCATGCTATTTTACACCAAATGAATCTATACAAGAATACCGCAAAAAAATAGATGAACTTGAGGATGAGGTACTCTGCAGAAATGGGCAACTTGTAGTAGTAGGTGATTTCAATGCAAAAGCTATTGAATGGGGCATGCCGTACTCAGATTCAAGAGGTAAATACTTGCTTGAGATGACCGCCAGGACTGGTTTACAGATACTAAACCAAGGAGCTACGTCCACTTTTAGACGACCGGGATATGCCGAAACTATCCCTGATGTATCTTTCGCTTCTGAAACGTTAGTATCAAGAATATTAAATTGGACAGTATTAGAAGAGTACACTGCCAGTGACCATCAATACATTACTTTTGAGATCCTTCAACAACGAGAATATTTATCAATTAATGCAGCGAAGACACACAAATGGAATGGTAGCAAAATAGACGTTAACGTCTTTTGTGATACGTTGGAACGTAGTGCTAGAAGTGTGGTAAGGTTACATGAGAGCGAAACAACAGAGATAAACACTCTTGTCACCTCAACAATAAATATTATAACGGTAGCCTGTAATGCTTCTATGCCCCGCAAAAGCTTGTGCTCCAAAAAAAGACCTACTGTTACGCTACGCCCTATAGGCGGAGCTTAGCGTGACGGGCTTACTCGGCGGGGATTCTATTGTTCGGACCCTTTAAAAGCAGCCACAAAATCCGACAGCGTCAGTCGAACATTGCGCTTCGACCCAAACGAGCTGTAGTTGTAATAGTCTTCAATCTACCTAGCGGGCCGCTGAGACTGGCGGTTTGGCTTCAGCTCGCATCACTTCCTTCGGGTGTGGTAATTTAATTTGCTACCCCAAAAGGCCATCAGTACCACCATTCGCTCAACACTTCCTTCGGGTGTCGTAATTCCGGTTACTACCCCAAAGGCCATCCGTTTCGCCACCCGTACAACACTTCCTTCGGGTGTAGTAATTTAGGTTACTACCCCAAAGGCCATCCGACTCGCAACCACCAGGAGTAGGCAGGTTGAGACCTGGTGCGACCCCGACGACGAGTATCGTTACTTAGTGGTTTCCATAGACAATATTAGTTACTAGTTCGCACGGACGATTATTATTATTAGTACGTAGTTAGGGTTTGTATGTATTATATTGTTCTCTAGTTTAATTATAACTTGCATTATATTCGTTTATCATTAGCGTAGGGATTTGTCTTATATTCGTTGTTATTAGTTAGGGCTTGTTTTTATCATTGTTGTACATTTACTCATTATTAGTTAGGGATTGTTTCTATATTGTTGTTATACTTAATTAGTCATCTGTACTTGTAGATATTGTTGATTGGTCAGTATTTATCAACAACCATTTGCGGTTGTTTATATTCAATACACCACTACTCTTGTCTTGTGTTTACCATAGTATTTGTGCTGTATTTTATGAACCACCTAGTGCTAGAACAATTATTAAACTTATAGCGTTTTCTGGTGTACAAACTAAAGGTCGTGTTGTGTTTTTGTTTATTCGGAGTGCGCGTCCGTGTAACAATTGGCGGCCCGTAACGTGGGGCCTAGTGAAGTTTTGCAGTGCGCGAACACCTACGACACGAGCGATCACCGCACAGCTAGCCGGAAGACAACACCATGCCAATGACCACCAGGAACACCACCGGACTGGACCCGGAGAACTCCAGTGGCGCCCAACCCCTACAGGAGCAAAAATACGTGCTCTTGAGCCTCGAAGACGTTCGGAGGCTGACACCGCCGGAAGTCATCAACCCACCAACATTCGGAGACACTTTCGACAACCCCGCTGAATTCCTCGACAACCTCGAAGGATACTTCCAGACGCACCAGATCCCCGAAACAGACCGAGTCCGTCACGCCGGGGGACTGCTCAAGGACTCCGCAGCTAAGTGGTGGCAAGGTTACGCAGACTTCGAGCCAACATTTAGCAATCTAAAACGGCTACTGCTGAAGAAATTCAACGACCCACGGACCATAGCCAAGCTGAAGTCCGAATTTTTCGGGCGAGATCAACGGTCAGAAACCGGGGGAGATTTCCTGCAGCGGAAATCTAAGATCGCCCGCCGCCTACAGCTCAACATTAACGAGCACCTAGAGCTGCTCAAAGACCTGCTCGCCCCAAAACTCCGGCAATTCTTCATACAGACCACACCGACGAGCATCTTACAACTAGCAGAACTCGTGGCACAGTACGACCTATGTCTACGAGCAACCCCGGAACCTAGGGCAACCTCCACCACCACCACCAGGGCCGAATCCCAACTTCCACGCTGCCACTTCTGCCCAGAACGACATTTCCATCGCGACTGTCCGGAGGCTCAACAACGGGCGGGAAACGGACCGACGGCCGGGCTAGCCTCTCGGCCGTAAAACCACAAGTCAACCTGATCCGATCCGGCCAGGGCAACGGACTGCCAACCATCCACCTCCGATTTGGCACCCTCACTTATGCCGCCCTCCTCGACACCGGGTCGACCCACAATTTCGCCCGGCGAGAATTATTCGACACCTGGATGGAACCTCCGCATCAGCCCGCCCGCTTGGCGAGCCACCACCAACAACTTCCGATCCTTGGTCGCAGCCACCTACGCTACACCCTGGGGGAACAAGAGGACACGAGCGAATTCCTCGCTGTTAACGATCTCATCTCGGCGGTCATCCTCGGTCAACCATGGCTCCAACAACACAAGGTGGTCATGGATTACGACCGGGGATGCGTACACGTGGGAAACAAACACCGCCAAACAATATATTGGGATAAACCGACTTGCTGTGTGGACCTGGGAACATTCGACCCCGACGTCCTCCAACATGGGTTCCCCGACGAGCTGTCCCCTCAACTAGTTCGCATCTTGAGGGACTGTCAGGCGATCAACCCGCGGCCCAACGCCACCACCACCTCCACCCATCACACAATCCGACTCCACCAGGACACACCGTTCCGACTGCCCCGGTATAAATACTCGCCGGCAAAGAAACAGTTAATAGCCAGTGAAGTGGAGTCCATGATGGCAACCGGAGTCATCGAGCGTAGCACATCCGGGTATTGCTCGCCAATAGTCATCGTGGAGAAGAAGGATGGAAAGCCGAGGTTCTGCGTAGACTACCGCAGGCTCAATCAACTCACCGTGGATGAGAGCTCGACACTGCCCATCATCCACGAGACCCTGCGGGACCTGGGAACAGCACGCATCTTCTCCACGTTGGACTTGAAGTCCGGATATTGGCAGGTACCACTCGCCGAAGCTTCCCGCCCCTTAACTGCCTTCGCTACACCAGACGGAGCCACATATCAGTTCCGGGTCATGCCTTTTGGACTAAAGAACACGCCGGCCACCTTTCAAAAACTGATGACCCAGGACGTCCTAGCAGGGTATTTACGAGAGTTTGTGCTCGTCTACCTAGACGATATAATCGTATATTCCGACACCTGGGCCGACCACCTCCGCCACCTCCGATTGGTACTAGAGCGACTACAGCAGCATAACCTTACGCTGAGTCTCGACAAATGTCAGTTCGGGGTAACCGCCCTCAACTACCTGGGCCACCGCATCACCGCCGATGGCAACAAGCCCCGTCCTGAACACATCGAAGCCTTGCGAGCCGCCGAGACCCCTAAGAGTAAGAAGCAGCTTCGCAGCTTCCTAGGGCTGAGTAACTGGGTACGTGACTACGTTGCCGACTGCGCCTCGCTCCAGGCGCCGCTCAACGACATACTGAAGGGGTCACAACGCTTCAACTGGACTAAAGAAGCAGAAGCTGCCTTCCAGGCACTGAAGGACGCCATGACGAAACCACTGCACCTAAGCCGACCTGATTTTTCTCTACCCTTCACGCTGCAGACCGACGCCAGCGGCAAAGGAGTGGCAGCCGTCCTCTACCAAGAGCCGGAGCCAGGCCAACGACGGATCATTGGCTACTCCAGCGCCAAGCTATCCGCCACCGAGGCTCGGTACCACGTAAACGAGCAAAAATGCCTCGCGGTGATATGGGCAGTCAAGAAATACCGTCCATACCTGGAAGACCGCCGCTTCACTCTAAGGACCGACAGTCGGGCGCTCCTTTGGCTGCATCAGACCAAAGATTGCCGTAGCAAACTTACACGCTGGGCGCTGCTACTGCAAGAATTCAGCTTTGATGTGGTGCACTGCCCGGGCAAGGACAACGAGCTTCCCGATCACTTGTCCCGACATCCCTCCAGCCAAGGAGTAAGCACCGAAGTGACGAGCTTAGACCGACTGTTGCCACCGACACCACCACCAGCACCAACCACGACGCCACCGCCAACGCTCGCCCTCATCACCGCGGCCGACCTAGCAGAACGGGTTAGGGAGAGCCAGCGACAGAATGAGCACGCACCCAACCTCGTCTACACCTGGGAAACAGTTCAACAAGATGGAGCGACTACACCAGGGGAACACCGTATCCTCAGGGAATACGAGGTAGGCGACGGTCACCTTTACCGACGTAGCGAACGGGGGCCGCTACTACTCGTTCCCTCCGAAGCCCAGGAATCCGTCATGTACGCATACCACGATGACCCCACCGCCGGGCACCCAGGCGCCGAGGAGACCACCCGGGCCGTATCACAAAGGTACTTCTGGCCCAAACTCGAAACGTCAATACGGGACTACGTCCGTGCCTGCTGGGTATGTGCAGTAGTCAAGCGGGGACCACATCAGGACGCCACCGTCCGGCCACGACAACCATCCCGCCCCTGGGAAGCCGTGTCCGTAGACTTGATGGGCCCCTACACCACCACGCACGAGGGACACAGGCAACTATTAATAGTGACCGACCTGTACAGCGCGTGGGTCGAGGCATTCCCCGTGGGGCAAGCCACCACAGCGGTAATTGCCAACCGCCTGGAGAACGAGGTCTTCGGCCGATATGGGTTCCCGAGGGCCATCATAACCGATAACGGGCCCCAATTCACCTCCGCCACATGGGACACGGCCCTACGGAAGTGGGGATGTCTTCATTGGACGACGCCTATCTTCCACCCCGCCGCCAACACCGTCGAACGGCGCAACCAGGAAATCAAGAAAGGGCTCCTAATCCACACCGAGGGACGAGATCCAAAAACATGGAATAGAATCTTACCCATTGTGATCTTCAACCTACGAACACGACGTAACGCCGCCACCGGCATGACCCCGGCCATGGCCCTCCTAGGGTACGAATTATTGAAACCTGGGGAGTGGAGGGTGCGTAACAACGAACCGGAAGTAGCGAACCTCGGAACACCCCGTGAGGAGCGCATAGCCCGTGCTCACCGAAATCAGCTCCAATATCGTTCACGGTACGCCAAATACGGCCCCGGCCGGACCCAGTACAAGGACGGCGACCGGGTGCTAGAGAGGAACCACAAGCCCCAAGTCGGACAACTTGAGAGGAAGTGGAATGGGCCTCACACCGTGGTAGCGACCGCCGGCACCAACGCCTATTGGGTGGAACGCGCTGCCGGAGACTTGGCCAAGGTCCACATTCACGACCTCCGCCCAGCACATACGCCCCGACAGTAGGAGACCATCGCCGGACCACCACCCCAACAACCGGGCCCAGGGGACGACCCGCCAGAGGCACCGCCCGCCCCAGCCACCGCACCACCAAGGACCATCAGTCCCACACCTCCTCGTTGCCGCCGCCAACCACGGCACCGCAACTTAGCCCGCCGCCTGCGCCGTCCACCCCCGACGTAAGCCCGTCTTGAGCGGGGGGGGGGGAATTGTTACGCTACGCCCTATAGGCGGAGCTTAGCGTGACGGGCTTACTCGGCGGGGATTCTATTATTCGGACCCTTTAAAAGCAGCCACAAAATCCGACAGCGTCAGTCGAACATTGCGCTTCGACCCAAACGAGCTGTAGTTGTAATAGTCTTCAATCTACCTAGCGGGCCGCTGAGACTGGCGGTTTGGCTTCAGCTCGCATCACTTCCTTCGGGTGTGGTAATTTAATTTGCTACCCCAAAAGGCCATCAGTACCACCATTCGCTCAACACTTCCTTCGGGTGTCGTAATTCCGGTTACTACCCCAAAGGCCATCCGTTTCGCCAGCCGTACAACACTTCCTTCGGGTGTAGTAATTTAGGTTACTACCCCAAAGGCCATCCGACTCGCAACCACCAGGAGTAGGCAGGTTGAGACCTGGTGCGACCCCGACGACGAGTATCGTTACTTAGTGGTTTCCATAGACAATATTAGTTACTAGTTCGCACGGACGATTATTATTATTAGTACGTAGTTAGGGTTTGTATGTATTATATTGTTCTCTAGTTTAATTATAACTTGCATTATATTCGTTTATCATTAGCGTAGGGATTTGTCTTATATTCGTTGTTATTAGTTAGGGCTTGTTTTTATCATTGTTGTACATTTACTCATTATTAGTTAGGGATTGTTTCTATATTGTTGTTATACTTAATTAGTCATCTGTACTTGTAGATATTGTTGATTGGTCAGTATTTATCAACAACCATTTGCGGTTGTTTATATTCAATACACCACTACTCTTGTCTTGTGTTTACCATAGTATTTGTGCTGTATTTTATGAACAATTAAACTTATAGTGTTTTCTGGTGTACAAACTAAAGGTCGTGTTGTGTTTTTGTTTATTCGGAGTGCGCGTCCGTGTAACACTACCTATTGGTGGAAGCATACAAAATAAGTAGGAAAGCACTTAGGCGTGCAATAAACAAAAGCAAAGCTCTTTCATTGCAAAAGTTAATGGACGACATAAATAGTGACCCTTGGGGACTAAGATATAAACTTGTTACCAAGAAAATTGGAGCTATAAAACCTAGTTATGCTATGGAACCTGATTTCGTAGAGAGGATCATTTTGACACTATTTCCTACAATCCCGGTACGAAATATCATTGAGTGGGAACAAGTTATTGATATCCCCGAGTTCACTCTAGATGAATTGGAACAGGCCGTGAGAAGCGGAAAATCAAAAAAAGCCCCAGGTCCAGATGGCATCACGAACGAGATTCTAAAATTGGTATTTAAGCAGAACCCTACCTTATTGCTCAACATGTTTAACAAATGTCTTAATGAAGGTATTTTTCCCAAATGCTGGAAAGTTGCAAAACTTGTACTTATTGATAAGGCAAAAGGAATCTCTGATCAGCCTTCTTCATACAGACCGTTATGCATGTTAGATACAACTGCTAAAATACTAGAGAAACTTATTAAAATAAGACTTTTGGAAGCTATAAAAGCAGCTGGTGATTTATCCCCAAATCAATACGGTTTTAGATCAGGGCTTAGCACTACAGATGCGATTCTTCAAGTTTCTGAAGCTGTCAAACGTGCAGAAAGTTTTAATCAATTTTCTAGTAGGGTAATACTTTTAGTAACGTTAGATGTTAAAAACGCTTTTAATTCGGCAAGATGGTGTGATATGTTTGAAGCTATGGGTAAAGACTTTGCCTAGTTGTCTTATGCGTGTCTTAGATGACTACCTTCGAGATCGCGCCCTTATCTACGATACTACAGTAGGACAACGGAAAGTTACAATAACTAGTGGAGCTGCACAAGGATCTATCTTGGGTCCTGATCTCTGGAGTATGACATACGATAAGCTACTTAGGCTTAAAATGCCAGAAGAGACCCAAATGATCGGATATGCCGACGATGTTGCAGTAGTAGTAGCAGCGCGTGATGTAGAATTAGCACAAATCAAGCTAAACCAAGCTATGCGGAGTATTATTAAATGGATGAATGATCACAGCTTATCATTAGCTCTCCATAAAACGGAAGTACTGTTAATTACCAAGAAATGCATCCCTACAGTTTTCCCCGTGTGTGTCGGTGACGTAACTATTACCACAAAGCCAGCTATAAAATATCTCGGTGTGATTTTTGACTCAAAGATGAGTTTTCTTAACCAAATAAATATGACATTAGATAGAGCAGGAAATACTGTGAGACTTCTTAGTAAACTTATGGCAAACGTAGGTGGCCCAAAATTCAGTCAAAGGCGTTTACTAATGACAGCCATACAGTCTGTTCTCTTGTATGGAGCCGAAGTTTGGGCAGACAGACTTAATAAGAAACACTACAGGCAACGATTGGCAAGAGTTCAGAGACTTAGTGCTCTCAGAATATGTTCAGCGTATCGTACTGTATCTCAGCCAGCAGTCATGGTAATGGCAGGTGTTATACCAATTCACCTATTGGCGGAAGAAAGGAAAAACGTTTTCAGAAGGAAGATTACTGGAGATAGACAAATAATCAATCAAGAAGAGAGGAATCAAAGCATAGAATTATGGCAACAAGCTTGGAACCAAGAAACCAGGTGCCGTTGGACAGCTAGGTTAATAAAAAATATAAAATTATGGATAACAAGGAAACATGGAGAGGTAGATTTTTACCTAACACAGCTATTAAGCGGACACGGCTACTTTAGGTCTTACCTGCAAAAAATAGGAAAACATCCTTTCTCTGATTGCATATATTGTGAAGGAATATTGGATAATGCAGAACATACCTTTTTCGTTTGTGAGAGATGGGCTCAAGATAGGTTAACATTAACAACAGAAATTGGAGTACTTACGGCTGACAACATAGTAACAGCTATGTTAGAAGGCAGAGAAAAATGGAACATCATAGCTAAATTCTCTGAAAAAGTATTGCTTCTGAAGAAAAACGATTTAGGCCGTCCTAGGGAAGTATAGACTTATACTAATAAAGTCCCAAGTTAGTGCCTAGGAGTACAGGGGGTGTTTTAGTCGGTAGTCATTAATTGGAGTCCGACACACTGCGTAAATTGCATTTCACCTCCTCAAAAAAAAAAAATTATTAGCATTATTATTATTATTATTATTATAAATAAACATTAACGTTTTAATTTACGTATCAACTATAAGTTGTTAGCTACGTGTTGCTAAATATTATTATTTATTTGCGTTGCAACTATTTCTCAAGCGGTAATTATTCGTTTAATCGATTTTTGCTGGTAAAGGTTCCTCTTGTAGGTGCTTCTTGTGATGGAGTACCAGAAATATGAGATCGTAAATATGATTTTTATACTAGAGGGATGCCAAAGAAACTCTTTTCTGGCAAGTCGAGTTTATGCAGAGCGTTATCCTGAACAAAGACATCCAGACAAGCGAAGCCTGGAAGTTTTATTACAAAGATTTATAAAAGTTATAAAAGTACTCGCTCGATCACATCACGATACGCCCGCAAGTTTATGCTTATGTTTCATACGCAAGATTATCCATAATGCTTAAAGGTGCATTTTGTAAAATGTGAATTGTTCAGCGCAGTTTGTGTGGAGCTTTACCTCCGTGCCACGTTGAATACCGTAATCATCAAACCAATACCTGGTATCTGCAACCGTGAAATAGTGCGTCCACTTTTCGCAACATACGCAAATGGTTGAATAAAACATGAGTGGGCATGCTGAATAATGCCGGTACTGAAAATTTTGTGGAAGAAAACCGAAAGAAACTGTAACTAACTGTAAAAATGATTACTTTGTGCGGCACCCATGACATAGTGATTCGACGAAAAATAGACTAACCTTTGAATTTTCAGACTCTACTAGATGGTACCTTCAAAAAAACATTTGTTGCAAGCAACAGGTAACGCAAAGTACACATTGTAACAAATTATCATATGTGTTGGATTCTCTGTACTAAACGACGAAAGCACTATCATTCAAGGAAAACAACAACTTTCAATTGGTGTCCCGTACTATTATAATATGAAATGTAGTAAGAAGGAACTTTTGGGATTTGGTCCTTTTCATGTCGTAACCGCATCCACCATAACTGGTGTAATTCTGGTGTCAATACACAAGGTTCGCCTGGGCATGTCTAAGCGCATTGGACATGGATACGATGTATGCAATACTATGGCGGGAAAAATTGCGGGCGTTTAGAAGAGAGTTGTTCACAAATCCCCTAAAACGGTGCATTGCCATTGTATTGTATTGTGCGTTACATCTGCTCAACTTTGTGGTGAATGATTTAAATAAAATTTCGGCAGCTAGGAACGTATGCGGTACTATATAATCCATTATTGCTTTTATCCCAGGCAACACGTTCTGTTTTGTGAAACAGAAAATTTTGTTCCAATAGTTTAAGCAATACCCCGTCATACAATTCCTTCCTAACATTGGCAAAAATGCGAGAAGTTATTTCCGAGCATTCTTCACTGATGCGTGTCTTTAAATCCTGTAAATTTGTAAACCTTTCAGAAGTGAAAATTTCAAAATTTAAATGTCCTCAGAGATAATAGTCATTTGGGGCAAGACCTCCAGATCTTGGAGGACACTTAATTGCACAATCTTGTCCCATTACACAGTTTTAAAACAATTATTAATAAAGTCTTTAACTTCTCGGTTGTTGTGAGCAGGACAACCATCCCTTTGGAACCAAATTTCTTCTTCCTTTAATTTAATTTGTGGAACGAGTTTTTCAATATCACTTTATGTAAACGAGTTTAAATATAAATTCAATGTTGAACTCTGAGAAAGGTTATTAATATCTAATTTAATGAGAAAATTAAATTTATCACTACATGCCAATAAAACTCTGATATAATAATACTATAAGGTCACTCATGAAATCACATAAAGCTCAGTTTAACTTTTTCACTTTATAAGTTTTACTAAATCGATCTCTGATATACAATTAAATTTGAATTAATCAAAGTAACTAAATCAATTTGTATCAACAATTCATACACAACTAGTGTGTTAAACGATTCTATACTTGAGGGTTAAACTATATCTTTTGATCACTTAAAAATAAAATAATTGAAGTAATGAAAATTTTATATTATTTGTTGTATATTAACTGCCAAAAAACTTAGAATATTTATGTCACAATAAATTTAAGTGTATCTAGAAGTCCTACCACCATTACGTAAGTTAGACTATGTTTTTCTTTCCAACTTAATATAACGGTGCTGTCTGCTTTAATTTGTACCAAATATAATAATGAACACAAGGGTAAGCATGATTACCTAAATTTCAAATTAAACATTAAGTACAATTGTAACAAATTTATTTGATGATGTCATGGACACATATATTATAATTCCTTATATAGAACATATCAGCCCTGTAATCAAGCTCATTAAACTATACACATACAAATTCAATGGTCGACTTCTGACGCTTCACAACAGTCGTTTACTCAATCAAGTATATTAATAATGAGTATTAAAAATTTAAATCATATCAGACCGCGACTCAAGAATATATAAAGGAACATAAACTCTTACTCAATCCATAATAATGCTAGATTTCTCTTCCTGAACACACCTACGCCACTAACTGTAATAATATATTCTAAACAAAGTGCTGCATGATAATGTTCCAATCTCTTTGAATTTTGATTGTTTCTTGACTAAACAATCTACTCCCCTTTCAGTAAGAAAGACACACTTAAACTCTTTAATTACGAACTGTATACACCTGTGATCGCTTGGAAGATATAAGTTATTTCAGTTTTATTATTTAGTTTGGAAAAATGTCCCAATTCACTATACATTTATACACTACTAATAATAAAATACTTATCTCTTTGGGGTTTTTTAATGGTGTACTTTAAATTATACAATCTAAACGTTTCGATAACACAGTTATCTTCGTCAGTTGTAATGTTTGTTAAAAATTGTTAAAGATGTTGCAAACAATTTTGTCAAATTTGAAAAATTAAAACATAAACATAAGCCTGCTATTAATATAACAGTTTGAGAAACGTATAAAGCCAACTATAAAATTTTAGTAAAGAATTACTAGGTCATAAAAATTAAATATTGTTAAACTGCCTCAAAGATGACAAACCAGAACACTCTCCACGACGAAAGTTAACAATTAAATTTGTCAGCCAAAAAACACATTTAACAAAATTTAATCGAGTTATGATGTAAGTGTAAAGTTGTGAAAAACTTCAATTTGAAAATGATAGAAGCATTCACAAATCCAAACATTACATCAAATAAAATAACCCCAAAAAAGATAAGTATTTTATTATGAGTGTTAATGGTGAAGTTTACATTTTCATGTTTATACACTACGTTTCAAATGAAATGCACCACTTAGAAATAATAATGTTATGATTTTGAAATTTTGGCAAAATAATGTTTCAGTATCATATAGAAAACGATGGAAGTTTCAATGAAAAAGAACAAGTCATTATGTACCTTGCACCACTGTTAACATCAATTATCTACAATTTTTATTTATACATTTTAACAAATCTAGTAGCTTAGTGTCAATTTTTTGTTATTTAACTGACACATCTATTCTGAAAAAATGCCCCCAGTAAGACAACGACGAAACTTTGCCCAAGTTTCAGATTTTGACAGGGGTAGAATTATCGGCATGAAAGAAGCAGGTTTGTCATTTCGAGAAATCGGCAGAGGACTTAATCGAGACCACTCTACGGTGGCCCGCATTTGGTCTTCTTGGTCTGAAGAAGGCATTCAATGACCTCGTCCCAGTGAAAGACCACCACGTAGCACCAATGATCGTGAAGAACGACTTCTTAGGCGGATGGCCATAAGAGATCGGTTTCAGCTAACAAGGTCTGTTGGAGAAATAAGTCTTTTGGCTTACATTCGTATCGTCCCTAACGACGACCCCAGTTAACTCAAGAGCATAAGACTGCTAGATTGGCATGGTGTCAAGAGCGTCGGGACTGGGACCTTCAATGGAATAACATCGTCTTCAGCGACGAATCGCGTTTTGTTTGTGGCGAAACGATAGTCGTGAGAAGGTGCGGCGGTTTCGAGGAGAATGTCGAAATTTAGAGTTTGTTGAAAAAAGGCCCACAGGCTTAACACCTGGAGTCATGGTTTGGGGCGCCATGCGTGTTGGTGGAAGATCTCTTGTGCGTTACATTGATAATGTTTTGGAGCCAGTGGTAGTACCGTTAATGCAGACGTTACCAAATGGTATTCAGCAACAAGATAATGCTAGACCACATACCACACATGTTACAAGAAGGTCTCTGGACCAAGTGCAGCTACCAGCATTGCCGTGGCCTGCGCGATCGCCAGATCCTTCGCCTATTGAACATGTATGGGACATGATGGGTCGAAGACTAAGGCAACTACCAAGGCCCCCAAACAACTTGGATGAATTACGACACCATCTCCAGGTAGCCTGGGATGAAATGCCTCAGGAGGATGACCATCCCATAGAAAGCATGTCTCGGAGAGTGAACGCCTGCATTGCTGTGCGTGGCGATGCTACACACTATTAACATTTTCTTGTTAACTGTTAATATTTTGCCTTCAAAATTTCATCATCTTATACATGTTTATAAAGCATTATTTTACCATACTTTCAAGATCATAGCATTATTATTTCTCAAGTGGTGCATTTCATTTGAAACGTAGTGTATAAATTGTTTAATATTTATCTTCTTATTTATTAAAGTTCTAGACTTAATTACTTAAACAATTTTTCAGAACTGCCAGTTATATTCAATTAACTGTGAAGCATTTTATTTCACCATTTACTTAATAAATTTTATAAATACTTATAGACTTATATTTATTGGTTCTCTGGAAGGTCTAATTTGAATGCACCACTCAATATTTATTATTTGGACAGGTACCTTAATGTGGCCTTTAGGTCCCTTTAAATGCTAGTATACAATCACTAATAGATTTAAACAACCTTATTTAATGATTACCGGTGAAAAACTTTCAACTTTAAAGTTTGAAAATTTTATAGAATTTTAAACTAAAATATTTACAATGGCCGCATAAAGCAATTATGAACAGTCTGTTAACTGAGAACTATCTCGTCATTAGTCCCAAAATCTTTTTATACTTGTCACTCTGAAAAGCGTAGTAATCTCCAATAATATCAAAATAAACATATGACTCAAAAGTTTCTAAATTTAGACGGTCTTGCTCAAATACTACTTCCTTACGTTCTATTTTATGCGTAACTTAACATGAATTTCTGTATAACTTATTAAAACCAATGTAAATTTCTGATTTACTAATTTTTATGACATAGATATCCTAATAGAAATGAACTAGGTTTTTTTAATTAATCTTGTATTAGGTTTTTGAATCCGCCTAAGTCGCCATTGAACAAATTTTAGCAAAATTAAAATAATACGCAAAAGTTGTGTAAAATTAATAGGTAGTTTTCATTAAACAAAACACGCCATTTCAAACGCTATTTCAATATTAATTTTATTGACAAGTACTGCCTTTTTGTGCCTTCCAAACTAACGTAAATCAAGGTTATAACATTAATTTATACTTCGTTTAAAGTATTTAATAGTTTTAGATGGTATTCCATAAACTTATTCTGCATACGAAAAATATTTACTAATTTATTGTATTCACTAACTTAATACCTAACACAATATTACTAACCCAAAATAAACACAAAATTTTCTTATATTCGAAAATGAAAACTGAAAAATGTAGTTCTCAACATCTGTATCATTTCATTGGTTTCAAGTGGAAAATTTGACATCTTGAGTCAAAAAACTTTTAAATACAAGGTAATTCCACAATTTTTTTGATATAATTATTTATTTTTCTACGCGTTTCAATACAATATGAACCATTATTAGGAGAAAGTATATAAGAATAATAACAAACAAGTAGTTATGGTAACAAATCATTAAGGTAGAACAGCAAACCTGATATAAATTATAATTCTATATGTAGTCTGTTTATATTTATATATTTCGAACGGCAATATTTAATTTCTCTTTTTTATTACAAAAATATAAAAATTTAAGGTTGTTTTGTGAAGTCATGAGGTGATTATTGTTAAATGTTTGGTGATTGTCCTATATAAACAGAATTACAGAATGTGTAGCTCAATTTATAAATTCGCGACTTCAAAATTGCGTTAGTCGAATCTATGACATTAAATAAACATTTAAGAATATAGGTATTAGTTTTGAAGCCACTCTGTACTTCGTATTCTTTTGTAATATGTGAGCTACTTTTTCTGATATTTCTTAAAAATATGAAATTGGTGTGTATTTATTTTCTGTCGGTTCTATGTTAACTGAGTAAATGTTCTTGACAGAATATGTGTACTGTGCATCCCATTTTGGTTGAGACAGTCAAGTATCTCGGTTGTTGTTGAAGATAGAACCTTGCGGTTTTCGCGGTCCTGTGTCACTTTTTTGTGAAACTCAAGATGTCCTGAACGGATTTTTGCTAACTTCTTTCGTTCATAAGTTACAGGGCGTTTTTGAAAATTCACACTTTTTGGACCCCCTCCATATCTACGAAGTTTCTCAGCGATAATGTCAAATTGAAAACTTATCCCATAAAGAATTTTATGTAGAATTCAGTGGCGCACTCAATTTTTTTTTCGGGGTATGGTTATGGAGATACGACTCAAACTTATGACTTTTTCAATGGAATACCCTGTATTTTATCACCTCATTAAATTGCTTATTTTTTTTCCTTCAAAATGATATATAACATATAAACATAAATTCTTCAAAAATGCTCCAACATCACTAAAACATTGATTTTTAATAGTAGGCTGTGGATTTTTCATACAAAAAAGTTCAAATTGAAGAAATACTACTTGTAATTTTTCCATGAAAGGAACAAGAACAATACTAACACTAATTCACTAACAAAACACAAAAAGTAGGTAACTAATAGCAACGAATAAATAGTAATAAAAAGTTCATAATGTAGAATAAGCAACTAATTAAATATTTACTGATTCTATTTCATTTCGAAATTATTCGGTAACTTATTCATTGAATTGTTCAAATTGATGTCCATTTTCCCTAACACACAATTGACACAATTTCTTAATACGTCTTAATGCATTTAAAATTATGAAAGAACGATTTTGTAAATTCTGGAAAACTGCCTCTGTTGTTGCACAAAGTTCTTCAATAATATTGTGCCTCTTACCGTATATTTTATTTTTCAAAAAACCCCACAAAAAAAAAGGCCAACACTGACAAATCAGGTGACCTTGCAGGCCATCTAATGGGTCCATTTGTTCCAATCCAATGATCCTGGAAAGTTTCTTCTAAAAACGGCACAATCAATCTCAAATTGTGGGCAGGGGCACCGTCTTGTTGGAAGTAAATGCCATTAAGATGGGCGATGGAAACATTCTCCAGGAATTCTGGTATTACTCCTTCTAAAATTGCCAAGTACCTATTCGCGTTGAGAGCCCCTTCAAAAATGCGGTATTTTATTGATGTCCCCAATAAGAAACAGGCTACATTAAAACCAAATCGACCCTGTTGTTGTTGCTCAAAAATTAGGTGTTGGTTTTCATCATACTAGTGCCTTGTATTTTGCCTGTTAAATAAACGGGCACTGCTTATATGGGCTTCGTCTGACCATATGACTTTACTCGCAAAATTATTGTCCGTCGAGTTTGTTTCAAAAACCAATTACAGAAATTCACACGCCTCGCTGCATCACCAGGGTATAAATGCTGGACAATATTCACTTTGTAGGGTTTTAATTTGTGTTTTTTTAAAATCCTTTGTACCCGTGATCGGGAAACGCCAGTGTCATTTTCTAACTTCGTACAAGAAGTCTGAGGAGAGACACGGACGCTGGCTAAGACATTTATAGCATCCACTTCATTATTTTCCTTGTTATACGTCTCGGGTCGGGGTTTAGAATACGCACCATAATTTAGTAGATTATTATTTAGTCGAAATATCGCTGACGCCTCTCTGGATATCTAACGTTTTAAAAACAATATGTCATATAATGTCTTATTGTAAATTACTAGTTTACCTGTTTAAATAAAATTCTAATGCTTTGTCAACATTTTCATGGCATTGATTGAAGCATTGTATGATATCATACTTTTCGTTGTTCTGAAAAAATCTTTCAACCATTATAAAATTTCACAAATTAACAAAATCGCCAAACACAAACACAATAAAACGTATCAAAATTTATCATGACAGCAGATGTGTTGATTTCTCCACAGTCACTTGATAAAACAATGCTCCAAAAGTCAACAACAGAATTTGTAGCATCCATGACCTACTATAAAAAAAACACAAATAATAATCCCTGTAGTAAAACTTTGAAGTCCATCGCACTCTATTAAAATTCAATGTTTTAGTGATTTTGGAGTATTTTTGAAAACTTCATGTTTATATATTATATATCATTTCGAAGGAAAAAAAATAAGTAATTTAATGAAATAATAAAATACAGGGTGTTCCATTGAAAAAATCATAAGTTTGAGTCTTATCTCCATAACGATACCCCGAAAAAAAATTGAGTGCGCCCCTGGATTCTACGTAAAATTCTCTATGGGACAAGTTTTCAATTTGACATTATCGCTGAGAAACTGCTTAGATATGGAGGGGATCCAAAAAGTGTGGATTTTCAAAAACATCCTGTAATTTATAAACGAAAGAAGTTAGGCAAAATCCGTGGCACAGGATCGCGGAAACCGCAAGGTTGTATATTCAACAACAACCGAGATATCTGGCTGTCTCAACCAAAATGGGATGCACTGTACTCTTGATTTTTAACTAAAGTGTCGAGTATGTTTGAAATACAACCATTTGTTTTTGCAACTCGTTTTATAATTGATATTCCTTTATTGAAATTTGTTTGGTTTAGTGGTACTGACATTGCTCTATGTACTAATGAGCTGTATGTACCTAACTTTATGGTGAAATGAATCGGAAAAATTTTATTTCAAAAATATTTACTCAGTTAACACAGAAATAAATACATATCAATTTCATGTTTTGGAAAAATATCAGAAAAGTAGCTCACACATTACAAAAGAACAAGTAGTACAAAATAGTTTTCAAAACTAGTACTAAAATTTTTAAATATTTATTTAATGCCAATGATTCAACTAACATTTTTATAAATTGAGCAGCACATTCTGTAACTCCGTTTATATTAGTCAAACACGTAGGAAAGTTAATATTAGATAAAAAAATATTACAAATATCAACACACAAACAAATTAAATTATGCAAAATATTTAATGGTCAATAATTACTTATGACTTCACAAAACAACATTAAATTTTTACATTTTTGTAATAAAAAAGACAAATTATATGTTTTGGAAACATTCCAAATTTATAAACAGAGAGTACCTTTAATGAACGAACAGGTTGATCTTATAGACTCCTTTATATGATACATGTTATATTGAAACGCGTAGAGAAATAAATAATTATATTAAAGTACCCGTGGAATTCATTGTGTTTAAAAAAGATAATGCTTCGCGCTGAATTTGTTTTTTACATGATCTACATTTATATACGTTAATGAAAAATATTTGACCTGAATTAGTTCTTAAATCATTTTAGAAGTGCACTTACCCTCAAATATAAGACCCTTACTTACTTTGCCAATTACTTAGGCATACGTCTACTTTTAGAATTACGTCTTATCAAAGCAAATACATTAAGTCAGCGCTCCTTGTGGGTGCGGTAAAAGTATTAAAGAACATTACTCGTCACATCGTAAAAGCCTAAAATATACAATCATTCTATTCTTCCCTACATTTGGCCGTTTCGCTACCTCACATTGATGACATAACTAACTATTTTACTATTACATAAGTACTAGCTAATATTTACCGAATTGTTTTAAGCTTTATTTTACTTCATGTTTGAAGCATCACGAAAGAAAGGATAGACGACATCCAAAGAATTTGACATCAAAGACTATACATTATTAAAGACCATAATCACTTTACTTTTATTTCATTAGCAGTCCCATTACATGTTCTAATCTTTAAGATTCGTGATAACGATCTGTCAACACAATACCCTGAGAATATGAATTAGTTTTATTTGATATAATTTTGGAAGTATTTCATGTTTATTATCAGATCGTTATTAGACTTTATGTTTAGATTAGGTACTGTAAACATAACGTAGAATAACCCTATTGTATATATTACGACCTTAAAATTAATGTTTCCACTCCAGTATTTCTGTATTTCAACCAGAAAATATACCAGTAAACGTGTTTCACACAAACAAGAAATACCTTTGATTCAATAACATATGCATCAACGGTAAGGAATGTAATAGAACCCACAGAACTATTTTGTCAGATTCAGAACAATATTTCACGAACTGCTAATTTTCCTAATAAAATTTTGCAATATCAGAATGATGAATATCGCTTTTAAATTTTAAACCGTTTTTAAAGCGAACAATATAAATTTTCATGACAATAAAGATTTTTTCAAAATTTATGTTAACGATGTTACGTTTCTTCATTATGAAAGGAAATAAATAATCAATCTGATAATTTATTATTGTTAATACAATGATTTTTTATATAAATCTCAACGTTGACGGTTATAAACTGATGATAATAAATACTTATTCATTGGGTTTTATATATTTTAATATACCTAAATTACATAAAATTTATGTTTCTACAATTCCATTATTATAAGTCTTTGTTATGGACGAATAAGTTCAAAGGTAAATATGTAATTAAAAATTATTGATGGCGCAGTTGGTTAGCGCGGTACTCTAGCAAAGTACAGGGCGTAGGTTCAAATCCTACTCGAGGTAAACCTTTTTATTTATGTATTTAATAAAATTAATAATAATTTTTAATTCTACAATTCCAGTTTGTAAGGGTATTTAGACTGCAGAGTGATCGAATTTTTCGTAAACCCAGAGTCAATCAACTGTATTGCATTTAAAGTAAATGCAAACTAGGTAATTGCATTATGAGCAAAATGATAGAAGCTGTAGATTTAATCCAAGTTTACTTTATATGATAAATTAACATTAATTTAGGTAAAACTTCTTCTAATGAAAAAACCCAGATATTTCCATCAACAAGGAAGGGCGTATAAGTCAGATAGAGGTGGGATTGCACGTCATTCCTCATTAATTATTCGATTGGGTTAAACATTATTATTAATTTTATTAAATACAAAAGTTTACCTTGAGTAGGATTTGAACCTACGACTAGAGTACTACTCTAGCAACGTACAGGTCGTAGGTTCAGATCCTACCGAGGTAAACTTTTTATTTGTGCATTTAATAAAATTAATAATTTTTTATTACTTTCTTACATTTGAACATATTCGTTCATAATATTCGACTGGGTATTTTAAAAATCTGGATTGTCTCCACTCAATATTCCCGCATACCATAAATGTACTAGCGGATTTACATAATTACATAATAAAACTATACCTACAATGCAAACACGCGCACACACACAACACATCCGCACACACACACGCACACACCACGCACACACGCACGCACGCACGCACGCACGCACGCACGCACACACACACACACACACACACACACACACACACACACACACACACACGAATTTTTCCATGATCGCAATACCTCCCCTTTACTATACTTTAGTATGCAGGAATGTAAAAATTGGAGGCAAAGTTTATCCCTGTACCGAAAACGAGAAAGAAGTTTTATTTAAGCGAAACTGTTTCCCTGTTAGAGTCAGTGAGAAAAAGCATTAAAGAAACATGGCGTTTCAATTATAGCACTACATACATTTTTACATAACCTTTGTAAAGTGATTTCGTTAAACGGAAATTACACAATCGTGTATAAGGGTATTACAAAGATAGTTACCTGAAAAGGAATTAAAGATTTAATTGTGGAAAAAGTAAAACCATAATTGAACGTTTCCAATTTTGAATGACTGTGTGTTCCCATTTCGATGATGTTGCGGGGTATCTCAAGACCGGTTTGAGAAGTTGCGGTTTTCGCATTCCTGTGCGACTTTTTTTGTAAAACGAAAGATTGACTAAACAAAATTTCCATGGCACGCTTCCTTTCTGGTATTCCAGGGCGATTTTGAAAATTTGTCATTTTGGACCTCCCCTCGTAACTATGTTAGCAAGTAACAGAAATAGAGCGCGAACTGATAATGATAAGATATTTTAACGTAGAATCAAGTGGCGTACGTAACATTTCTATAATTATCATCGATGGTCCAATTTTCATGTGGGCGTGCATATCGTAATCGAGCTACTGATCAAACCTGACTCCCGCAGTCTTCTTCTCACGATAAGAGCAGAAACTTGGCCATTTATATCGGTCTTCAGCTCATTCTTCAATTGCGAACTTGTTGCTGTCCGATTTCTCTAAGCATTTTGGCGCAAAAAACGGTCATCCCTTGCATTAGTCGCCATTTTTCTACCCTGCTCATGTCTGGAGTAAGAATCAGTAGCCCTATGACGTTCTAACATTCGACTTATTGTCGAATGGTTAACACCCAACATACAAGCAACAGACCGTATTTTTGAAATTTATTAAAATTATTGATAAAGTAAATAAATTGTGTCGGAAGTCAACCATTGAATGTATATGTAATTCAAGCAACTCAATTGTAGGACCGATAGGATTTATGTAGGAGGTTTCAACGTATATGTCTATGAGATCGTGAAATAAAATTGTTATAATTGTATTTAACGTCTAATTTGAATTTGGCTAGTGAGATTCTCCCTGGTGTTCATTTATTACAAATCAAAGTAGATAACTACTATATTAAATTAAAAAAATCACATGGAATAACAACACATGATAGGGTATAAATTTTCCACTTATATTTAAATTAATTGTGACATAGATATTCTATATTTTTGACAGTTAATTTACAAGAAATTAATATAATTTTCCAATACCTCAATTATTTTATTTGTAAGTTATCCAAATGTATAATTTGACATTGAAATTTGTCATTGTCCCTTAAGTACACACACTTAAGTAGAGGAAGTGTTTAGCACCTAGTTGTATATTATTAACTCAGTTCATGCATAATTCCAATCTAAATTAATATTTATGACTAAAGGTCAGAGATTAACTAAATTAACTAAGTCGAGATCTTCAACTTTATGTTAACAGGTAGAGTTGAGTAAACTTAAAATATTATTATATCGGAAGATTTAGAAGTACATTATATATATATATATATATATATATATATATATATATATATTGATTTCACTTACAGTTAACACTTTATCGATACATTGAATCTTCAATAATAGTCTTTAATAATAACTTTTAACAGAGTTAACGATTGAAGTTATATTTTAAGTGGTTTACATAAAATGATATTGAGATTTACAATTTAAATTAAAGGTAGCTTACCAGAATTAAACAGAGTTAATTTCTATTAGAAATTGAATCTAATTGTGTCAATAAGTGATATTGGAAATAAGTTTTGAGCATTCCCAATGTGGTTCTGGTTGACGAGCTCCAGTCCTAGAGACCTTTATGACCAGTCGTCATTAATGTTATGATTGTATATAATTTATTTTGGAAGGTAGTTTTAAATCTCCATGATATTAATATCTAATTTCAATGTTAAGTTAGCTACTAGGACCGTTGAATTTAGAACAATTTGTAAATATATATATATATATATATATATATATATATATTATATATATATGTATATATATATATATATATATATATATATATATATATATATATATGTATATATATATTATATATATATATATATATTATATATATATTATTATATATATATATATATATATATATATATATATATATATATATATATATATATATATATATATATATATATATATATATATATATATATATATATATATATATATATATATATATATATATATATATATATGTGTGTGTGTGTGTGTGTGTGTGTGTGTGTGTGTGCGTGTGCGTGCGTGCGGTGCGTGCGTGCGTGCGGCGTGCGTGGCGTGCGTGCGTGCGTGCGTGCGTGCGTGC
This sequence comes from Vesta saturnalis, assembly GCA_036346205.1. Taxonomy (NCBI): domain Eukaryota; kingdom Metazoa; phylum Arthropoda; class Insecta; order Coleoptera; family Lampyridae; genus Vesta; species Vesta saturnalis. The sequence goes on along the minus strand of JARFJB010002472.1, from coordinate 6,313,170 downwards.
GTGCGTGCGTGCGTGCGTGCGTGCGTGCGTGCGTGCGTGCGTGCGTGCGTGTGTGTGTGTTGTCTCGCGTCTGCTGGTGATGTTTCTGACTCCTGCCAGTACAAAAACGACGTTTCGGCAAAGTCTCATTTGTCATTTTCAAGTTTTCTCCTTCTCCAACTGATTTGTTCGGCTCCGTGTTACTCGAATTGAACTGAGGTCCTGCTGTCCTGTCTCCTGTTTATATTTGGTGTAAACAGGAGACAGGACAGCAGGACCTCCTAACGATATGATGTATTTACTTGCAATCACATGGTTTTTAAAAACCAAATTTTATATTTAATTTCCTGAAACTTGCTTGATTGATATTTATTTCAGGCTACATTGATAATGATTAATCAGACAGGAATGAAATAATCCCGGTGCTATTAAAAAGATAAACAAACAGTAAAATAACTATTGTTACCATATTTCTTAAAGGAACAAAATTGCACAGTAATGGTATTGTTACATTAAATCGCCTACTACCATCTGCAAAATAATAAAATGCAAATTTTTACGATTATCATTATAAGTAATTTGACTGTAATCTCGGTATATTTAGTATTTACATCTGTTCTACACACATAAAGACAGAATTTACATCGATTGGAGCTAGAATCTCGATAGCTCAGTTGGTTAGAGCGGTACTCTGGCAACGTACATGTTGTAGGTTCAAATCCTACTGGGAGCAAACTTTTTAGTCATGTATCTAATAAAATTAATAATAATTTGTACGATTGTTATTCAGGATATTATATTTTATTTATATTATATTTTGGGCGCAATTTTGCATTTTTATTACCTTCCAACCTATGTAGTATATAGAAGGCTATGCAAAGAGTTTTGATTTCATATGATGAATGTGTGTCATGAGAACGTAGGTGGATGAAAATATACGGTAGGTGTATATAGGTGTGCGGATGTAAGTGTGATAAGGCAGGTGGAGACAGTGGTGGAGGTGGAATGGCAGGAGGATACAATTTTTTTCGTAATTTCCTTTTTATTTTGATGGGGGGAGAGTGGACAGGATTGCTATCAAGGGTGTTGCCTTATAGAGGAGTGAGACCAGCGCGTGGTAAAACTACCCTGGAGTTGGAGGAAGAGGAGAGAGGGCTGTTATCTTTTACGAGAGAAGCTCTCTGAAAGGGAAGGATGCAGTTCGTAGCGTGTAATTACTTTGCCTTCGGGGCCGAAACCCACGTTAGTAAAGAAACTACGTCCTTATACATTCTTCGGGTACTTACATTTAATAAATATTCTAGAAACGGTTCTTCTGCTCACTAATTTAGGGATAGGGTAGTAATGATGTAGGACTGGATTTCTGACAAGAATCTCGGAAAAATGAACAAACACAAATGTCAGGATGCGGAATAAATAAGGCTGGTCAGGATTAATGAGAACAGATACAGGTAATATGTATGGCGATGTCTGGCTGGTATAAACGAAAAGCAAATAAAATTAAATAAGGAGAATATGGAAGGAATGGCGAATGTAACTGAGGATATTGGGATAAATGAGGTAGAGAAAAGGGTAGGAAGGTTGAAAAACGGCAATGGAGTAGGCGTAGATGAAATCACTGGTGAAATGTATGGGCGTGCAAAGCTTATACGAAGATTGTGTGAATTATTGTATGCCTTATATGTGGAAAAGTGACGAGGGATTGGAAGAGCGCGATCATTAACCACTGTATAAGGGTAAGGGGAACAAGAGTGATTGCAAGAACTGCAGAGGAATAAGTTTGCTCAGCGCGCCTGATAAAGTATTTGGAAGAATTCTGACTGAGTACGAGAAACTACACAAACTAAGATTTGGGATGTGCAGGAAGGCTTCATGCCAGGGAAAGGATGTGTCGATTAGATGGTTGCTCTTCAGCAGGTGATGGAAAAGTGTTCAAGGACAAAAAGGAAGCTGTACTGTGCGTTTGTAGATCTGGAGAAAGCATACGACAGAGTGAATAGGGAGAAGCTGTGGGAAATATTAAATGGATATGGCGTAAATAAAGGTATAATAAATGGAATAAGAGCAGTATACAACGGTAGTCGGGCATGTGTTAGGGTGAGAGGAGGTGTGAGTGAATACTTTAATACTGAGCAAGGAGTGCGACAAGGATACAAATGGTGTAATGGTTGGTGACGCAAATGTACGGCTTCTGGTGTATGCAGATGACACAGTCTTATTAAGTGACAGTGCGGACGAGCTACAAACCGCTCTGAGGAAGTTTTATACTGTCTGTGAGAGCATGGACTGAACGTAAACGTGAACAAAACTAAGATTGTGGTGTTCAATCGGGAAGGTGGAAAGGAGAGTAGAGTATTTACTCTGCAAGATGAAATTTTGGAGCAAGTGAGCAAGCTGCTGTATCTGGAAAGAATGATTACTGCAGATGGTACAATGGAGGGCGATATTGGACGAAGGGTCAATGCTGGAAGGAAAGTGATTGGAAGTATGTGGACGATAATGAGAAACGAAAGCATGAGACTAGCTGCGAAATGAGGAATCTATAATGACATGTTTGTCCCGTCAGTACTTTATGGAAGTGAGACATGGGTATGTCAAAAAAAGCACGAAAGGAAAATAAATACCGTGGGTATGAGATTCATGAGAAGTGCACGTAGTAAAACTAGAAGGCACAAGATAAAGAATGAATGCATAATGACGGAGTATGGCGACTAAAATACGATGATGGATAGATATAAAAGTAGTACATTAGGTTGGTTTGGTCACATTGAGAGAATGAACAACGCAAGATTAACGAAGCAAATATATGTGGGTGAGGTTAGAAGAAAGGCCGGGTCTGGTAGGCCGCGTAAAACTTGACTGAATGCATGTATGATAAAGGAAAGAAAGGTAAGAAGTTTTAAAAATAAAAAGGGCATGTCAGAGACACTGTATCAACCTCGCAGAAGCTAGGGAGGTATGCGGAGATAGGAAAGCATGAAGAAAGATTGTGAATGAATGTGAGGCAGGGACTGTTTTGCCTACCCCGCAAGGGAATGGCGTGAAGATTAAGTTAGGTAAGTTAAGTTAAATAAAAGTGCAGGTATGAATCTCAGTAAGTCACAGGTGTAGCAGGTATAAACGCAAGAATAAAAGTATAAAAGTGAGTTTGGGACGCAGGCGAACTGGTATTTGTAGGGAAAAACGGGAAGGGAGTGGGAAAGGCGCGCGCAACTGCTAGGATTGATAAACCGGACAGGAATACAGTTGCGGAAGGAACTAGGAAATAAGTTTTGATAGGAATTATTCTCTAGGACAGGAAAATTAATTTGGATGGATCTTTAGGATCATTACACCTTCATTTTTCGATACATTTTTTCTATCGGCCGCGTTGAGATATTTGTAAGTACGAAACTGTAGCATCTTAGTGACCTGATAGGTCAACATGAAGGCACGAGCTCAAGCTTACATCACTGTTTGAATTTATGCTGCCATCAAACACTACTCTCAGCTTAGTAGTGACCTTATTTTCATTTACAACTGCATGGTGAGGTAAAAGAATGGATAACCCTTATCAATTAAAGGGTTTTTTGGTACTTTTTTTGTGAATCTTACTTTCCGCATTACCAGTTGGCGAACCTAAATTGGGCGAATCGGTTATAAAAGGTAACGTTATCATAAACCTTTCGTGTGTATTACGCGAGTGTGTCTTCAAAAAATAATTTTCACACTTTATCTCATCCGACGAATAACTGTGCTGACTGTCTGTGGCCTCCTCTTATTTCCCAAAGACGCTTAATGTTGCCATTAATTACATCAAGACTTAATTAATTTATGGTGCGATTTTCACGAGCTTTTTAAAGGATCGGTTGGTTTTTAAATTTAAATTGTCCTACACGTAAAAGAGTCCAAATGATCTCTGCACCTAAAAGTATATCTATAGGCAACGCTTTGTTAAAATTATTATCGGCGAGTTTTATTCCTGATGTAAAACAAACCGCGTTCAAGATCGAGACTTGGTAACCGATCCGTAATTTTCGGTAACGCCAAATAGTCTATGATATTCGTGAACGCGTTATATCTTGATTTTATGGTAACGTTTACTATTTTATTAATAGAACACATGTTTTGATTGATTCCTACCACATTTTAATTAATATGATTAAATTCGATTAGCTATCTGCATCTAATAGCGCTTAGCTTTTAACCTCTAAAATTTCCAAACAGGTTGTCGATAATTCATTACTAAGATGATCACAGGAGGTTACGCTTTGATTCTTCCGGGAGTGCATCAGTAGAAGGCTCCATTATAGGTTTTCGCATGTGAAATCGTGTATTATGTGTTTGGTTTACATTCAGAGGATTTAAAATTCACGGTACTGTGACCTTGATGTAAGCAATTAGTACAGTCTTAACTGTCGCAAACTGATTGCAATAACAACATTTAACTCGAGATGGTTCCTGCACTAAGAGAGCTGCGTGATTTACAGAACGCGAATTATTTTTTTTTATGTGAATTGGTTGGGCATCGGTTTGAGTCCCTTGTCAAATTGTACCGATTCTAACAATTCACATTTGTGCTTTAAAAATTCGATGTGATCATATAACGCGGGAATATCTTTGCCAATGGTATCCTCACAAGTACGAGTGGCAAGGTAATCTAATTTAGTAACAACTAAATAAATAATTAATACATGCCAATAATCTGCGGGCAATTAATCAATTAATTGACGCATTGCACTGCAGTTACCCTTTGTAACTGTAGGATTATATTACGCATTTACATGTTTTAATGATTAATTTTTTGTTATTGTAACGTTTTATAAGTAAATCCCTAAATCGTTAAGGATTCTACTGTTTGTGCCGCTTCATTTTTTAAACAAGATCTTAAGTAGTGAAGTTTTTGAATGTCTGTCAGGGTGTTGCCATTATTATGAATTAAACTTCTGAAAATTTCATAAAAGGACAGCCATTCCTTGAAATTACCGCTAAACTAAGGCAAATCTATTGCAGGTACTTTACAAGCAATTGCACCCATGAATTCTATAACATTGTCTTGCATTGTAGGTTCTAGATGATCTTTGGTTAACCCAAGGCCGTACGCAATATATTTTGTATGAAGAAGAGTACCTACCTAACTTGAAATGCATGCGTAGAGACACATGTCACTGTAAAGGGTATGAAAGTAATGAATACCATACTAAACAAATTGTAACTGATTTATTTACACATAATATACAAGGTATAACTAAAATAAAAACATCAGGTGTTATTTGATGGTATATTTAAAGAACAAAATATCTATGTACTGACATTAGAGCAAGACTGGTCAATCGATCTTGGCCACAGGAATTTCTTATATATGTTTTTAAACCCCTGAGAGTAGAAAATGTCCTTTCAGCGGTACAAGTTGTTACTGGTAATGAGGACAATATGTTTAGCAACTTAAAAATGTTGGGAAACAGTTCGCGGTTGCAATCTCCCAAAGCCTTAATTGCACAGGATGGTTTGTCCACTTCACTTTTCTTCTCTCAGTAAATTTTCCACATTTCAAACTCCGAACTTCTGATTAAATCTTACTTTCGTATAGTTTTAGATTAGAGATTTCCAAAAACTTTCCAGAACAGTTAGATGGAATTATAAGGTATCAAGCACCTCCTTATGATCGCAAAATCTGGATTTCAGTTGGCTTATTAAATCATCTAGTAGTAGAATGGCAATGGTTACTCGGAAATAATGTTCAGGCCCTTGAGTTGGAATATTACAGCGGTGTCTTTGCCTGAATGTTATTCTAGCGATGCGGATCTCTTCTTCAACATCGCTGAGTAGAACTTTGCTGGTTTGAAAGTCTCAGAAAACGGGTTTTCGATTTTGCTTCGAATATTTTCAAAATGCTCAACAATATTTTCAACGTGATCCACTACTGATTTTAAGTCACAAAGAGGCGACTGAAGTACTTTGCACAGAGTGATTGTAGCCCAAAAAAATTTCAGCCAAAAAACAGAGGCAGACAACAAACTCATTTGAAAGTATGGACTTCAAAAATGAGGATGCTTTGGATGCAGTATCTGTACTTTGACCCAGATTTTCTAAAGTTTCAACGATAGCCTTAAACATCTCCTTAAACTTTAAGAGGCTACTGTGATTTGCTACCCGCCTGATTTCACACATAAGAGTCAAGGTTTTGCATTTTGATTTAGGGAAGTTTGATTTTAAATAAGCCTGCAACGTACTTACCCTCTTTGGAGATGCTCTTAAAAAATTGGTAATTGCTTTAACGGTCCCGATGCAATTTCTTACATTTGTTAACTGGCAAGAATGGCATAAGGCCAAGTTCTGTGAATGAGAACTACAGTGAACATGAAGAGCTTGAGGAATTTTTTTTCTTATAACAGCTTGAACTCTTTTGAAAGAGCATTTCATTGCTTATGCACCATCATAGCCTTGACCGGTCATGTTATTAAGGTCAATACCAAGTTGTTGGAGAGTAGTTGTAATCACGTTGGCTAAACTTTGGCCAGTGGTATTTTCAACTTTAACAAAACGGCCTGTTTACAGATAAAAATATTATTTAATTTTAGATTTTTAGATAATTGTTCCTGTCCAGCTACGTCGGCTGTTTCGTCAACTAGAATGGCAAAAGTTACAGCATCGTTGACATTTTTTACTATGTCTTTTTGCATGATTTCTCCACAAATGCTGATAAGTTCATTCTGTATTTTGGGACTCATGTAGGATGCATTTAAGGCATCGCTATCTGTATGCTTTAACAAATTTTGATCACCACATTTAAGTCTCATTCTTATAAGGGCCCTAAAATTTCCATCGTTGACAACTGCTACTTCACCTCTGACAGAAATTGGCCCCGAGTCATTTGTGCCCCTAAGAGCTAACTCTTGTCGACCACATAATTTTATTATGTCTACATTAGAAGCAAGCTTTTTTCTATTTTCAGGAATCAGCAATGTTCCTGATATCTAGGCTTTGGTCCATTTTAGTTTTTAAGAAATTACTACCAATAATAATAGCCTGCTTATGGTAGCGATTGCCCTCATGTCCTTTGAATGTTTCCAAGGCATCCTTCCACTTTTTGTAAGGTTAATTAACAAGTGACTTTACGACTTGGTGGCTACTCTATCCCATGCAATCTTCAGAAAACAAAACGCAGTATTTGCAAAGAGCACCTACACTTTTTGTATAGACAAGCCAGGGAAATCGAGTCAGCCACTGACTTTGAAATCAAGGATTCCTTTTTCCACTAGCAGAAAATTTGAAAGAATTTTCTGGAACCCACGCAGAAGTCTATAGTTGGAACTTGATTGATTTATGAACTGTTTTATTTACATATTTACCAACATCCATAGGGTGAAATTCAATTTCGTCTTCTGCTAGTTCTGCTTCAGTATTCCTGTGAATTTTGGTATCTATCTCTTCTGTTAAACAAGTCGTACTAGGAATAGAATCGACAGACACTATGGCTGTTTTTTGAGTCTTAGTAAAAAAGTTGAACAGTAACGACTGCGACGACTGGACTTGATAATTTACCATAACTTATCTGTGTCACCTGTAATAAAACAGTATTCAAGTGAAGATGGATATTTCCATCTTTCTGTTATAACAAGTCGTACTAGGAATAGAATCGACAGACTTTGCTGGTTTCTCTATGAGTTTCTGAATTAAAGTAAACGTCAGATGGATTAAATCTTACCATAACTTATGTGAAGTGATACATATGAATAAGATACAAATACTATTAATATTAGATCCGATGTAATGGATTCCAGGTCCTGTATTTTACCATCTTACAGTTCAGGAGTGGCATTCTCTATGAGTTTCTGAATTAAATAAACGTCAGAGTTAGATCTAAAACTAATAGCATGTGAAGTGATACATATGAATAAGATACAAATACTATTAATATTAGATCCGATGTAATGGATTAGGTCCTGTATTTTTACATCTTACAGTTCAGGACAGGGCATTACCCTATATTTTAATGTAATTTTAATAATAATATCCTTATATCTTTTTAAATACAATACAATAAGACAATTGAGTGAAAACTGTATAAAATCTTTAATATTTAGGAAGTTTAACAAAATTGAAGATACATATTTTAAAGTTGTTAGAACTAGCTAATGAATAGGAAAATTAGATACTTTAATTTTAGGAATTTTTGAAATACATATTTTATTTTGATCGCTGTTAATAATAAAAATTAGGTACTGAACAATTAACAAACTGATCGTGCTAGCTGTTTAGGTCTGAACAATAAAAAACAATGTTAGCGACTCGAAACAACACTTACCACCGTCTTGTATCTACAACACAATGAAAGGGCAAGAGGCGAGTCGATCTCGTATTGACTCCAGACGGAAAGACGCATTCCAACACAGTGATGACCTTGCACTCTCAGCTAAGTATAAGGCCCGGACTTTCCGTGAGGATAGTTACTGAGCGGAAGATTCCGGAAAGTCAATTATAAATAAATTAGGATAGTCCAAGGTACCAAGAGGTTATATGTTTCGGCAATAGATAATACAATCTTTTAATTAAACACAGCATTAAAATAATATTGCATCTTAAATTATACTAACGGTATTTGGAGGGGGGGAAGTTTCAACCCCCTTAACCCCCCCACCCTCTGGGTACGGCCTTGGGTTAACGCAATGAGTTCAAAGTATTCATATTCATCAAATAATGGAAACGAGACTCACGTTAATTTTCTGCGATGAGGGTTGACTAATATCTTCTTGATCGATGATTTTGTATACGATGATACAGGACGCACGAGGAATAACTTACAGTTTTTTTTAATGATTAATGTGATTACGAGATTAATAAACGTTTTTTATCGGGCTCGAGGGATCATGCTTTGCGGTTAAATTAAATTAAATTTTCTCTTTCCTTGCATCTGTACAAAACGAGGATTGTACGAGTGGTATTAAAACGAACTTATTTTCTATACCTGCGAATACGGGGGTTAGAGAGTAGTATTATTCTTGTTGAGGTAATGTAGACGTCAACACTTATAATGCACCTACCTTTATTTGTAAACGGATTTTAACCAAATTTTATAGAACCGAGATATTTTAGTAGTACTACTATACTACTGGTAATAGTGAATATGAAGTTTCGCTGGTAGGGGCATGAGAATGATTGCGAATATGAGCGCTAATATGAGACCCAACACGACCGTCAAAACAAGCACAAGCACGAGCGTAAGCTTAAATACGAACACGAGTTACAGCACAAACACGAGCACGAATGCACGCATTTACCCGCTCACGCATACATGAAGCTTGTCTTCTTGTGGGATATTTTTTTGTTAAAAATTATACATGATACAAAAAAATTATGTACTATGGCGTAGTTACTGTGCAACTTTCGCACTATACATATATACAAATTTCTAACAAAATTAAGCATCGAGATGTGTATTTTGTGATATTTCAATCATATATTTCAGTATAATTTATACGTACAATGTTTTAAGTCAATATAAAGTACTCTCTTTATTTAACTAATAATATCTGCCAACCTGCCTATTACAATCTTGTGTCCCATCCCAACGGTCGTGTCTACCGCACCTCTGAAGTACACTTTCATATACTTAACCTAGTATGCACTTATTTACACGCTTTCTTTTTTTCTTTTAACAATAACAATAACAATACCTAACCAAACACGTTATATATATATATATATATATATATATATATATATATATATAAACTGCTCCACATAAGTTAAGGATATATCTGAAAATCTGCACAATTTTTTCATTTTCAAATTTTTGTCATGTTTGAAACTTTATTGAAGTTGCTAGTTATCATACCTATGCCATACGGATAAATGTAGCATTATATAGCAAGTAGAGGGCCGTGGAGAGTTCTTCTCTTTCTAACCCGTTCTAACAAATCAATTGTTTGTTTGGTTCACTTGTCAATTTGTTGATTTATTGTGCAAATTTGGTTTCAAAGTTTTGTGCGTTGCTACTTCCTAATGCCTAGACGTAACTTAACATCTGACGAAGCAAATAGAGCAATTGGTTTGCTACAGGGTGGTCAACGACAAAGTGACGTAGCAACTCTTTTTCAAGTTAGCCAAAGTGTCATTTCTAGACTTTTTAACCGTTTTCAAGACACTGGATCAGTTGAAGAAAGACCTAGAATTGGGCGCCCATCAATAACTACCCCTGCTGAAGACGGATATGTCACCATTTATGTACACCGAGAACCTTTGAGCACATGTCGAATGTTTAGTAGGAGGCTCGCAGAAGCCACAGGAACATTAATATCAGCTGAAACTGTCAGAATACGTTTATGGGATATCAATTTACGTTCTAGACGACTTTTTAGAGGTGTACCATTGATACGAACATAGGCGACAAAAATTACAATGGGCAAGAGAGCGTGTCAATTGGACAGAAGAGTGGAAGTTGGTACTGTTCACTGATGAATCGAGATATGGTCGTTTTTCGGATAGTCGTCGTACGCGTGCCTGGACACAACCTTTGATGCCAAGACATCGGCGATCAGTACAAGAAGTTCACTCAGAGGAGGCACTGTTTGTGTATGGGGGGGCATTTGTTATGATGGCCATACGGACTTGCTGGTTATTCCGGGAAACACTTGACTCAGGCGATCAACAACATTGTGCCAGAGTTTCATGCTGCTGTGGGTCCTGGTTTCCTTTTTTTGGACGATAACGCTCGTCCACACAGATCCATGGCAGTTATGGATGCAATTGAAACCAATGGAATTCCTTATTTAGCTTTACCTCTTCTATCGCCTGATTTAAATCCGATAGAGCATGCTTGGGATCAGTTGCAGAGAGCTTTGGATCATGATAATCCCCAACCACAAACAATGGAACAATTGAGAAATTTGCTTCGACAACTCTGGCAACAGATTCCGCAAGAAAACTTTAATAATCTCATAACCAGCATGCAAAGACGTTGCCAAGCTGCCATTGAAGCCCACGGAGGACATACTCGTTATCGCTGAAAAGGAAATTTGTGTTCATTTTCTTTGTTTTTTGATTAACTTGAAATTAAGTTATTAGTCACTTTTACCTAATTTTAATTTTTTCTTGTCTTTTTGTTAAATTATTTACTTTGAAAACTTTTTTATAATAAAAAAGCATTTAAAAATTAAATAGCTTAAAATCGCCTGAAATATATATATATATATATATATATATATATATATATATATATATATATATATATATATATATATATCTCACTTCCATAAAAATTGCAACACCTAGAATTTGTTGAACGATGTTATTGAAATTTTCGTCATGGAATAATAACTATTTTTTTTGGTGGTTTAACTATACGACCACTTCGTGTGATATACAGGGTGAATCTTATCTAATCCGCCAAAATTAAAGGAGTACTAGAACTCATCATTCTAAGCAAAAAAGTTCATATGTACATGGGTCTGGAAATGCTTCGTTTCCGAGATACAGGGTGTCAAAGTTTAAAAAAGAAATTGCGTTTTCTTCAATATCTTTCGACTGTTTCGAAATAATTTCATGAAAGTTCGTATACGGAGGTTTTTTGGGATGACAAATTCAAATTTTTGGTCCATTTAGTTGTGGTTTCTAGAGGGCACCAGCGGCAACCATTTCGACCCCTTTAAATCGTTGAAACTTTTTTGTGCTACACTGTATGCCATTTTGGACAAGACAAATCGATTCTCCTATCTTTTCTGTTAAAAAAAGGTATATCTTAGTGAAGTCGCTAGGAGCAACCTTTTCCGAGAAAAACGCATTTAAAACTCACAATGTTTATTTATTCAAAACTAACTTTTGTAAGGAGCACTAAAATAGCCAACATTAAAAAAAGAAAAAGAAAAGAAATTAATATTAAAAGTAAGCAAGTTCTTTTGATAACAACTGTTCAAAATGCCCAAAAAAACCCCGTATAGAAAATTTCATGAAATTATTTCGAAACAGTCGCAAACGCGATTTCTTTTTTCAACTTCGACACCCTGTATCTCGGAGACGAAACATTTCCGGACCCATGTACATACGAACTTTATTGCTTATAATGATGAGTTCTAGTGCTCCTTTAATTTTGGCGGATTAGATAAGATTCACCCTGTATTGTCCTATCGCTGTCTACCCTCATCCTGGCTATCTGCTTCAGAACCAGTGTTGTCTATAACCGATGATGATTGCGTGATGCATTGCGTCACTGATTCTTCCGCATCACCAGAATTATTGCTGGCAACGTTATACTTTCTGTACTAACGTTTGTATCTGACTGGTTACCAGCATTATTAACCGCTGGGGGCGCTATGTTTATTTCAGGCATATTTTCACAACCCTGTTTAACATTATCGCTAGCATTAAAATAAAGATTATTTGACTTAGCAATCATTCTTCGGTTACGTCTAAAGTGGTAATTAAAACTATCCTTAATTATATACGATCGATTACTAACAACTCCCACTATTGTTCCATAGTGCCACTCTGCCATTTTTTTAAATATAACCACATCACCTACGTTCAATACCGGCAATGACTTTATTTTCAATTTATTGTTGGACCGATTTTTCTAAGTTGTTTCTCATTAAGAGTGAATCCGGTAGTTTTGTTTTGAACAATCTTCCGAAAAATATCTCTGAGACCTGCATCCTTGCTTCAGGAGTCGTATTGTATTTCAAGACTCGGTATTGATAAGAGCCGAGATCATTTGTTTTATAACAACGTTTTAATAAGTTTTTAGCAATTTCCACACCTTTTTCGGCTAATCCATTACAAGCAAGTAGTTGGAATACGCATCCAAAGGAGCAGCATAATAGTGCCCTGCATATTCTAATAAATCCATTGCTACAACATGAAACGGATACTTTGTTAAATTATTATCTTTTTTGCGTTTTTTTAATGGTGTATGTTAAATTATACAATCTAAACGTTTCGATAACACTTACAGTTATCTTTGCCAGTAGTAATTCTGTTAAAAATTGTTAAAGATGTAAACAATTTTGTCAAAGTTGAAAAATTAATACGTGATACTTTGGTGTTTCGTTCTGGACCAATGGTTCTTTTTGATTATTCCTATGGAACTTTTCACAAATAATACACGATTGAACCATTTCTTTAATTTGTCTGTTCATCCTCGGCCAATAATACAATTCTCTGGTGCGTGCCAGCGTTTTCTCAATTCCAAGATGGGATCCATGTAACCACTTTTTCATTTTTCCTTGTAATTTTGTCGGTATGACCAGTTAATAATTCAGAAATAAGAACCATTCTTCAACATAAAGTTCTGATGTAAGTTTATGAAAGTATTGACTAAAGCCATTTAATTGGTGAAGTGTTGGCCAGCTGTTCTCCATGTATTTACAAATACGGGTATAGTATTCACATACAACCTATAGAAAAATAGGCAGTTTGATTTCAAAGGGAAAAGCGATGGTCGTGTTACACATAACGTACACAGAACTTAAGGTACCTTAATTTTTAAGGTCATGAGTAAGAATTCAAACAGTGGTAATCTGAATAAATTGTCGAAATCAAAAAAATATCTAAGCTATAAACTATGTGTGATGTTAAATAACATGAGCTTGAGTAGGTACTTCAACAGTGAGATACCGGGTGATTCTTTAATACTGATGACAGTTTGAATTTCGCGCGTACGATTCTAGTTCTTTACGGTGTTGAATTGGCGGTTAAATATTTTTAGTTATTTTATTCACTCCTTTTTGACATCAGTGCCGTCGTTAAATTGTTTTTGATTTTTATTTACTTTTCCATTCTGCATTATCAACGTTCCTTAAAACAGTTTTTTCAGAGATACTCCGTAATTCAAAAATGTATAAAAGTAAGTGATTAGATTTTTGTAGGTTAAAAAGTGTTTGACAATATGAAGTGTAGAGTGGAATTGTCTCATGACCATAACGGATATTTTGAGAAATTTCTATAGTTTATTTAATAAACTGTTAATGACGTAACTGTGATTAGTATAAATATAAAATTTGTTGTAAAACGGGAGATTTATTTGTAATTTAAAAATAAATTATTAGTTTAGGGACTGATACTACATACACCACTGGAATTAAATAAATGAAACTGTATAACTACCAACCTTTAAAATTTTTTGCTTTGCGGGAAATTCAAATTGTCATCAGTATTAAAGAATCACCCGGTATAACGACCTTAAAGTAGGACTAATTTTTCTGTAACTAAATTTGCTTTAAGAGTTTAGTAAGGTTGAACTAAAATCAATTTTTGGTAAAAAGTGTTTTTTTCTCCTAATTATGTAATTAAAGCTATAAATAATGATTACCGACGTTTCTCGTAATAAATTAACGTAGACAAACACCTGGAACCGCAATAACATATTCTCAACGTTGTTTACAGCTAAAGATATGGGTTGGTTATTCTGGATATAATACAGTCGCAAGGTTTTTACATTATAATATATGTTGTTTAACCATATAAAATATATAAGAGATTGTTATTAATGTAATAGGAACGTTAAATGCAACAAGTGTTAAGCATAATGTGAGAGTGTAAAAATAAGATAAATTTAATGCAAGAAGATCTTTTACTAATTCAATATCTACCTACTTTGTTTAGAAATGTAATATTGATTTCAGCCTATCGGAAATTATATTAAGCGAGCACTTTACCTGTCATATTCTAGGCCGAGACATAAGTAACCTGTCACGTTCGGCTCTTCTAGGTCCCCAAGAGCGACAGAAGAATCTGAACATACACTATCACAGGAAACCGCTCTTTTAAGTGTAGTAGATATTATTTCTTGTTCCTCAGGTGGAGCGTTACTAAGAGGTACCTGTTGTTGGCTATATCCGGTTGAATATTTCGATGCTGATATCGGATGTGCAGGGCTCGGGGGTGGTGTAATGGAAAATGGAAAGTGAGATTTAGCTGCTAATTCTGCTACGCTCATTGAAGATTTAGGCCGCGGAATTGCTATCGTGAGTATAGTTTCGGGTTCATCCTCACTGAAACAAAAATGCAATTATTGTTGGTAGATACGTAGCGCACGTTACCTACATTAATCTTTAGTTTGGTTTAGGAATTTACCATTATTCTAAAAATCAATGTAGAAGTATGTATATTTCAATACTAAATATAACAACTTTATAAGCTAATAAATAAAGAATTTAACTCAAAATTCTAAAAAGTTTTATTTAGGAACTTGTTTACTGATGTTTAATTTAGAATCTGCAGCTGAAAACCTAAATTATCATTATTAATCTATTTCAAATCAAAACATTGAGCAGAGTTTGATTAAATTGAATCTGTTTAATTTTTACGTTCATTTACGATTTCTGCTTTATTAATAATTGATTTGACACGTTGAATTTGTTAAATTATATGTAATTTAGCTTTTAAAGCAAGTAAAGCTTAATAGGTTTTAAATAAATAATAAATCCGGATAATTAGACATCTGGAGTGGAACCTACAAAGTGGAAATTATAATAAGTGAAATAATTTTAATAAAAAATTTTTAAGATAATTATGTATTGCCATTTTACCTTCCGACCTAATATATATATATATATATATATATATATATATATATATATATATATATATATATATATATATGATATGTAAGTATAGAACGTTATGCAATCGACTTTTTTTTCACTATCGCTAAATTGACTTATTAGCTCATTTTACAACTTTTCGGCAAGTTTCGCCAAAATCGGCGTTGATTATATGTGTGTGTGTGTGCCTGTGTGTTAGTATCATCGATAACTCCAGAACGAAGACACCTATGTACTTAAATTTGCTATTTAAGCTTGCTTTCATTTCGCTTGGAGCTAATTAGATTTTGTTAGAAATCCAGCGGCGAAGAGGGGGGTTTATTAGGGGCAGTTTTTGGTTATTATCAAATATTTCTAAAACAGCTGCATATTTCAGTACTTCAGAGATATGAAATCACCTAGATATAGACCTTAAACATAATTAAAATTAAAATTTCAAAGATAGAACTTAAGTCTTAGTTAAATTTTGTTCAATATCTGGATAACGCTTAATTTTACAAGAAAAAGTGTAGACATATTTTTGAAAGAAAATTTAATTTTACATCACTTTTCTTTATAAAGTTTCTTAATATAAGGCAAGATAAGTCTAAAAATTAAGTAAATATGAATTAAAATGGTTAAACTGTCTTATTGATATCTTATAGAAACGGGCGGCTTTGACATTTTTTATAAGTTAACATGTATTTATGTCTATTAATCTCCGACATGAAGTTTTAAACGTCATTCTGACATAGATTATTGTTTTTGTTTCTACAATGTTGCGTGTTACGTACGTTTAAAAAAGAGGTTGCATAGTTATCTTATAGTTATTTATATATCAAGGGAGTTATGAGGGTGTTAATTACCTAGGGCAACGGATTTCAATGTCGAGGGATGTTAGTCCCGGGGGATTGTAAGTTGCCCGAGGTTATTAACGTACATAACTCACGTCATTTACAAGTAACTAAAATTATTTGTCTACGACTATAGTATAATCTATAATCTCGGCAGACAATACTAATAGCATACATTACACACTAATTTTCATTAATCACTGTTATTGTCATTAGCAACGAGATTAATAAAAATAAATCACTGTTAATTTATATATTGTCATGGTATCCGTCAAATACATTCAGTCAAGGGTGCCGGTTTGTAGAAGAGAATTGATCTCTTTCTCTCGCTTAGCGAAGTGACTTGGCGATGCACATTTACTTGTTACCATGAAAACAATCATGCATCATTTTTCTGTAATTTTTAATTAAATTGGGTTCTTTCGTAAATCTATACTAAATTTATTAACAAAATTAAAGTAAAATGGATATTCCGTCTACTTCTAAAGAGCAGTTAACATTAACGCCAAATGTTATGATAAATATCTTCCAACGAAAGTAAGCGTTAAATATTTGTACTAAGGTCAACTAACCGTATATCTTTTCTAGATCGCATTTATAATGGGAATAATGGGTGCTTGCCGCTTAATTAAACTATACAGTGTGTCCCAGGATGGAGTTGATAAGAGTCGAAAAAATTTTATTATTGATTTTAGGACAAAAAGTCATTCTTTACAAAAAATTCTGCTTGTCAAAAAAATGAGGTTACCATAGCAAAATCTTAACTCAGATGTACATTAAGAAAATATGAAAATGCATAAAGAGAGAACTACCATTATTTATTATTTTAGAAGTAATGTTTATAGATAAAAGCAGTTTCTAATACAAAATAAAGCCTAAATACAAAATTTGAAACGTCAGTTTATAATTTTATGTTTTAGTTTGTTCAACATTATAAAAATTCAAATATGAAAATCTAAGTGGCGTCAATAATATTGCACTGACAAACGTCATTGTGACATTTTGTACCGTATTATTATTGTTTGTACGTATTATTCCGATATTTTTGTAAAAAAGATGTTAACCTAAGAAGAACGAATTTAACACTTAAATGAAACAAACTGTTTCTAATTTCCACAAAATCATTTAATGAATAACAATTGTTTCGACACACAGTGTCTTCTTCTAACTTAAGCTTACAATACTTAACCTATAGGGGAGTGCACATTTGACATAGTTTTGATTTTTAATTAATTTTAATAAAAAAATATATTTTTTCAAGTTCTTCAATATGGGGAGCATAATAAAAATACTCTGCTGAATTCGAAAAAAAATATTTTAATTCATAATTTCCACACAAAAAACAAAAGAAAAAATTAATACTGATATGAGAAAAATGACAAAAGTGCCCCGTGTATGAGGCACATTTGACATGCCGATGGGGCAGTTTTAACATAATTAAAAGATACAATGTAAAGAGTATTTTGTATAATAAAAACTAAAAAACCATATTTAAATAATTATTTATAAAACAATCCTCAATTATTTAACAAAAAAATAATCTCTAATTATTTAATTTGGTAATCGCTGATGTTTACATCGAACTCCAAATACTTGTTTTTCAACATGGGATCTGGTAGAATGGCAATAATATCCATTCGATTTACATCGGCACTATCTTCAACATCTGGGTAGAAGAATTTGTTTTGGTTAAACTTTCTTCTCAAAAAATTTATTTTAAATTCTTGGTCACTGACCTCTTCAACAACTCGTCCTACATAATAAATAACTGTTGTTTTTGTTGGAAATTGTACTAAGACAAAATGATCTCTTTGTATTTGCTGGTCATCTGTTAGCTCCATAATTGAATGAGTGCCTATAGAACTATCTGAAGCTAAGGAGAATACTGAATCCACATCGCTTTCTTCTGACGAACCATCCTTTTTCTTTTGATGCTTGTCGTTCTTGAACAAAAATCTTTTTGCTTTTTTCTTCTTTCTTTTATTCTCTTTTTCTGTTCTTCTATTTCTATCCTTCTCTCTATTCTTTCTTTTATTTTTTTATACTCTGGTGATTCGGTGTAAATTGTTGATTTTCCTTTTTCCCTTCCTTTCTTTGACTTCACCCTCGGTTTAGGTTTTGGTAATGCTCTTACCATTGCTGGCGATATTAGTTGTTTTTTTGTACTTTGTAGTAGATGGTTTGTAGATGCCGATTGAATTTCTATACTTGACGTTGGTTTGGGAGTAACTATGCTAGTAGTCTCTAACTGGTCTGATGCCTCGTCATTATTATAATTTGTATCATGTTCTTTTGAAGTTGAAGGACATATGACATCTGGAGAAGAAATGTTTTGACAAGAGATATTTTCTTTCTCTTCATTCACGTAGTCAGAATCTTTGAATGCATATACATTATTAGTGGGGCAATTTTGACATGACAAATCTGCCCCAAGTGACCTATGTTAAAAGTGCCCCATTCACTGTTAAAATGAAATGATGGTAAAAATCAGAAATATTTGCTACCGTTTTTAAGGTTAGGAAAGACAAAAATTATCGAAAATACCGCAATATTTAGCTAAAATATCAAAACCCACTAAAAAACCAGTTTTAGAACACTTACCTGAATTTAAAAGGCGTTCGAAATTAAATTTATTTAGGAATCGTTACGAAAAATATGCATAAAAACCACAAAACTTCTTCAATTGCAACAACATTTATACTGAGTATGGATAGGTATCTGAGCTACCACGTTTATGAAAATTAGACTTGGTCGTTCACTTTTAGGCGGTAATTTTAAACTAGTCAAAACTGCCCCACTGTCAAATGTGCCCCGCACTCCTCTACTAATTGTGGTGGGAGGCTGACAACTATTTATGTCATGAAGAGGGAAAATCAAACAGTGGCGAATAGTATAAATCAATTTGATTGTTTAATAACAAACCTGTATTTTTGTTTTTAAAAATTTTTAATGATTCTAAAACGTCTAATCTTTTACCTTCATTTTTAACATGCAAAATTTCAAAATTGTGATTTTCTGAGTTCAAATGTGACGCATAGTTAGAAGAGCCTGTATTGTTTTATATGAACTAACATGTTCAGAAATACGTTTACTAAAACTTCTACCTGTTTGTCCTATGTAGTATTTATCACAAATCCCGCAATTTAGTCTGTATACTCCTGAATTATTTTATTTCTGATTTTTGGATTTATTGTTTCTTATGTATTTTCCTAAAGTATTGTTACATTTGTACGTTATACTCAAATCTAGTTTTTTCAGTTGGTTAGATATTATTTCTGTAGGTTTACCTACATAAATTAACGTGTTAAAAAATTTTCTAATTTTGGGTTGAGCAGGGTAAACTGATTTTAATGTAAACCTGTGTTCTTTTTTTTTTTAATTCTATTGACATTCGATCCTGTGTAACCATTATTTACGGCGACTTGTTTAATTTTGTTTTAGACATCGGAATAGTTAGAAGTCTATGAATATAGCTATTAAAGGCCGCCATTTTGTAATTATAAGGATGACAAGAATTGCTATGAATAACTGTGTCAGTATGTTAAGGTTTATGATAAATTGAAAATTCTAATTTATTATTCTGATTTGTTATTGTTAGGTCTAAGAAGTTAATTTGGGTGTTGTTTTCACTTTTTGCTCTAAATGAAATACCTGTATGTAATGTGTTTAAGTAATTCAAAAAATTTTGTAATTGCCTATTAGATCCATTAAAACAAACTAAGAATCTACTAAATGGGCGTTTGTTGATCGTTTGCTCTAAATTATCCATAAAGACTTCTGCTAAAATAGGACTTAACGGATTACCCATAATTAAGCCTTTATTGACACTAAAAATCTCATTACTAATTCAATATAATTTTGGTTTAAACATGTGATTAAGGTGTTGAGAATGTTTTGCTTAATGATACACTTAGTGTTACTGACAGTCAAGAGATTATCTATAATATTAATCACATCATTTGGTGGGATACTCGGGAATAAATTTTTGATATCAAAAGGCACACGTTTCGCATTGTTATGAATAAATATGTTTTGGATATTATGAACTAATTGTTGTGCAATATTGTCGGGCAGCATGATGGGTGCCCTGCTCATTCCACACTTTTGGTACGGCAGTGGTTGACAAATCATTTAAAGATAGGTGGATAGGAAGATTTGGTCCTATTAATTTTTCTACGCGATCGCCCGACCTAACACCAATGGACTTTTTCTCTTAAAAGAAAAAGTATATTCCGATGACCTGGCAACGAAATAAATGGACCAACAACGATTCGGAAGGTCTATGCTGAACTTATTCATGGGATGGAGATATGTGTAGAAGTTGGAGGGGGATATGTAGAACAATACGTGTTTACACAATTGTACTAATTATTAATATTGATTTTTATGGCTTGTTTAGCAACATGCTAATAGTAAATTCCGTATTAAAAAATCGTTGAGATAAAATAAAATAAAATTAAAATTATACAGTGGCTTTATTTTGCACTAGAAAAAAACTTTTATTCATAAACATTATGTCAAAAATAATAAATAATGGTAGTTCTAACGAGTATATATTTAACAGAGAAATGAAAAGTGGCATAGTTTTTCTCCAGATGAGAAACGCAAAATTAACAAAACAAAAAATTCCTTTGTAAAAATGGGTAGAGGTATTGTTAATTTTTTGAAACTACCAAACCCAGAAAACTACTCTAGACATAGTTTCCGAAGAACTTCCGCTACGATTTTAGTTGATTCGGGTGGCGATACTACCTCGAAAAGGCATGAGGGCTGGAAGTTCCACAACGGTAGCAGAAGGTTACATTAATGACTCCACATAAAATAACTGCTAACAAAATTTGTAGTGCAATAACAACTATTAGCAGTAGTAATGTTATTACTGAAGCAAATGTAGTTGAATTACAGGATATTAAACTGCCAGCATTAAATATAAAAAATTGTTCTAAATTTACAATTAATATAAATGTTAATAAATAAAGCTTCCTTATAATTTATGGTTAATATTATAAATGATAATTCCTCTTAAACTGGTGAGTTTTTGACGATTGGCTCCACTCGCCTGCGGCTCTTTCGCAAGCATCGTTCGATATTTTCACTTTAATCTATATAATTACGAGTACCTCTGTATACATTATTAAGGGCTATTTTAGCCACATCAATTTTGCTTATGTTAATCATTTCGTTTCGTTGCAAGGTGTGATGAACGGCCACACGATCTGCATAAAATAGCGCATGGTGATAATGCAATTTCGTCTTCAAGATATATAAATGGAGATACCTTTGTTCTGCATTAGCAACGCATGCTGTTATATATTTGGTTTATTGTTTGATCTACATTTCCATTATCTGGATGTGGACGTCGAAGGAAAATTATATTTACCTTATCTTCGTTTATTTGTACGTTGAAGACAAATGACAATTCTAGTACCTTACATTACGTTCGTATTATGGAACTTACGTTACCTACATATATCATCTACAGTTCGTTTATTTGTATGTTATTCGCAAATGGAACGTATCCATTTAATAAGTTTAAGGAAATAACAGATCAGTATAGTGTGTAGATAGGTTCACGGTCATTTCCCCGCCGACAAAATCCCGCCGGTCAATTGCCCGCCGGAAAATTGTTCGCCTGGTAAAAACCCCGCGCGGTGAAATGTTCGCTGGTAAAATACCCGCCATGACGAAATTCCTTCGGTAAATTTCCCGCCGACTCCTGTCGTGAATAAATGAACATAATACGCGTATAGAAAGGAAGAGCTTTAATAATAATAAATTTTATTATGTTCGAATACGTATTCATACCTAGAAACATTGTAAATTAATTAATAAATAATTATTTTAATGGACCAGTTTTTTGCACGTTAATAGTATGCAAGGAACCGCATTAGCAATAATTAGCCGGGTAATTATTGCACATAGTGTTAACTAATGACATTTCATTTTGTCATTAATGTAAAGATTTTTTTATGATTTCTATGAGAATTAGAAAGTCACATTCACGAGATACTTATAAATAATAAATGTGCCTTACTTGCACAAACAAGCGAAAACGATTGAAATTGGAAACTATTAACTCTATCTTTTAAATATACAACCATAAGGAAATTAAAACATAAAATACGTAACGAGCTTTATCACGAAAGTAGGGGAATCATTTTACCTACAGCGGGCATTTCACCAGCGAACATTTCATCGCGCGGGGTTTTTTCCAGGCGAACAATTTTCCGGCGGGCAATTGACCGGCGGGATTTTGTCGGCGGGGAAATAACACCGTGTAGATATGGTTATAAACACGCACACAAACCGTACAACCGACACCGCACACCGCATTCTGCATGTCGCACACCATACACGCACATCGCACACACGCACGCACACACACGCACACACACGCACACACACACACACACACACACACACACACACACACACACACGCAGACACGTACATACACATAAACGCGCACGCGCACTCGGACGCGCACGCACTCGCCAGCCCGCCCGCCCGCCCGCCCACCCGTCCGCCCGCCCGACCGCCCCCCCACACACTCACACACGCATACATACGATTCTTTTTAATTTGTTTCTCGGTTGTTTACGTCATAAAACGTCGATAATTCAAAAAAAAATAATTGAAATTCTAAACCGATCTTACAAAGTTTGTCACGATCATGGCCTACTAGATGTATCTCAAAAACTAATCAGAACAGAATAATGAAACTTGGTACATAGAGATTTTAAGACATGATGGTTTTATTTAATTTTTTTAAGAACAGTTCTAACTTCCGGTTTCACCGGTAGTCGCCATCAACTTCGTTATCTTGAATAGAACAACCTGTATTTTATAGCATTTTTGTAATCCTCTCGAAAATCTAGACGAAATTTAATAATATTATCCAACCGTTTTCGGGTTATGTACAAAAGAGTAATATTAAATGATAGTGTTAACTTCTCATAAAATTTTGTTATGTTATACAGTTTTATTTTGTAATGTTGGCCACGTTACAAGCAAATGGTCATCTCTGCATGTAAGCAAGCAATCTAAATTTTGAATTATTACACTGGGTGTTCATAACAGCTTTACCATTCCAACCTTTATAAAATCAGTATATCTAATTTTTTTAATTTAATTTCATTCTAATTTTGAATTCTACATAATTTTTAAGGGTAAGTTTATTAAGGGATTCCCTATATCTAAGTCTAATAGGTTTTATGTTACATCTAACTTTAGAAAACGTGGAAAGTAAATTTATGTAGCCTTTGGAAAAAATGATTAAAACGGAATAAATCTAAATATCAAATTACTTTAAACAAAAAACAATGTAAAACGTTAAATATTTATTACAAAACATAAAATATGTATACTATTATAACAGGTGCACAAAAACACCGCCCTTTGTTTGCAGACATTTGTTGCCTGATTTAAAAAAAATTTCATTGGTGTTACGTTGTATTTGGCCCTCTTCCTAGCTATTGAACTCTTATAGTACCCTTTCAACCAATATTTTCTTTAGTAGTAGGAGGATCGGCATAAACAAGTCCCTTCACATAACCCCAAATAAAACATCTAAAGGAGTTAGATCTGGTGAACGAGGCGGCCAATGAAAAGGACCATTATTGGCAATCCACCGGTCCACGAACATTTGATGCAGCATGTTTCCAATAATATAGGACTTGTGTGCCGGCGCTCCATCATGCTGGTACCAGGTTAGTACCGCTTCTTGAACTGGCAGATTATTTAAAGAAATTTGCACATTCCTTAAAATGTTGCTATAACACAAAATTCTATTATTCCTAATTGCACAATAAACCTTGAATTGCCAAGAATCTTGAAAGTATCTTTTTATTACCGCGTGTTGATTTTCACTTGACCAAAAATGAATATTGTGCCGGTTGTACAACCCGTTTTTAGAAAACTTAGCCTTATTATTTTTTTCAGTAAATCCTTTATCACCTTGAGCATTTACAAGCATCCACTTGCAAAACTGTGTGCGTAAAGGCAAATCCGTAGTTTTTAAGTTTTGGACTTGCCAATAGTTAAAAGGCTTCTATTTATGTTTTTTTAGAATTCTATGAATTGTCTTATACGGTACATTAATACATGGAGATAGTTCACGAAAACTGGCATTAGGATGTGCACCAAAAAAAGTTAACACGTTCATTGCTAAATTCTCATTGTCCACCATAGATTTGATTCGTGTTATTTTAGGACGAAAAGATCCAAATTCTAAACAATTTTTAACTAAAGTGCGAATAATTTTAGGGCTAGGTCTTTGACTATCTGGATATCGTTCTGCGAAAGTTAGTCACGTACGTCCCAAAATTTTGTTACACTCTCTATTAACAATAATTAACTTTAGATAATCTTCATTGGAAAGAGCTAAACGGTGAATTTTCTTACAATATAATTTGAAATTTGGATTTATTTCGTTTTAATCATTTTTTCCAAGGGCTACTTTAAAAGTTTTATGTTAGGCCTTATAACTTAAAGCTTATTAAACTTAGATGTAGGGAATCGTTAATAAACTCACCCCTAAAAATTAGAATTCAAATATGAAAAAGTATATAGGGTATTGCATTTAAAAAATGAGATATACTGATTTTAAATAGGTTGGGATGGTAAGGCTGTTATTAATACCCAGTGTAATAATTTAAAATTTATATTGCTTGCATGCAGAGATGATCATTTGCTTGTAATAAAATAACATGATATAACATAACAAAATTTTAAGCAGTTTTATAAGAAGTTACAACCATCATTTAATATTACTTTTTTGTACAAAAACGGTTAACACTAGGTATGGGACAATATTATTAAATTTCTTCTAGATTTTAGAGAGCATTCTAAAAATGCCATAAAATACAGGGTGTTCTATTTAAAATAACGAAGTTGATAGCGTCTTCTCGTATAACCGGAAGTTAGAAATGTTTGAAAATATTTTAGTTGAAACCATCGTGTCCTAAAATCCATATATACCAAGTTTCATTATTCTATTCCGATTAGTTATTGAGATATGTCTAATAAGCTATAATCGTGGTGCACCTTGTATAGCTTTCTCTTTATATGTACGTATATGGGAAAGCAAAATTAATATTAAAATTATTTCATTTCTTTTATTTGCATTTTATAGGTTGGAAGGTCGTGTGTTGTTCCATTTCAGATATTTTTTTATAAAATTTTGTAGCAGTAACGATAATTTAGTAACGATGTGTACACGACATACACTGTTTAATACATCATGGTAAAATCATATCCAAAGATACAAGAAAAGAGAACATTAAGACGTTTAGTATATACGGTTTTAAGAACGGTAGATTGAAGACCGAGCAATTTGAAGTCTCCAATATTGTCTGAAGCCAGTTAATTCCGTAACGTTCATGATGCTTATATTATTGTTCGCTCGATGTTTTCCTTCAATTCTTTGCTTGAGTTAAGAAAGCTAAATGGTGGAGTAGTCATGGCTTCGATAGATACAAATGCATAGACGAAGCGTACTTATTTTTATTCACCGTTCTGTGAACGTTAAGTAATAGTAAATAGTAAAAGTTTGCTATAGTAACCAATTATTAAGGGTAAAATCAACGTACCGATCTAAACGTACGCATGTAAAATTGATAAATACGACTGATAGGAATAAACTTTTTATTGGTTGTAATATTATGTTGCTTAAATGCAAATAGTTTCGGTTGATAGCGTAATGAGACAAGTAATATGAGCAATCTGCAATCTCTCTGAAAGATATCACAAAATTATGGAAGTAACTTAATCTCATTACTTTACAAGGTTGTTTTGCAGCTTCTGGTCATACCGGTGGATTTCTAATATCTAGCAGGCTAGCTCTGTTTTCTAATTCGTACACGTACACGTGTTTTATAGACGTTTTCGATAATTCGACCCCAAAAATGATAAAGTTAACAGAGCTAGATCTGGAGGTCTAGCTGGCCATTTCCACTTCTACAGTGCTATGTTCGGGCGCGAATCTTGTTAAAACTAACAGCCTCTGAGAAATTTCAGCGACAAGTTATCTTGAAATTCACTAACAGTAGTTCTTAGTATCTCAAGATATCGTTAATGTTAATGATCCGTAATAAATATTTTAATTTAATTGATCGTCTATTAACACGTTAAAACTATTTTTTCTTTGATAATTTCGTTCCTTTGTAAGAAAAGAATTTTCATAGGTTCAAGTGTGAAAAGTAAATCTAGTAAAAAATTGTTTACAAAATTCAAATTGAATTTTCTAGACCTATGATTGAACTGTTGTATATGTAGAATTATTCGTTTTATTTTTCCAAAAAATTCCTTCTATGGACGCATACCTACATACCTATACATGCAAGAATAGTAATCTCGTCATCAGGATCTCCAGTAACAGAACATGTTGCCTTCTTTTCTTCTTTACGGTTTAATAATTCCTGTTTGTATAAAATTGCGTGGGATTTTTCAAAAACATTTTTTTTTGTAATGTGTGGCAAATTAGGATTTACTTGATTGAATTTTTTACACGTTATGCTTGCTGTTTATTATCATTATTCATTCAACTTAAAATTATAAAATACAGTTTAGTGAATGGAAGTGTTTATATCCACAATTTAGTTTCATTAACGTTCAATATCACTATCACTAAGAAGATGGATAAATTTTAACTCGCCATTAATCCATTAGACATGCAACCCAGGTTTAATACAACTTGTAGACGCGCCAAAACAGAAAGATTGGCTACAATCACTACCTACTCACTTTATGCTAAGTAGTAAAGTTTATGTAAATGTACTAAAGAAATTAGAAGTAAGATTAGATTGTGAAGTAATCGTTTTAAATTGCCCGCGAGTAAGGAGCATGATTTTCTGTTCCTATTAGCTTTTTGTTATTCTCGTTAGTGACTGTATAAATATTAAGTTGTTTGGTTAATGATTAACGTGAACGTTAACGAATTAATCCATTTTTCCCACTGTTGCGTTTTCGCAATGTTATAAATTTCATTTCTTTGGAGTAGTTAAAATTGTTTTTTTTATATTTTATAGTTACCTATACGTCCTAAAGAACAATGCAACTAATTCAAAGTATGTTTTATAATATAATTTCAATAAGCCCGTGTTTTGGGTTTGATGGCTGCTGTAGTCGTTGCCAAAATGTTATTATCTTTCAAAAGTTATTGTTCTTGTAATTTGATACAATTTTTGATAAAGATCCTAAGTTTACATTACAGAAGTCAAAATTGTAAATATTACAATTTCAAAAGCTTTTATCGTAATCTAAACATTGATGTTGCGAACCGCAAAACTGGGACAAATATGGTTGATTTTTCATCGTTTAAAACAGCAGTTAGTTATAAATTTTCGGTTTTGTTCAAATAAACTCTGTGTTACAGTGAGTGGTTAATATTTCGTTTTCAATTATGCCTATTAACAAATAATTATTATTTTTATCACGGTCAGTTCAGTATTTGTAAATAACTAAATGATACTATATCAGACGTAACTATTAACATTTATAGAGCGAATCCAAGTATACGAATGATCCTAAATGGCCTTTAACATTTAAACAATTGGAATCAATTATCGAAGAACTTAATGACGATAATGAAATAGAGTAATAAACGTTATTTAGATTATGATGAGCTAACAGATGAAGAACTCCTATCGGTCCAGCCGAATTAACCGGAACTTTTGATCTGGTGTTGCTTGTTGCTTGTTATATTAAAATAAGTAACCTTAAATTATGTTTATTAAAAAAACATTACAAAAGGATAATTTCATAAATAATACTTTTAAAATAATCTGACATTATCAAAAACTGCTGTGTAATCTAAACTGGCAGCTGCTCTCAATTGAAATTACAGCCAAACCTGTAAGCTTGATCTTTCCCCGCTGGCCACAGATACAGGGAGTGTTAATAAGATCCTGAGCGCTATAACTGAATCCGGATATAAAGTTGTGAGGTTATTTTTAGATAAATAATTTAAAACTTCAATGGGTGGCATAGATGAGGGTATCATTCGGGATACATCCTGCAGTTCTTCCTGCAGCTCAGCAGGCATTTAAATCTGAATCATTTTGGACAGAAAGAGTTGAGTGCACATTCATACAGTAGTTTTGTAACGTTTTGTCGTCCATATTTATGATTTGTACAACGTCATATAATAACTGAAAGTTTCGCTCAGAAAATCTGTGCTGAGTTCATCTGTTATGCGATTAGCAACATTCTTCATCTGTTCATATCCAGCCTGTCTTAATGTTTGCGTTTCTGGATGGCTTCTGATAACATCCTCACAAAATCTGACAAATTTATGGCCATAGATTGCAATAGCTTCGACACTGCATTTATTTCAAATAAAATATTATGCCGAATAATTACACAGCATATAGGAATATAAACTTCTAGTTTTTAATATCTTTCGCTAACGCCGTCGCTTTAAATTTGGTTTCAACGTCTCTGTTGACATCTATAATTTCGAACAATGCACCATTAATTTCGAAAAGCTGAAGGCGTCTATCCTTCTCGACTACCTAGCAGCACTCAGTGGTTTCAAAGTTAATTGTGAAAGATGTTTTGTCGACACCTCCCAACGCTTTGTGGAACTCTAGTACTGTGGAGAAAAGTATCTGTTTCTGTAGAAGAAGACGTGGCGTCATTCACAACAAGGTTCATAGAACATAAAACGCCCTTGGATATTTTTCAATTACTCAATTCAATTCCTGTATATTTTTGCTTAGGTAATTCACATACCATTTATCAGATTCCCGTTGATTCCCTCTTATGTGTTCTTCCATAACCAGGTCAACATCAGAAAGTAGCTCCACCAATTTTAAGAAATTTCCATTATTTGGCTGAAACAAATATTCGGTTGCTCAATGGAAAGCCAAACATTGCGACGCCAATAGTCTAATTATAGACATAATTCTTTTTAAAACCCCTCTCCAGTGCTGAATTTCCATATCCAAAATTCGTTGATATTCTGTGCCTACAGCTTTTTTTTTGCTTTAAACGCATGTCTAGTTCTTTTTACGCTCTAAAAGCATTTCTGTGTTTAGCTCTTGAAAGATTTCCACTGTCAGAATATCTTTTTGTAGGCCAGTTGCTAATAGAGGAAGGCGAATTATCAATAGCAAGCAACAGAAACAAAAAACTGGCAGCAACCAGCTTCTGTCAACTACTTCGCCGTTGCTCAATACTTATAAATAATGCGAGGGTGAAAATCTATACCTTTTTATTAAAAGAAAACTCGAATTTGATATGGTTCTTTCTCAACAACTGCATTACACAGTGCAGGACGCACTACAACTTCGTTTATAACGTTGTCTTTAGTAGTCGTACCTGTACCCTAGCCCTACCACCGCTTCTCCGTTCAGGTTTCGGTTCGGGATGAATTTCTGATGGTGTTTTCCCGTTTTTTTCAATAATTTCTTCTGCAAGTGAAAGCGATTTAGTCTATTAAGCTTTCAGCTATCAAATCGTCCACATTCGACAAATTAGTTGAGCAAGTCAGCGGCTCACATCCACTAGACTTTTTGGTCCCTTCATAACATAACTCAGCTTTCTCCATGTCGCCCCATTTCATTAACCGTTTCTTATGATACTAACTTCCTGATCCATAACGCTAATAACTGAATGTAAAAAATCGTCAGTAAAGTTCATGCCTACAGGTGTGCCAATGAAAATTTGACTCCTTCGTAATATTGTACAATAAAAGTTTTGACTAATATCCAAAAACAGGTAACTCTTAAACTGAAACGTGGGTAATTTGTATGAAAAATACTTTATATAGCTCCACCCCGCTAGGGGTAGCAACCTCCTCAAAAAATTTCAATGGTACAAAGGGTACAGTGACATCTAAAACAGCTATTCATTTATAACACTATTACGAATCAACTGATTGGTTGTCGAGAAATTTGTTTCTTAAATTTAAATAAAAACTAACTCCCGTTACGTATGCGCGAACGAAAGTACGAATGAGGTAGGTGTAAATGACTCTGGCAGTAGCACTGTTAACAATCCCCACGGAAGACATCCGCCAGCATATAACCGCCATCTTCACCTACTTAATGAAGTTTCGCTACTAATTTTAAAGCATGCGTTGGAAAAATTACTCGCAATACTCTTACCTAAACACTGATTTTATTAAACGCACAGATTTTATCTCTGAAGTGAAACAAAAAAAGCTAGAACACAACAACCTTAAACTATGTTCCAACTTACAAACAAAAGATTGCGTGATCTTCATACTCGTATAACCAGCGCGCATAGTCTAGACGGGTAGTACGCCGTTTCGACGATATTTCTTCGATGGCGCACGGCTTTGCGTAGGACACGCCATTATCGCGGATTACTCTTATCTCCCCGTTGCGTGCAGTAACTTTTTAAAGGGCGGTTTAAACCTTGAAAAGCCGCCTGATGCGGTCGGTTCTCTACATCATAGAACAGCACGGCTATGGGTGAATCTCGAAACAGTGTTGGAAACATTGCCAGTTCATAAAAATTCTTCAATAAATACAGTTTGGTGCAATACTGCCTACTGGAAGACTTTCCTGTATCGACTGAAGCAGTCGCGGTGGAAAATTTAATTCAATCGTTACATTTATATCTAACTGACATTTCAGAATTGGGCAAAAAGGATAAATTTGCAAAAGCTAGACCAATAATCAATCTTCTCAATTTATAAAATTTGGAATTTGGCTATCGATGAACAAATCGTGTTATAAAGTATAGTTTGATAACTTTTTCACCAGTTATAATCTTTTGGTGCATTTATTAAAGTTAGGTTACTTTCCTACTGGTACTGTTCGTGAAAATCATTTAGGATCTTGCAGCTTGGAATCGTGCAAAAAAAATAAAAAAATGCCTCTTGGTTATTTCGAAGAGCGCCACGTACACGACGATAATCTAACCATGGTACGCTGGAATGATAATTATCTTGTTACTGTAGCAACAAATTGTGAAACAATGGAACCGCTTGTTTTAGTAAAACGACATAACAGTACCACAACCATACATAATTTCGAAATGCAATGCATATATGGCCGGAGTCAATCTCCACGATAACGCAATAGCGAATTAGCCTATAAACATCCGCGGAAAGAAATGGTGGAAACGTGTATTTATAAACCTAATTGGCATAGCCGTGATAAATGCACGGACATTGCATAGAGTTGTGTATAAAGAAAAACGTACTTCACAATTTAATTTTAGTTTAGAGCTTACAAGAAGATTGTTAAATAAAAATAAAAGCGATTATTCAGCATTTTACCGTAGCCAGATAACATCTGTCTTTACTGATATGTGATTTGATAACGTAGGATACGAAATAGTTAAAAATGAAAATAATAATCGAAAGCGTTGTATAGGGTGGCCCATTTTAGATGGTTTTCCAGGGCATCTCGGTTATCTGAAGAGATAGAAGGTTGCGGTTTTCGCTTTACTTTGCTACTTTTTTGTAAAACAAATGATGGTGTAAACACATTCTGCCTAGCTTTGTTGGTTTCTGAGTTACAGGGCGATTTAAAAAAATTGCACATTTAGGACCTTGTAATTTGATTATTTATTAATTTTTTGAAAAAATAAAATATATTGCTTTTTTTTTGCGTAGAATAGAAATGGTATAGCTAGATTTTTTCTAATGAGTGTGGATTTTGAGTTAAAATAGAAACTTATGTTTTTTAATGGGACACCCTATACAATTTGATTGCAATTAAATTGTCTCCTCATGTGCTCTCTAAAAATATAAAACTTTTCTATATTCTTTATTATATTACCTCCATCAGTTCCTAAGAAAATAGAACTTTTACTTTTCCACTTTTGCACTTCAAAATTATGATGTTTTTTATGTTAGTTTCCGTAAGAATAATAATAAATTTACAACACAATAAACAATATATTAATAAAAACTTAAAAGTATGCTCAAAATGTCCTCCATTATATTGAACACATGCTTGGCAAATTATTCCTATTCTTCTCAAAGTATTTTCTAAAATTAATTGCCGATTTTGAGAAGTTCTAACGGTCTGATGAATGGCATTTTTTAATTGATCTATCTATATGATTATAATGGTTGCAATAAACTTTACTTTCCAAGTGTCCCCATAAAAAATTATCTAATACTTATAAATATGGGGATCTTGGAGGCCACCGTATGAGCCCATTAGTGCCAATCCACCGATTTGGAAGATGTTCATTCAAGTATTCTCTAATTTTTAAAGAATTATGCGACGGCCTTGCGATCTACGGCAATTTCTTCTAACAAATCTTCCAGTGTAATTCGTTGTATTTCGGCATATCTTAGAGTTGTTAGATTTCCTTCATATATGAAGTATTTAAAATTTCGTCCTCTAATGAAGCACGAAACATTAACGCCAAATCTCCTTTGTCCTCTTTCAAAGGTGAGATGTGGATTTTCTTGACTCCAATATCTGGAGAAAAACGCTTCGTCCGACGAAATAAATTGTTTAAAAAATGTTCATTTCCGTTCACCATGCCAAGATACCAATTGCAAGAATTCAATCGCCGTTGAAAATCACACGATTGTAAATCTTGAGCTAAATTATAAGGCCGAAATTTATGTATTTTAATTCTCTGAACCGTTGTTCTTGGAACTGCAACGGATAATGCTGATTCGATTTGCATGAGTGTATGCCAGTGTTACTAATTAAATTTTCCTTAATCCGGACAAATATTTTATTATCAGATTGGGTACGTTCTGGGTATCTATACAACCAGTTACTTCAAATTTAAATTTAAATTGGATTGTTAACTTACCTGTCAAAATACAATTGGGAGGCTTCTAGCGTCCTCCAGGTACCCTATCTTGAAAAGCGTAATTTGAACTTATTTGCCATAATGCAAATTCAAGAACAAAACAATCGCTAAGTGATTTATCTTAACTTGACTGACAATAATGTCACTATTACTCAAATTAATTGCCTGCCTTACGTTGACTTTCCGGGCAATAATTAAAACATTAGAATTTATTTACAAGTCTCATATTTAATTACTCGCAAACCTCAAATCTGATCAAACGAAATGGCCGTCTAGTGGTAAGTACGTTGTGCTATCTAAATTAGATAAGCTGGATGAGGTAAGTGTTGCATAATGAGGGACAGGAAAAAAATGAAACTACTCAAATTAAAATCAACGAACGTTGCGTAGCGGTGATTCAGTCCGTTAATATACTATTGTGGGAAAGAACCACCAATAAAACCCACTTTATTCATAAATAAGCCATTACACAAGTACATTAATAAATCAAATAACACAAAAAAACAATGAAAGGGTTAAATATATAACAAAACACCATTAAATCAGGTTAAAGTGCGTACAAAATTATAACATTAAGAGAAAATGGATAAAAAGCAGTTTAGTTACACAGAAACACAATAATAAAGAAACACATGTAGTCACAGCACAATTGGGTCATAAATAATCAAAATAAAAATATTAATAAAAATCGTAATACCAAACATGTGGCCCTTTAAAGCCAATCATGCCGGTCTTTAAGTAAATAAGCACATAAAACAATAAAACAAGTTACGGTACATATAAAATATATCAGCAGTAAAATTGCACGGGTGGTAATAAGGTAAAAACAAGGAAAAAAGAAAATAGACAAGGAATTTACCCGTACCCAATTGTTTAGTGACCATCAAAGCACACAATACATAAACAAAATTACAATAAAGCACATACAAAGAAAAATCATCTCGCAGGCAAATAACTACATATCTACATATACCACACACACACACTATATATATATATATATATATATATATATATATATATATATATATATATATATATATATATATATAGATCACAACATCATGACCGCTGTATAAATTTGAGGGCGTTAGAAAAATATAGTGCTCCCTTCTCAGGTTACACATTCATCTATATAACAATAAAAACAATAAAAATATTTTAAAGACAAACTGTTTACAATGGGAGTTTCTAATTAACCCAAAAATCGATCTGGCTCGATTGACACTCTAACTGTAACTAACTTCCCCCACCCCCCTGATTTCAGATCTCCGTTTTGCAAAGGTAATATAAAAACAAGACACATTAATTTCCGTTGGAACAGGTTTCATATTAATTATTGCACGACATCTTAATTTTAAACATATGCATTCGTTCGTAACAAACCCTACATTTACGTTTCGGGTTTGAATGTATCAAACAAAGATCACTTTGGATTTGCGCTCTGTTTAGCCGTAATTAATCATTAGATCAATGAAATTTTTTTTACATCAAGAGCGCGCATAAGAAATTCCAATGATTCATTACGCCCCTTCAGTAAAGCATTTTTAAGCGTGCACCTGCTACTCACCCCCCCCCCCCAACATGTGTTTTACAACCCAAATGATAGTTACAAATGCTAGCTCCTTACATAAGAATATATAAATAAAATATTTTGAAAACATTAGCAAGTTACGACGTATTACTAAGATATTAAAAATCCATTATCTTTTCTATCGTGGCGATTTGACAAACGTTGATTACAATAATAAAATTTTCGCGGTCCGCTACCTACAGGCTTCATTTAAATTTTCGTTATATATATATATATATATATATATATATATATATATATATATATATATATATATATATATATATATATATATATAAGCTGTATAGATTTCGGGTTTCTATGGAAAGTTTCTATGAAAGTTTCCAAATCTATGATAATTAAAAGAGATAAAATAAAAATTCAATATTTCTCAGGGTAAATAAAATTTGCCATACAAATTATGCATGGTTCAATCAATTTGAATCATTGCAATCATAATATATAGGGGGTTCCATTAAAAAAAACACAAGTTTGTGTTATAACTAAAAAACCACACTCTTTAGAAAAAATTTAGCTACGTCATTGAATTCTACGTAAAAACACCTATAAGCAATAGTTTTTACTTTTTCAAAAAAATTAATAGTTAAGCGAGTTACAAAGAGGTCTCAAAAATGCAATTGTAACTCAGAAATGTATTTTTTATATCGCTAATTCCCAGTGTTGAGTTAACGCAACATGATTCTTTGTGTATTTAGAAACCAAAAAAAAATTTTTTTTTAAGAATTTTCTTTATTATAACATCAGAAGTTACTTACAATAAGAATTAAAAAAATTACCATATCTGCCAGTGGAAATTAATGGGTTGATGAACTAATGATGAAGATGGTATATTTTACGGACAAAGACGGTAATCGGACATTAACGAGAACAGCCGGACAATGTCATAAATGCCCATTATTCTGGGCCAATATGGCTAATGGCCGGAAATTGACTTTATGGCCCGTTGCGAACGGGCACAGTTGTTAATGTTTTAATATTGTTTTCGTCTTAACATTTCGTCATCCTCGACACCGGCCAAAAACGATTGGATAATGTTGATATAAAGTATAGTAATGATTTTTAAGAGTATAATGTTCTCTTATTATTTTTAATGGCGAAATATAGATCAAGAAATACACTAAAGTTTCTGTATATCAAAGTCAAAATTTTCAAATAACACTTTAAGAACTGTAAGAAGCTAATCATTTTTGTTCTGACATGGAAGTGATCCATGGTACTTTGAATTGCAAATTTTTTTATTTGCCGACATAAACACTTATTGTTCTTACATCCGCCTTTACAGTGACAACGCTTGAAAACCTGCCCTCCAGAAACACTATTCTAGAAGCGGTTTCCTTAAGAGAAATTTCTTTTCTATGCAAGGAGTAAACTTGGATCTGCTGAACTTGTACTTTCAAACGCCATCAGTAGTACCTAAGCTCAAAAATATTAGCTGTAATTTTTAGTTTCAACCGAAAATAAAATAAAAACTCACAAAGCTTTTAAAGACCATCTTCAACACTGCTGATAACAGCTAGTACATTATAGGGAGCACCACGAGCTCAACATATGGTATAGGTACACAAACTGTAGTTCCCACTTGAACCTTAGCTTCAACGTTTTGATGACTTGTTTTCCTAAACACTCTCTAGATTTTTTTAGTTTAATACCAATGTTTCCCGTTCGTTTGCAATTTTTGATTTATTATTAACTTCTTCGTTAATGGGTAGTACAGTGGAGCACTGTTTGGAAACTTTTCTATCTTCATACCCCACAAAAAATCATTTAATGAAATTTTATTTGTTTGATCTGAAATAATAGGACTTTGTAATTAAAAATGAACTAACTATTTTCTGTCAAGCTTCCGACGTCTATTAATTCATTTTCTTGTTCTAAATCGCCATATTCTAGAACTGTACTTTTTTCACCTTCTATTTTGCTATGCAAATTAGCATCCTCATTAAGGTCTTTTGATCCTCCTTCCATTTCTTTGAGCAACCTTTCAACATCTTCTTCAGTGGTTAAATCGTTTATTGTATCATGTGGAATTCCAGCATCCGAACATGGCCTGAACTGAATTGAACTGAATAAATTTTATTCCCGCAGGCCAGTCTTGGGTCTTATTTTCATCCATCCAAGCCCCTAACATTTCTTCAATATCCCTGTTGTTACGCTCAACAGATCCTTGACTCTGACTGTGTCTAGGTTTTCCATGAATTATTTTGAGTTTACAAATTCGAGACCATTGACGGAATGAAGACTCAAAGGTCGTGTATTTCTCTAAGATGCGACTATTTCTGTCCTTTTGGTTTTGAAAGGCTTTAGTAATACAAACCGTTAAATGGAATTGATATACTATTAGGAAGTGGTAAGTTTGCGACTGCATATCAATTAAGTCAGCCTGGGAACGTGAATTGAAATAAGAATGCAGAATTGGTTTCTACACTAATCCTCGTTTTGGAGTGTTACTCTTTTTTTGACACTTAGTTCAATGCCATAGGCATATCATTGTTTTCTTTGTAATGTTACGGTAGAGTTTATTTATTTCAGAAACCGCTCGGTTTCTGCCACCATGTCCGATTGACAAATGAACATTATGGAAAATATCAAACATTTCTCCATTCGCTACATACTACAGGACTTTCCTGCACTTTACTGTAATCATAAACATCATATTTACGCACAAGCCTGTAGTGTTTTACTGAATTTTTTGAGCCTGACGTTGACAGCAAAATTCGAATATTATATTCGTTAACCTTTAAAAATGATTTATTGCCATCGTGTTTGGTTTCTAAGATTTTGTTCATATTTTCGGTAAATCTCTGCCGTATGTTATCATAATCCATGATGAAGTAACTAAACCGTACTAATTAACACAAAATAAGTGTCCCACAAAGTACAGACACAAACACATCGGTTTAAGCGGCTGAAACATAACCCAACTTTCTTGTTTAACATCACTGCCCGCCGTCTAATGAGAATAGACGATATTGCCCGGACAAAGATATTAGTCTTATAAAATATCAACATAGACCAAATTATATGGTCGTTAACGTTGTTATCCGGTCATTATGGATAATTTCCAACATTTCCGGACATTGTGGGCATTGACCGGCCATACCGTCATAGGCCGGATTACGGTCTTTATCCGTAACATAATACATCTATTACTTTTCACTGATAAACCAACTGAATATTTTTAAGAAGAAGAAGGTGGTCAGAGGTGACGGTTTCACGTAAGTGACAATCTGTAGCTATATAATGGATGAATCGGTGTTACAATACCGAATAATGATAAGGTGAGGATATTGTATGTGGCAAAGTCAAGGGGGCATTTATTGTTGAGTTTAGTTTTCGTGATAGCTCGAATTTGTATGTTGTTGGTAGATAGTAGGTTTCTAATCATTATTGTCCCTGCTATTAGATCCATCTTACTTAGGCGCAAGATTAAGAACGGATACCATTACCAGTTGATCCTGCTACAGCGTTTCAAGTGTTTCCTGGATGTGGTGTCGATAGCTTTCGCAATACCGGTTCTACGGTTAAGGAATAATTTGATTAAGGAGAAATGAAAGGAAAGCCATGAAATCAGGAACGGAGGGAAGTTGAGTGGGCTTGTCATCATCTGAATCGGATGTGGTTGGAGGGAGGGGTTTGGGAACGAACGTCTCTGCCGGAGTAGCGAGAATTGCACGACGAGTTGCTCAGGAAAATGAGTACGTCGCGTGAGGTCCACGTATGGTAACGGAGGGTTTGGGTAGGACATTCTTCGGCAGTATGTCCTACTTCGAATGCAAGTAGAGCAATACTTGGGAATTTGGATGGGAACGTGTTCGCAAGGAAAGTACCTATCGAAACGGGTGACCCCTTCGGATAGGAGAAAGCTTAGGGTGGTTCGGGAAACGGTCATAAGGGGTTTGGAAATTTGTCGGAGAGTTGTGATGACTTTGGAAAGGTTAATGGAATCAAGGATTTCTTCGGGAAGGATTTTTTTGTGAACGCCACGGATAACACAGGACAAAAATAGGAGGTAAGAGTTTGTAGGGGGAGTGGATATGCGCGGATCTGACACCCGCGTCACCGTCAATCCAGGCTCAGGTAACTGGTAGCTGCACCGTCTCTGGCAGGGATTCGCTAGTTTCAAGGAGACATGTGCGGTTGTGGTTACGTTCTACATTTCGACAACGAACGGACAGGAATTTTGCAGATGCAATATTCGGCGACGAGACAGTAGGAAGCGATAGCAGCAGGATTTGGAGAAGTCGAAGCACTACAGGAAGGTTTCGTAGTGGTAGGGGCGGTTTATGTACTTTGGAGGTTGGGTACACGAGTTTGGCTGTGGGCGGGACATAGGATACCCTCTTTAATTTGTAAAGGGAGTGCAGCGGCTGACGCAAAAGAATGAAATGGTGGTGGTGTCGGAGGTCTCGAGGGCTGGAGAAGTTGTTAGGGTAACCGTAGTCCGGAGGCCCAGATTGCCATGTGTTACCATAACTGTTAGTACGTGATAGTGAAGTTGAGAGGCAGAAAATGACATTGTAGAAGAATAGACTTCCACCGAAGTGCAGCCTCATATCTTGCTGGATGAAGACTTGGACGTTGGTGTTAGTGATTAAAACAACAATGTATTATAAAACTCTTTATCAAGGTGGCTTATAACCTTGTTGTTGGCTTCTTGTGTCTTTGTCGTGCTTGTCCTTTTCTCTCTGGCGTTCCTAGTTCTATATATTCTATATATTGGAATATATAGAACTAGGAACGCCAGTGTTAGATCCTGGTGTTTCTTCCACTTTCTTGTCCTGCTCTTGCGCGGTCCATTCAAGCGTGAAAACGCTAAGTTATTTTTTGATTAATTATTTACTATTTATTCTTTTTTTTTTGAGATCGCCACTAAAGCACGTCCTCTCAGTTCGGATACGGTCTGATGAGTGAAGGTATGATGTATTAAACCTTCAAACGCTATATCTTATTCGAAAAATTTCTTGGAGTTGGTTAAAGTGTACCGTTTAAATATCTGCATTTAGCAGCTTTGTTTAATGTTAAAAATGTAACCTCTACTTGCTATGCAGAACACAAATTCAAAACTAATGGCAGGCATTTAACGGACGCTAAAATTAATAAAATTGCATACAGAATACATGCTATAATAATCTATTTAAAATATTTAAGAAGTTATCAAGTTTCAAAGAATTGTCGATTTTGCAATTGCTTTGTAAAAATAAAAATTTCTTAAGCACTATTCGATTTAGAGACCGAGGATATTAATGCAAACTACTGTAAAATTACATGTAGATCTTGAATCTATAATAAAAAGTATACCATGCTTTTTAGAGTTCGGAAGTTAATGATGACTTACGGTATAACTAGAAGTGTTTCGGCAATGCCATTTTCAACAGATGAAGCATTCACGAAAACCTAGGTTAACAAATTGTTAGCTCAAAATGCCTTGTAGTTTTCCCAAACCACTAATAATCCAACTTACTTGAAGCACCTTGTATGTATGTTTTTCTAAAATGTTACTAATTAATGGAATATTTTTGTAAATATCGATTTTTAAAAACAAATTGTAGAAATGTCAAAATTTGACAAGGAAACATAGCGAAGTTGCGCGAAGCTGTAAAAATAAGAAAGTTTCTCGTGATTTTACTCCAGCAAGACGATAATATAGCTTGCTTCAGTCATTTTTTATATACTGTAATCAATATTAGCTTGGTAATAATGCTCCTTAGTTACAGTCCCCTTGTTTAAGTATCAAAGTTCGCTAAAGATCGGAGTAGTAATACAGAGCCGATTCTGGCACACTTTGGCCTAGATATTTTTCAAGGTCAAGTTCATTGAAGGTTATGTGTGGGGATTCTGGTTCACTTTGAACTTGAAATTTTTCAAGATCAAGGAATTTCAAGGTCATGCGTATGTTAGTAGGAAGTCTAATTGTTCACATTTTATTGGGTGTGGGATTCTACTTTGACCTTGAAATTTTTCAGGGCCATTACATTTCAAGGTCTTGCTTTAAAATTTTCAATAGCACGCTCCATTGTTCAAGCAATTCTCAGAATTTGACCTTCTTGGCTGAATTGAGTTATGGTCACGTGTTAATTCTTAGAATCAAAGTTATTACAATTCTTGGAAATCAATTTTCAAGGTTAAAGTTAATTGACCTGCAGGGGTATTCTTAGAACTAGAACTTTCAAGGTCGAAGTATATTCACCTGGTGGGGTATTACAATTCTTAGAAATCTAAACAGTTCGTAGAAAAAACATGAACAGGTTGTTCTCTAAAAAGTAAGTCAAGGTTAAATAGTTCTTGTATTGGCTAAATCGAGTCATGCTCTTCAAGGTCAAATTCATAGAAATCTAAGAAGCTCATGGTAACAAGGAGAGTAACAGGTTGTTATGCTAAATAGTACGTCTACGTTAAATGGTTCTTGTATTGACTCTGTTTTGAGTGGTTTTTATGTATCAGGTCAAAGTTTATTGATCTGCAGGAAGCATCTATTACAAACCCTTGTATGTGTGGGTGCGTGCGACCTCGAAATATTTACTAACTATAATCACAATTCTTAGCAATCTAAACAGTTCTTGGAGGTGGGCGGGGGAGGGGAGGGTGGAGAAGTTCAACTTTTTGTAAATCGCAAAATAAGCATTCATAATCAGTGACTTACTTAACTGGCTTTGTGTATGCACAGGTGAGTATTTGACAAGTTGAAACTTAGGCTCAAGGATACACTTTTCTTATATAAACCGCAGTGTGGTGTGTTGAAATCAGTCAGTTAGCAACTTGTAATTATGAAACATGGAAGTATCAGGGTTAAATCAAAGCACTTATTGCAAACCCTTTAACAATGTGTGTGACCTTGAGATATCGAAAAAGTATAAAGTGATAGATGTAGCTGTAATTAATACTAAGTGTGGCGAACGTATAGTGATGGAAACAGCTGATTTTAAATGTATATTACCTCAGCGCTTTTATGGGTATTTCAAAGAAGAAACCCGCACTGAAGAATTTAAAACGTTGCACCATATGTAAATTATGCATTCTTTAACTAGAATCATTTCTTAAACAGTGTTTAATCGTAATGCAATTGTGAGCAAGTAAAGTCATTATAATGCAAGCAGCATATCTGGAACGATCAAACCACAGACGTTCGCCGTTATAAATGGATACCCCATATAGTTGCAGTAGCAATTTGAATAATAATTTGACATTGCGTTGTTGGTGCGGTCAAAATAGTGATGGTAGTAGTACTAATAAAAATGAAGAGAAACATGATTATGGTTATTCTCCTAACACTGACACTACCCATTGTTTCAACATAAGGATGAAGTGTACACACACGCAGCTAATGAATACTTAACCGATTGTGTTTATTATGATCTATCGAACGATACTCATCATGCAAAACATAGAAATTGGATACAGTACACACCTCAATCTTATACCAGTAGTGGGTTTGGGGCGTGGGAACTGCGATCAAAGCAATAATGCTGTGTTAGACATGAAGGACTGGAATGAACTTCTAACATGGCATTCATATGTTTAATGGCAATTCTTCCGAGCTCAAGAAATTGAAAACGAAATTCATTGGTTACATGTAAACGACGATGAAGATATAGTCTATGATCAGTGGTATGAATATCTTTCTACCAATCTTGGTATTTACCATAATTGGGAATTGATCGAAGGATATGACAGAATTCTGAAAACTGTTATGATAGCAAACTACAACTGCTGTTCCTGCATATTCAATGTTCACAGTCTAGAAGAACGATTCAATTTAAAGGATATAATAAGCTAACGCTTGTAATTTCTTGAATCCTACAATCTAGCATCTTTCTATGAAACATTTATACAGGTGGTTAACTACCATCGTTTTCGTGAGAAAGAATTTTATGGTAGTGACAATGACATTTATAAAGACATTGAAGATGTTATAAATGCAAAGTATAATGTTAATACACATAACACTGTATGCTTAAAGGAAATATTCTATTGTCGTCCTGCTTATCTAATTTATTAAATAAATATTAATAGTTATAATTTTTTTTCTTTTTGTCTCGATTTAAACCGTCCCGACCTCCAGGATCAGTCTCAGGAACAGCTAGTTGTTTCTCAGTATCCCAAATAGAGATAGCCGTTTCCCAAAAACAGGAATCCGTTTCCAAACTACAGATAGCCGTTGACGACGAAGGTACTTCATAGATGTTGAAATAGTTCAGTTTGAAATCCTATTCATGGAATTCAGATCGAAGTTTTTTTTTTGCTTTGGACTCTTCTTGTATTGAC
This sequence comes from Vesta saturnalis, assembly GCA_036346205.1. NCBI lineage: Eukaryota > Metazoa > Arthropoda > Insecta > Coleoptera > Lampyridae > Vesta > Vesta saturnalis. The sequence continues at coordinate 6,270,229 of JARFJB010002472.1, read as the reverse complement.
TAAATGAATGAGTCAAGGTTCTCAAGTGTCCTAGCTATAAAGTCAGAATACGAATCATTCTGGTCTAAACTAAAAATGCAAGAATGTAAATTATTTGTCAGGGTTACATGCTTGCTAACGTATTTTTCCTCAAGGTTATTAGTTTCAAAAGCAAAATAAGCATTCCTTGAAGGTTAGATTATTGTAAATAGCAAAATAAGCGTTCCTAATCAAATGACTAACTTTGTGCATGCTGGGCATTGCTCAGTTCTAAAAATAGAATCAGTTCATGGAAATACAAAGAAGAATGGTGAAAAGTATATCAAGGTTAGATGGTTCTTGTATTAACTAAATTGTTGTTTGTAATAATAAGGAGATTATTCTTACAGTATGGAGGTTTTCATTTACTTTATCTTTTACATAATACTACTGTCCTAACCACCAGGATCTGGTCTGCCTCAGGATGAGGTAGTTACTGATGGAACAAACATAAAATAAATCAGTTTCTTGGAAAAACGTGAGAGCCTCGAAGGTCAAATTCTTGGAAATCTAACCAATTCTAACAAAAGAAGTATTTCTTGAAGGTTAAATTTATGGAAATAACAAAATAAGCGTTCCTAATAAAATTACTGCCTTTGTACATTCTCGATATTGCACAGTTCTAACAGTAGAATCAGTTCGTGCAAACAAGAAGAATGATGGGTTGTTGTCTACGCTAAAGGGTATATCAAGATTAGATGGTTCTTGTATTGGCTAAATTTCTGTTTCTAATAATAAAAAGATTATGCTTACAGCATGTGGGTGTTTATTTATTTCTATCTTTTACATAATACTACTGTTCTAACCACCAGGATATGGCTTGGCTCAGGATGAAGTATTTGTTTCCTCCAAGAACTGGCCCCGTTTCCCAAATATAGATGGTCGTTTCCAAAAAACAGGGGTCTATTTCCCAACACGGTAGCCGGTTTCTTCAGAAAACAAGTCAAATAGCTCATTCATCGCAACTGACTGCTGAAGAACAGGATGCTGGATCCTACATGTGGATGAGCGATTAAGCTCAGAGTTTTATCGGATTACCTACCATCAGCATTCGCAATAAATTGAACTAAGCATGATACCCCAAAATATCAGGTAACCATGGTCTGAGTCAGCCTAATAACAGTTAGGATACTATGTATCTAAGTTCCATCATGCATAAAATTTCCTGGCCCTGAGAGGGACATCCTCTAAAAGCTCGGGGATAATATTTTGCAAAGAAAATTTAATTAGGTTGGTCCATTTAACTACGCAGGTAGCTGGTAAACTACCTACTAAAGTATTTCCAACCAGACCACACGTTGATAGAAAATTTGTACCTATTTACGTATATCTGATTAGGATTTTCTTGAACTCACCTATGATTGTATATTGTAAAAGTTCTGAAAATCTTATAAATTAGGGTATTCAGATTCCATTGGGCTGGTTCAGGTGTTGAAACACTCGCTATGTAGACATAAAATTTCAGTGTTATTGCACAAACTTATGGGAGTTATAATCCTTTATACTAATATTTTATTTCATGTTAAGGGTTGAATTTATTAACGATGTATTTAAGTGCTTTCTAATGTATTTCAGTTAAGTAAAGTATAATTCAGAGTGATTTATAGTAAAATTTTATTTAGAAATTGTTATACTGTTACTACTTAATTCATGAATTTCAGGCATGTAATACAGCTACACCACCAAAAAGATAATATTCGGATTTAGCCATCCTTCAGTAACGCATCTCAGTGAATTTGAATATCTTACGATTTCTAAAGATATTTCAACCACATAAGTTAAAAGTTCGGAAAATCTTATAAATTAGGGTATTGAGGTTCAATTAGCCCAGTTGGGGTGTTGAAATACTTGCTGTGGTATGCAGAAAGAAAATTTGCATATTATTACACAAACTTATGATAATTATCATCCTTTATACTAACATTGTTATGCTTAGGGCACTAACAATATATTTAAGTGTTTTTCAAACTGTTTTCTTAACATAGTCCATCACTACACTTTTTAGCATCTTTGAATGCTTGAAGGGTTGAAGAATCCTAGGAATATTTTACCGCAAACAATAGAAGTAAAAAGAGAAACTAAAAAAAATTAAACATTTTTATTCCAACATTTAGTTACATACATACGTCCAGAAGAATTCACTTAAAAACTATTTAGTAACACTAAAAAATAAATACACTACTAATGAAGCACGTTTTGCATGTTCCTCATATTTTGACGCACAATTTTCTGAAAAAATTATTAGCCTCGGTCAATTCAATTGTTAGCTGTCTCACTTTTTCCGCCCCCGATATCTTACAGTAGTTATTTAGAATGTTTTGCAACCACCTCACACTTTTTTTCTTGAACTGTAGAATGGTTGTTGGATCCTGAGTTTGGTGCAGGGATTCATGCCGCTCTTCCATAATCAGATCCAAATTTTTACCTCAATATTGAAGGGATGCTGCAGATGTAGGACTAGAAAAATAATAATTGAAAAAATTAGTAATGCATCTATCCATAAGTAAATTATTATAAAAGACTTTAAATTATGTAAAGTGTACTTACTTTCCAAAGAATCCCTCGATATTTAAGTGTGTGAAAGATCTGACGCACGACAATGACAGTCTGACTGAATGTAGTGACTCGACATCACTATCACCACGAATTGATACAATATTACGGTAAAACTGGCAATAAAACGGCATAACAGACAAAATTGGATTTTGCTCGACTAGTTAGCGGCTAGGGTGGATACGGTGTACTAAATTTTGCGTACAATAAGATAGTTTATCACATATCAGTCAAAATAGGGGTTAAAATCAACATAAAACCGGAAAAGGGCGCCATAGTATTTGAAAGGTCGCAATAGGGGTTGACACTCCTAATTACCTCAGTTCACAGCTCGCGTTTTGATTAAATTTCAATTGGTTGTACGTACACTGATAGTTATATTAACACGCTATTAGTTAACTTTACTTTACTGCATTCTGAATAACACCTATTATTTTTAAAATAACGAAAGTGTTGTTTATTTACAGCAAGTTATTTGGTTAATAGCGAACTATGCACTTAACGGCGGAAAATTAGCAACGAACGTTGGATTTTTCCGCAAAAAAGCGATGACCTCTCCAGAGAACGGCGAAAGCACTAGGTAAATTTAAACACTTAACACCTTCCTGGATCTCGACAAGTCGCTATGAACCAACTGCACATACCGATAAGCTAGTCTCGTCAAATTTTACTGAGCACTATTAAATTATTTTGTTCATTAGCGACTAGAGAATTTTAATGTGGTCCCTAAAGTTTACAATAATTGGTCAAAATGAGCTCCTCCAATTTTGATACATTTTCGGCATCTGCGCTTAACTGAGTCAGTGACGTTGCTTATGAAATTCGTATTGGATCGCAAAGTTTCGTAGGCCTGATCTATCCTTAGAATTAGTTCTTACCTTGTATCAATTGGTGTAGAATGAACGTGGTTTTTCAAATAAGCCCATACAAAGAAGTCGACAGGGGTGAGGTCAGGGGAACGTGTTGGTCAAGTTCTAGCTTCTAATCGTCCAATCCACCGTTCTGGATAATTATTATTTAACCACTCACGATTTACAAGCGCAAAATGCGCGGGAGCCCCGTCCATTTGAATCCAGATTTCGTTTCTAAGATTTAGGGGAATATCTTCTAGATATTCAAATAACTCATTTCGCAGGAAATCATTAAATAATTGTCCATCTAGGCGTGGTGGTAAAATATGGGCCCACAAAAATTCCATTTATTACACCACACCAAACATTAACAGAAAATTCGTGTTGAAATGCTCTGGTGCTACAACACGTGGATTCTCATGGCTCCAGATTCGTAAATTGTGGTAATTTACTGAGCCGCTTCGTGTAAATGTAGCTTCGTCAGTCCATAAATTTTTTTTGAAAAGTTCTCATCTTCCTCTACTTTGCGTAAAAACCAATTACAAAAACTAACGCGTTTATCGGCATCACCAGGTTGCAAGTTTTGAACTGGCTGCATCTGAAATGGCTTCCTGTGATCTTGCCTCAAAACGCGATGAACCTTATTTTTAGAAACAAAACGGCGTTGCCTTGTAAATGGTGAGCTGCTCTTCGTAAGCTTAATGTTCTATTGTTGTCAAACTTATTTAAAATTACGTTTCGATGTCGTTCATTTCTCGGATTCTTTTTGAGTCCTAAATTCTGAACATTAAATGTGTTTTAATAAAGACTTGTTTGCAAGGTAATATTCTATTTGAAATCTCGTTGGTATTCCCGTACTGCTGCATTTGCATTTCCATTACATACACCATAAACGAAATGAAAATCAGCATACTCAACGTTACTGAATAACACCATTTTCAAATTTCTAGTTAGACTGAAAATTATCTTTTTTGTACAAGCTGTAAGTATCTTAAGTTTATTGACAATAATTTACTTCTAAAAACTCATCTGTCATACTTTAAAGACATGTAGCAACTGTTCAATTGTCATAAAAATGTCATCATGGCATACCAAGATTCGACAGTTGATGGTCAATACAGTACACACGTTGTTCAAAAATTATGAACTCAATGGGAATGCAAGAAATGAATATCGGAAACCTACATATTACACAATCGTGTAATGGGAGGAGCTCATTTTGAGCAATCATTGAAACTTTAGGGACCATATTGAAATTCTTTATTCGTTAATGAACAAAATAATTTAATAGTGCTTTGTAAAATTTTTTACGATCTAAACTAATGAAAGTTGTGAATTCTAGTTTTTGTAAAATTATTTACGAACTTAGTTAATAAGGAGTAGTTTTGTAAAATGATGCAACATTCTAGAAAATGAATTAACTCTAATTACCGTTTTACAAGTTTTGCCACTGAAATTAACATTAATTGAAATTTTAGCAATTTGAAAATAGTTTTAATTTTTTTACGCGTTAACGGTGCATCCTATGGAAAAAGTCGAGGAGTGAAATTTGCTTTAAATTAAATTGTAAATATAATTTTTTTTCACAAAAAGCAGTGGTGTACCAGTTTTTTCCTTCAATAATATGCAGTTCAAATTCCGTACGGTCGCCACTGGTAAACATTCTAAAAATTCTTTTACACCAAAAATGTTCTTTGATGCTAGAAGGGTGTGTATTAACTTTTATAGAGTGGTATGAAAGATATGATAAAAAATGATTTTGTTTCCTAAAACTGTAACAACCTGTATTTCGCAAACGAAGCATTTCTCTTCTTTCTTCTATATAAAATAGGGCTTACTTTGGACGCAGAATACGCTGTTAAAGTTTGCACGCTGCAATTTGCGACACCCCGCATATATATATATATATATATATATATCCTTGGTTTTCCTGGTGTCGATCCGCGTTCCATTTCTAGTCTCCTCGAAAGTCTTCTCTCCACGACGTTTCGGCACATTTGCCATCTTCAGGTTGATAATTGTCTGCTCCTGCTTCTCGTATTGAATTGAATATAAATAACATCATAACGTATGCATATCATCAGTAACTTTGGGCGTGACAAGACACCTCAAATTATTAAATCTCATGAGATACCATAATTATTTTCTACTGGCCTAATTTTGGAGGTATTATTATCCTTTATAGGTTTATAATTAGTGGGTTGCGCTAAATTAGATGTCTCATCCGTACAGACTACAAAAATAATTGCGCAACTGTCGTATTGCGTAATTTAAAACAACGCCGTTTTATATGAAGCTTTGTAATTTAATACAATGTAATATAAATTTGTTCCTAATCATACTATGATTTTTATTCGTTATCTGAAATAAATTTTAAAGTGATTAACCAGCCCCATTATATTATATTATAAATAAAGGAATTAACCCAAAATTTACCACAAATGGAAGTTATTTTGGTTATTACTGTTATGTAATTACAAGAAATCCGTTTCATTAGTGGTATTTTGAATGGGTTTGTGGATATTAAATAAGTTATGTGGTTAAATGGGATTGTATGCAATTACGTTGGAATTAGAGTATTAACAGACGGTGTGCTGGATATGTATTTTAAGGTAATATAGCCGTCTCACACCTAAGCGGTGAATATTGATTATAGAGGATTAGTTTCATTATCATTTAGGTGCGTTTAAAAAAATTGTAAAAAGTAATTATACTCTCATAAACTTATTTTCTTGCATCAAGTGCATAGATGTGTTAAACTTATGCATTGCTAAACGCTTTCGTATTTAATGTGTAAAGTTGACCTAAATATCGTACTTAACACCATTATACGGCACATTTGTTCGTTTGTCTCGAAATCTTTCCTAGATGATTTAAATTACCATGTAAATCACAATTCAACATTAATAGGTACCTAAATTAATGCTATTGTATAGCAGAATTGTAAAATTATGAATACTTTGGAAAAGGTAAAATATTAAAGGATAATTCCAGACATGCAGGTTGCGAAGCAAAGCGTATTTATCAAAATGAAATTCAAAGGCATTTAATGGAGTTCAGATGAAATTGGTGACTCAAAATTATTAGCTAAGGAGAACTGGAGATAGACACGCACTTCACATTCATTCATGTACAGTATAAAGATTAAACTTGAAGTATTATGCCTGAAATCTCAAAAAGTACCTAAGTACAGACAATATTAACATCAGTGGATGAATTGTGTGTGCATGCGTGCGTGCGTGCGTGGGTGTGCGTTTGCGTGTGCGTGTGAGTGTGAGTGTGAGTGTGCGTGTGCGTGTGCGTGCGCGTGTGCGTGTGGGTGTGCGCGTGCGTGTGCGCGTGCGTGTGCGTGTGCGTGTGCGTGTGCGTGTGCGTGTGAGTGCGCGTGTGCGTGCGCGTGCGCTTGCGTGTGAGTGTGAGTGTGAGTGTGCGTGAGTGCGTGAGTGCGTAAGTGCGTGAGTGCGTGAGTGCGTGAGTGCGTCAGTGCGTGAGTGCGTGAGTGCGTGAGTGCGTGAGTGCGTGAGTGCTCGAGCGCGCGTGTGCGCGAGTGCGCGAGTGCGCGAGTGCGCGAGTCCGTGAGTGCGTGAGTGCGTGAGGGCGTGAGTGCGTGAGTGCGTGAGTGCGTGAGTGCGTGAGTGCGTGAGTGCGTGAGTGAGTGAGTGAGTGAGTGTGTGAGTGTGTGAGTGTGTGAGTGAGTGAGTGCGTGCGTGCGTGTGTGTGTGTGAGTGCGTCTGTGTGTCTTTGTGTTTCTTGTCCGTGTGTCTGTGTGTCTGTGTGTCTGTGTGTCTGTGTGTCTGTGTGTCTGAGTGTCTGTGTGTCTGTGTGTCTGTGTGTCTGTGTGTCTGTGTGCCTGTGTGTCTGTGTGTCTGTGTGTGTGTCTGTGTGTCTGTGTCTGTGTGTCTGTGTGTCTGTGTGTCTGTGTGTCTGTGTGTCTGTGTGTCTGTGTGTCTGTGTGTCTGTGTGTCTGTGTGCCTGTGTGTTTGTGTGTCTGTGTGTCTGTGTGCCTGTGTGTCTGTGTGTCTGTGTATCTGTGTGTCTGTGTGTCTGTGTGTTTGTGTGTCTTGTGTCTGTGTGTCTGTGTGTCTGTGTGTCTGTGTGTCTGTGTGTCTGTGTGTCTGTGTGTGTGTGTCTGTGTGTCTGTGTGTCTGTGTGTCTGTGTGTCTGTGTGTCTGTGTGTCTGTGTGTCTGTGTGTCTGTGTGTCTGTGTGTCTGTGTGTCTGTGTGTCTGTGTGTCTGTGTCTGTGTGTCTGTGTCTGTGTTCTGTGTGTCTGTGTGTCTGGTTGTGTTGTGTGTCTGTGTGTCTGTGGTCTACGTGTCTGTGTGTTGTGTCTGTGTGTCTGTGTGTCTTGTGTCTGTGTGTCTGTGTGTCTGTGTGTCCTGTGTGTCTGTGTGTCTGTGTGTCTGTGCCTGTGTGCCTGTGTGTCTGTGTGCGTGTCTGTGTGTCTGTGTGTCTGTGTGCCTGTGTGTCTGTGTGTCTGTGGTCTGTGTGGTTGTGTGTCTGTGTATCTGTGTTCTGTGTGTCTGTGTGTCTGTGTGTCTGTGTGTGTGTGTGAGTGTGTGTGTGTGGTGTGTGTGGTGTGAGTGTGTGTGCTGGTGTGTAGTGTGTGGTGTGTGTGTGTGTGTGTGGTTGAGTTGTGTGTCGTGCGGTGTGTGTTTGTGAGTGCGTGGTGTGTGTGCGTGTGCTGTGTGTGCGTGTGGTGTGCGTGAGGCGTGTCTGTGTGTTGTGTGTATGTGTGTTGTTGTGCTGTAGTGATGTGTGTGGGTGTGTGTTGTGTGCGGTGTGTGTTGTGTGTGGCGTGTGTTGTGTGTGTGTGGTGTGTGTGTGGGTCTGTGTGGTGGTGTGTTGAGTGCATGTGGGTGCTGGTGAGAGTGCGTGTGTGCGTGTGGTGAGTGAGTGGTGTGGTGTGTGTGTGTGGTCTGTGTGTCTTTGTGTTTTGTCCGTGTGTCTGTGTGTCTGTGTGTCTGTGTGTCTGTGTGTCTGTGTGTCTGTGTGTCTGTGTGTCTGAGTGTCTGTGTCTGTGTGTCTGTGTGTCTGTGTCTGTGTGTCTGTGTGTCTGTGTGTCTGTGTGTCTGTGTGTGTGTGTGTCTGTGTGTCTGGTGTCTGTGTGTTTGTGTGTGCTGTGTGTCTGTGTGTCTGTGTTGTGTGCTGTGTGCTGTGTGTCGTGTGTGTCTGTGTGTTGTGTCTGTGTGTCTGTGTCTGTGTGTCTGTGTGTCTGTGTGTCTGTGTGTCTGTGTGTCTGTGTGCCTGTGTGTCTGTGTGTCTGTGTGTCTGTGTGTCTGTGTGTCTGTGTGTCTGTGTGTCTGTGTGTCTGTGTGTCTGTGTGTCTGTGTCTGTGTGTCTGTGTGTCTGTGTGTCTGTGTGCCTGGTTGTTAGCGTGCCTGTGTGTCTGTGAGTCTGTGTGCCTGTGTGTATGTGTCTGTGTGTCTGTGTGTCTTTGTGTTTGTGCGTCTGTGTGTCTGTGTGTCTGTGTGTCTGTGTGTCTGTGTGTCTGTGGGTCTGAGTGTCTGTGTGTCTGTGTGTCTGTGTGTCTGTGTGTCTGTGTGCCTGTGTGTCTGTGTGTCTGTGTGTCTGTGTGTCTGTGTGTCTGTGTGTCTGTGTCTGTGTGTCTGTTGTCTGTCTGTCTGTGCCTGGTTGTTAGCGTGCCTGTGTGTCTGTAGTCTGTGTGCCTGTGTGTATGTGTCTGTGTGTCTGTGTGTCTTTGTGTTTGTGCGTCTGTGTGTCTGTGTGTCTGTGTGTCTGTGTGTCTGTGTGTCTGTGGGTCTGAGTGTCTGTGTGTCTGTGTGTCTGTGTGTCTGTGTGTCTGTGTGCCTGTGTGTCTGTGTGTCTGTGTGTCTGTGTGTCTGTGTGTCTGTGTCTGTGTGTCTGTGTCTGTGTGTCTGTGTGTCTGTGTGTCTGTGTGCCTGGTTGTTAGCGTGCCTGTGTGTCTGTGAGTCTGTGTGCCTGTGTGTATGTGTCTGTGTGTCTGTGTGTCTTTGTGTTTGTGCGTCTGTGTGTCTGTGAATCTGTGTGTCTGTGTGTCTGTGTGTCTGTGTGTCTGAGTGTCTGTGTGTCTGTGTGACTGTGTGTCTGTGTGTCTGTGTGCCTGTGTGTCTGTGTGTCTGTGTGTCTGTGTGTCTGTGTGTCTGTGTGTCTGTGTGTCTGTGTCTGTGTGTCTGTGTGCCTGGTTGTTAGCGTGACTGTGTGTCTGTGAGTCTGTGTGCCTGTGTGTATGTGTCTGTGTGTCTGTGTGTCTTTGTGTTTGTGCGTCTGTGTGTCTGTGAATCTGTGTGTCTGTGTGTCTGTGTGTCTGTGTGTCTGTGTGTCTGTGTGTCTGTGTGTCTGTGTGTCTGAGTGTCTGTGTGTCTGTGTGTATGTGTGTCTGTGTGTCTGTGTGTCTGTGTGTCTGTGTGCCTGTGTGTATGTGTGTCCATGTGCCTGTGTGTCTGTGTGTCTGTGTGTCTGTGTGTCTGTGTGTCTGTGTGTCTGTGTGTCTGTGTGCCTGTGTGTCCGTGTGTCCGTGTGTCTGTGTGTCTGTGTGTCTGTGTGTTTGTGTCTGTGTGTCTGTGTGTCTGTTTGTCTGTGTGTCTGTGTGTCTGTGTGTCTGTGTGTGTGTGCGTGTGGTGTGTGCAGTGTGCGGTTTGTGTGTGGTGTGGGGTGCAGTGTGCGAGTGTGCAGTGTGAGTGTGTTGTGTGGTGTGTGGTGTGTGAGCGTGTGGAGTGGTGTTGTGTGATGTGTGTGTGTGAGTGTGTGAGTGTGTGAGTGTGTGAGTGTGTGTGTGAGTGTAGTAAGTGTGAGTGGATGGGTGAGAGTGTGTGTGTGCGTGGTGTTGCGTGATTGTGCGTGTGGAGTGTGTCGTGTCGTGCGCGCATGCGCGTGGCGCGTGTGTGCGTGCGGGCGTGCGTGTGCATGTGTGCGTGCGTGTGTGCTTGTATGTGGAATGTGGGCGTGTGGCATGTGTGAGCGTGGGTGCGTGTGTGGCTTGTGTGTGCTGTGTGCTGTGTTTGGTATGTGTGTGTGTGCGTGAGGTGAGTGTGTGTGTGTGGAGTGTGTGAGTGTGTGGTGTGTGTGTGTGTGTGAGTGTGTGAGTGTGTGTGTGTGTGATGGTGCAGTGTGCAGTGTGCGAGTGTGCGGTGTGTGCGGTGTGGTGTGCGAGTGCTGTGTAGTGTGGCGTGAGTGCGTGTGCGTGGTGTGGTGTGTGAGTGTGTGTGTGTAGTGTGTGGTGTGAGTGTGTGTGTGTGTGTGAGTGTGTGTGTTGTGTGTGATGTGTGGTTGTGTGTGTGTGTGTGTGTGTGTGGTGTGTGGTGTGTGTCTGTGTGTCTGTGTGTGTGTGTGTGTGTTGTGCTGTGTGGTGTGTGTGTGGTGTGTGTGTGTGTGTGTGTCTGTGTGTCTGTGTGGTTGTGCTGTGGTGTGTTGTGTGTGTGTGTGTGTCTGTGTGTCTGTGTGTGTGTGTGTGTAGTGTTGTGTTGTGTCTGTGTGTGTGTATGTGCTGGTGTTGTGTTCTTTGTGTTTGTGTGTGTCTGTGTGTCTGTGTGTCTGTGTGTGTGTCTGTGGTCTGTGTCTGTGGTCTGTGTCTGTGTCTGTGTGCTGTGTGTGTGTCTGTGTGTCTGTGTGTCTGTGTCTGTGTGTCTGTGTGTCTGTGTCTGTGTGTGTCTGTGTGTCTGTGTGTGTTGGTCGTGTGTCTGGTCTGTGTGCCTGTGTGTTGTGTCTGTGTGTCTGTGTGTCTTGTGTGTGTCTGTGTCTGTGTGTCTGTGTCTGTGTGTCTGTGTCTGGTCTGTGTGTCTGTGTGTCTGTGTCTGTGTGTCTGTGTCCTGTGTGTCTGTGTGTCTGTGTGTCTGTGTCTGTGTGTCGTGTGTCTGTGTGTCTGTGTGTCTGTGTGTCTGTGTGTCTGTGTGCTGGTTGTTAGCTGTGTGTCTGTAGTCTGTGCCTGTGTGTCTGTGTGTCTGTGTCTTGTGTTTGTCTGTGTGTCTGTGTGTGTGTCTGTGTGTCTGTGTGTCTGTGTGTCTGAGTGTCTGTGTGTCTGTGTGACTGTGTGTCTGTGTCTGTGTGTGTGTGTGTGTGTGTGTGCTGGTGTCGTGTGTCGTGTGTCTGTGTGCTGTGTGTGTGTCTGTGTGCTGTGTGTCTGTTGTCTGTGTGCTGTGTGGTGTGTCGTGTGCGCTGCATGTGCGTGGCGTGTGTGCGTGTGTCGTGTGCTGTGGCTCGGTGATGTGTGACTGTTGGTGTGGTGTGTGTGTGTGTGTGGCTGTGTGGGTCGTGTGTGATGTGAGTGTGATGTCGTGAGTGTGTGAGTGTCGTAGGTGTGAGAGTTGTGTGTGCTGAGTGCGTGATTGCGTTTGTGCGTGGAGTGTGCGTGGTGCATGCGCGTGGGCGCGTGTGGTGGGCGTGCGTGTGCTGAGTGCGTGTGGTGTGTTGTGAGGAATGTGGGTGTGGCATGTGTGAGCGTGTGTGGCGTGTGGGCTGTGTGTTGTGTGTTTAGTGTGTGCATGTGCGTGGGCGAGTGTGGCGCTGTGTGAGTGCTGAGTGTGTGTGTGGAGTGTGTGAGTGTGTGAGGTGAGTGTGAGTGTCGTGTGAGTGTGCTGTGTGGGTGTGGGTGTGTGAGTGTGTGCGGTGTGAGGAGTGTGCTGTGAGTGTGTGTAGTGTGAGTGTGTGAGGTGTGAGTGGTGTGAGTGTAGTGTGTGAGTGTGTGATGTGTGAGTGTGTGGTGTGTGAGTGTGTGAGTGTGTGAGTGTGTGTTGGTGTGTGAGTGTGTGAGTGTGTGAGGTGTGAGTGTGTGGTGTGTGGTGTGAGTGTGTGAGTTGTGAGTTGAGTGTGTGTGTGTGAGTGTGTGAGTGTGTGTGTGAGTTGTGTGTGTGAGGTGTGTGTGTGTGTGGTGTGTGAGTGTGTGTGTGGTGTGTGAGTGTGTGGTGTGTGTGTGGTGGAGTGTGTGGTGTGAGTGTTGAGTTTGTGTGTGTGGTGTGAGTGTGTGTGAGGTGTGAGGTGTGAGTGTGTGAGTTGTGTGTGGTGTGTGAGTGTGTGTGTGTGTGGTGTGTGTGTGTGAGTGTGTGTGTGATTGTGTTGGTGTGTGTAGTGTGTGTGTGTGTGAGTGTGTGATGGTGTGTGTGTGTGGTGAGTGTGTGTGTGTGGTGCGTGTGTTTGTGTGGTGAGTAGTTGCGTGTGTGTGTGTGTGTGGGTCGTGTGTCTGTGTTTTGTCGTGTGTCTGTATGTCTGTGTGTCTGTGTGTGCTGTGTGCTGTGTGTCTGTGTGTCTGTGTGTCTGTGTGTCTGTGTGTGTCTGTGTCTGTGTGTCTGTGTGTCTGTGTGTTGTGTGTCTGAGTGTCTGAGTGTCTGTGTG
>JARFJB010002472.1:6160000-6255000 GCA_036346205.1 Vesta saturnalis | reverse complement strand
AGGGTGAGAGAGTGTGTGCGTAGTATTGCGTTGTGAGTGTGTGTGCTTCGGGATGCCGTGCGCGTGGTGCGCGTGCGTGTGCGTGCGTATGCGTGTGCTGTTAGTGGATTGGGTGGTCATGTGTGCGTGGTGGGCGTGTTGAGCGTGTTGTGTGCTTGTGTGCGTGTGTGTGTGCGTGGTGTGTGCGTGTGTGCGTGTGTGCGTATGTGCGTGTGCGTGTGTGCGTTGTGTAAGTGTGTGCGTGTGTGCGTGTGTGGTGTGTGCGTGTTTGTGCGTGTGTTTTGTGTGGTGTGCGTGTTGAGTGGTGGTGGGTGTGTGCATGCGTGAGTGCGTGAGAGCGTGAGTGCGTGAGCTAGTGTGAGTGAATTCGTCCGTGCGTGCGTGAGTGCCTGCGTGCGTGCGTGTATGCGGTCGTGCGTGCGTTGTGCGGGTGTGCTTGTGGGCGCGTGTGGGTGCGTGTGTACGTTTGTACTTGTGTGCGTGTGTGCGTGTGTGAGTGGGTGCGTTCGTGGGTGCGTGCGTGAGTGCGTGAGAGCGGAGTGCGTGAGTGGGTGAGTGCGTGAGTGCGTGTGTGCTTGTGTGAGTGTGTGAGTGTGTGTGTTTGTAGCATATTGAAAGTGGCCTCGTGTGTCTGCATCGTCTTGTACTGGGACCGATTCTTAAATAGTGACCTCATACACTCGATGTCAGAACTTTTAACTATTTGGTTTACTCTACACGTTAAATAGTATATGTGGAAGAAAATTGAGTGTTTCGTGTAAAAGATGTCACTTTTGATGATGGGAAACTGTGTATGCACACTTGCTTTTGTGACCTGATTAAAGTGATTGTACAGTGGCGCCACCAGCTTGTGTAAATCTGAACTACTCAGTTAATTGATGAATATCATCGAGAATGTGATTTTTGTTGTTTTTGGATGTCTTAGCGGCAGTTACGCGCTATTTTAGGTACTGAGAATGTTGTAAAATTTACTATAGCTATATGGGTCAATTTCGATGCGTAAAAGAAGTAGAATTTTATTTTCAGACTTGTGGTAATTATTACTGAAACCTATTCTAGGTCTTGTTATAACCTTACGCCATTAATTCTAAATTCAATATTTTTGTGAGTATATTTCAGGTCTAAAATAGATCGTTAATTTAATTTGTGCTTAATAATTGGTAGTATGCATGAAACGGTTCTTTTGTATGGTATTCATTTTGCAGGATTTTAGAACCATAGATTTAAAAAGATTAGTAACCCGTGTCTTAATTTTTGTCGTTGTACTTTATTTTTCAAATACTTATGTGGCAAAAAGAATTTTGTATCATTAAAACCAATTACCCACAGATAAGTTATATTACGTATCAAAGCATAAATTATTTTGCACAGAAAATGTTGAATTTTTACAGATAGTAGATACCTTGTTATATTGAATGTAATCAAATCTCATAGTTATGCGAAGATTGCAGTAATCAATGTTACCCTGAATATGTTTGAATCATTATAATAATATAACAAATTCCAAATTAATTTTGGTCATATAAATTGTCTGGTAAAATATAAACAGACGAGAAAGATGTGATTATTTAATTGAAAGATGAATGCACATTAGTAGTGATTGGGGGCCGGTTCTGGACCAATTCAAGGTCACTCGCCCTCTGGTAGTGAGAAATGTAAGTTTTTGGATCTCTTCAAGGTCAAACTTTTGGCGGGAAATTAAAATTTTTGGAGCTTGCTAAAAATAGAAATAGCAATGTCATCATCATCACATTACAAGGTCACTCTGTGGTCAAACGTTTTGGCGGGAAATTTATATGTGAAGGTCAAAAGCTAAAAATAGAAATTGCAATGTCATCATCATATTACAATTGATAGAAGTCTAAAAATAGAGTGGTCAAAAGCAAAGATTATTGACCTGTAGGGGTATCGTATGACATTTCTTAGAAGTATAAAAATAGAATCAATTCATGGAACCAAGAAGAATGCGAGTTGCTGTCTATGCTAAAAAGTAGACCAAGGTCAAATGGTGCTTATATTGATTAAATTAAGTCAAGGTGAAATAATTTTCTAAACTAAAAGTAGGTGGGTATTTAACAAGTTTAAACATGTTGTGATAGGTACTCAAGTCAAGGACACATTTTTGTTATATAAACCACAGCGAGGTGTGTTGAAATCAGTCAGTTAGCAACTTGTAATTGTTAAACATGGAACTAGTAGGGTTAAACCAAAGCACATATTGCAGTGCATGTGACCTCGAGATATGAAAAAAGTATAAAGTGATTAATGTGGCTGTAATTAATACTAAGTATGGTGAACGTATAGTGATGGAAACGGATGACTTTAAATGTATATTACCTCAACGCCTTTATGAGTATTTGAAAGAAGAAACTCGAATGGAAGAATTTAAAACGCAGCTAAACATGAGAGATGTCTTCATTAGTAGTTTGGGTGCAGTCGGGAAAACAACAAAAATTACATTTTGTTTTTAATAGTAGTGCCACAACCCCACCACATGATTTAAATAAAATCATTCCTTAAACAGCGTTTAGCCCTAGTGCAATTGCAAGCAAGTACAGTCGTTATAATGCAGGCAGCAATAACATCATTTCTGGAACGATCCAAACTCAGTTATGTATGGATACCCCACATAGTTGCAGTAACAATATGAATAATAATTTTACTTTGTGTTGTTGGTGCTGTCAATACAGTGATGGTGGTATTCTTCTAACATTGACAGGCAGCCATATGATTTATCTGAAGTGTATAAACAAGCAGCTAATGAATACTTAATCGATTGTATTTATTATAAACTATCGAACGATAGTCATCATGCAAAACATACGGAAATTGGATACAGTACGCACCTCTAGCTTGCACCAGTAGTGCGTTTGGGGTGTAGCAACTGTGATCAAAGCAATAATGGAATGAGCTTCTATGATGGCATTCATATGTAGAATTACAATTTTTCCGATCCCAAGAAATGGAAAATAAAATTGATTGGTCAAATTTAAACGAGGATGAAGATATAATCTATGATCGACATTATGAATCTCTATCTAGCAATCTTGGTATTTATTACAATTGGGAATTGATTAAATGATGTGACAGAATTTTGGAAACTGTTATGGTAGAAAACTACAACTGCTGTACTTGCACATTCAATTCATATAGTATACAAGAACTATTCAATTTAAAGGATATGATAAGCTATAGATTGGAATTTCTTGAATCTTAGAATCTGGTGTGTTTTTATGAAAAGTTCATACAAGTTGTTGACTACCGTCGTTTTCGTGAGAAAGAATTCCGTGGTGGTGATGATGACATTTATAAAGGCATCGATGATATTATAAATGCTAAGTATAATATTAATTTACATAACACTGTATGTTTAATGGAAATATTGTATTATCGTCCTGCTTATCTAATGTATAGCATTTACTGAATAAAGAAATAACTATGATTTGTTTTTCTCAATTTAGGTATAAATACCCCGTTTTATCCATCCAGCTAAACAATGTTAGTTAAGAAGCGAAAGAGTGCAGGTGGTGGTGGTTTAGTGATTTCTCTAATCAATAAACTTCCGTTTGAATTGAATTTTCCTAGTTACCAGTATTGCGGTCCTGGTACAAAGTTAGAAAAACGACTCGCACGCGGTGACCCCGGTGTTAATCAATTAGATGATCAGTGCACATTTCACGATATCAGTTACAGAGATTACAGAGATAGTAGACATAAAGCGGATAAAATTTTACAAAAAAAGCTTGGGAACGTCTTAAATCATCAGACGCAACATTAGGTGAACGAACTGCAGCTTTAGCAGTCAGTACCGCCATGAAAGCAAATAGAAAATTAGGAATGGGGTGTAAACGTCGATCTAATCTGAAGAAGAAGAAAAAATGCAACGGTGGAAATTTATTGCATTTACTAAAAGCAATAGCTACAAAAATTAAACCTAACGGAAATTTCACAGACACAATAAAGTCCGCGCTTTCAACGGCAAAACGTGTGTAAAAAGTTTAGGAGGAAAGAAAAACATTAAAGTTCCTAGAGTAATTCCTCTACCTAAACATGGAGGGTTTTTACCATTTCTTATTCCGTTATTCGCAGGATTATCAGCAATCGGTGCTTTAGGTGGCGGTGCATCAGGAATTGCTAAAGCAGCCAATCATGTTAAAAATGCTAAAAAATTGCAAGAGACATCGCGCCATAATCGCATGATGGAATCGATCGCTATAGGCTCCGTGAATAAGAAAGGCGGTGCAATGTATCTAAAACCAAACAAATCTGGTGGTGGTGCATTATACTTAAAACCGTTTCCAAAAAACTGAATAGATTACCCGAAAGACCGTTAACGGATATTGATTTAAAGAAATACACCAAAAATGTACCCTACTTTAGGGATATTTTTATGCCTAAATTACCACGGAAAGATGAATCTGGAATTATTAACTTAGATAGCCAAAGAGGACCAGGTACATATTGGGTTTGCTACAAAAAGCGTGGTAGAAAGGTATGGTATCACGATAGTTTCGGTAATCTTCGACTACCAATCGAAGTGATTAACTACTTTCGGGGGTGTAAAATATATTATAATTACAACCAAGATCAAGAGTTTAATACAATTATTTGCAGACACCTATGCCTACAATTTTTATATAAATAATCAGCACAACGTCAAATTTTCTCAGTTATGTGAATAAAATTCAGTTTAGAAGGTGTTGGTAACACAGCTAGCTACAACTTGTATCCACCGATATAGATATGGTGAAGAAATACGTTATTGGATTGGTTGGATTTTACTGCTGGAACAGCATTAGAAACATTTATACAGGCAACGACAGATTTTATTTTAGAAGAAATCCATCTCATTTGTAAGTGATTAATATTCCACACGGTGCATATGAATTAGATGAAATTGGTGATTATCTGAAGTCTGAAATACCCACAGAAAAGTGTATCATTAGAGCAAACAACACACTTAAATGTGAGATAAATAGTTCATTTGAGATTGCTTTTACTAAAGAAGATAGCATTGGTCGCATGCTAGGGTTTGAGTATAAAATAATAGAACCAAATGTTTTACATACATCCGCGTTAGACATCCAAATACTTAAAGACACTAATCTACACGTAGAGTGCAACATTATAAAGGGATCTTATCGAAACGGGAAACCTGCTAAAGTATTATATGAGATTGATGTTTCAGTTCCACCAGGTTATCGTCTAGATAAAACTCAAAGCAATACTCAATATTTAGAAGTAAACACTGACATAATTAGTAATATAACAGTTAATTTGACTAATCAAAAGCGTGAATTAATATATTTTGGTGAAAGTGAACCATTCACAGTACGCTTAGAACTAAAAGAACATGGGCCTGAGAATTAATCCAGGACCAATTCCATCTTTGAAAAATTCATATAAAAGACATCCCTACAGTAAGTCATTAATTAGTCATCAACCTTCATTGCGGTTAACATCTGCAGAGAAATACTTTTTAACGCCAATTGGTTTAAAAATTCTCAACCACAATGGCAGAATCGTTAAACGTCTTTCAGAACGTACATTTTGATAATACTATAGTTAAATCAGATATTCACACTTATCTTCCACATGGATCTTGTAAATATGGACCTTCCGAAGAAATACGCATCTTAATTCCAAGTCAAGATCTAATTACGGCTAAATACGGCTCAAAAAAGAAGATGAAAGAAAAGCATGCAGCTTAACTTAATCCTACTAGAGGTAAACTTTTTATTTATGTATTTAATAAAATTAATAATAATTTTTAATTACCCTATAGCATGTTTCTTGTTCAGAACATAGGCTCAAGCTTGATCTTTCCTTGGTCCAAAAATAAAAATTTTCTTACCAAAGGACAAGAGAGAATTCGAATTATTTCAAAAACCGCAAATTTCACATGCATGAAACCTATATAAAGTTTATATTTAAAGTTTAGAATTGCACGTACTCGTAGAATCCAAAAATCGAATGATATACAGGGTGTTTCATTAAAAAATACTAAGTTTGTGTTACCCTGCTTTATTGGAACACTGTACAGTCAAGAATAATTTTAAAATGCACACACTAGCCATATAATATGATAGATATATTTTATTAACAAAGTTTACCCATAAAGCACCAGTATACCTTACCCTATCGTTACTACCTTGTACATACTTCAAATAATTCTAATCAGCTTTTTCCATTCAATCATCTTTAAGTTCAGATTATGAAAAGAAAAATTAATTTCTTTTAGATTTGATATTCCGTAGTGTTGTACTGTGGTGTAGATTGGACCCCCGATTTTGTTAAGTACCCATAAAGAACAATAAAATACCTAATCTCAAGAAAGGTGTTTGTTGTATTCTGCTGTACATTTATTTAGTTATGACTTAGAAATTAATGCTAAACCATATGTAGTTAAGTATCACTTGCTAGATTTAACATGAAAAAATCATTTGGAATTACACATTTACTTTTTTCACAAAATAAATCTATTCACATAGCATAAGACAATTTCATTAAATAATTTGTTGTTTTATTGAAACTGGACATAAACATATAACAACAAACGAAAAAAATTAAAACATTTTTATCATTATAATACCGAACAAAACATGCCCTAATAAATAAGTAGTCACCTGTGTTCTCTTAAAACATTTTGGACGGTGGTTCGACATATACCCAAGTCTCTAGCTATAGCTCTGGTGCTTGAATGAGGGTTAACATTTACATAAGCTAAAACATCAATAACATTTTCCTCTGTTCTACCTCTGCGTTATCTTCGGTACACAGGAAGATTCACATTTCCAGTAGTACGCACACGGTGTGCGAGTCGGAGAAAAACTCTTCTGCTGTGATGCCGTCTGTTCGGGTACTGCAGTGCATACACTCTAGCAGCAACGGTTGCATTTCTCATACATTCAAAATTAAATGCTTCTTCATTTGTAAGAATCATTTTGGTACGAAAAGATAAAGAAAGTCTATTAAATGCAACACGATGAATAATATTTGAGATATGCGTGAAAATCATAGCTTGCTTGTTTTCAACAGGGAATTTATTTTATATCTTACATGGCCCTCTTTACTAATTTTGTTGTCATCAGTAAATCGTAATTCATATTTTAAACTGTATTTGTTATTGCTGGGCAAATATCGGTTTTTATTGATATTTTATGCTTTTGATTTACTAACACATCGCTTGAAAGAAATATAACATTCTTATATAATTAAAAAAATGTTAGATTTATTACATTATTATTTTATAATTTGTTCTCATTGTTAGTAGAGACAGCATTACATTTAGGTAATCTAGAGGCAATCATAACATTAGTATGATAACAGTTTAAATTACTGCATACCAATGTAAGATCTTTTCATCCAGGCTAAATTTAATAATTTCCGTTAACGCGAACTAGCCTACTAGACGTTGGAAGAACAATTCCCGCCATTTACCTGTTTCTTACGATATCTCAGGATAGGAAAAAGATATCGACTTGCAGTTTTCACTGTTTTATTACTAATTTCGTCTACTTTTGAAAGACCTACTTAAATTTTTATGCTTCCATTTAAAACTGTAAAGAGAAAACACAATATTAAAAAAAATATTAAACAGCGCCCTCTACCATTTATGTTATTAATCAGATTGTTTCAAATTTACAAATTTTCTATTATTTAACAAAAGCTCTTTCAAACAACATCAAGTCTATTAAAATCGGCCAAGCAGAACCTGAATTAAAGGTGTTTTTTCGTAACAAGGTTCCCACT
Source organism: Vesta saturnalis (assembly GCA_036346205.1). NCBI lineage: Eukaryota > Metazoa > Arthropoda > Insecta > Coleoptera > Lampyridae > Vesta > Vesta saturnalis. The sequence continues at coordinate 6,247,248 of JARFJB010002472.1, read as the reverse complement.
CTCCCCCACCCCTTATTTGAAGAGATAGACTAAAACTTGTCAAATAAAAATATGCAGAATTTGTCGAGGAATCTGATTATAATATTTAGTATGCCCCTTAATTGAGTAAATTTTGAAAAATTTTACTTTTTAAAATTTTAACTGTCAAATACGCCCCTTAGCGGTGGACCTACAATTCTGAAAATAATTTCCAAGCGTTTCTCGAGGCCACTTTTGTTTTTTTTTCCCGAACCTGTGCTATAATACATTCCTGAGATTTGGTCGACGGCCGTTCTTAGTACAAAATCAACCTGAAGATGAACGTGAAAAATGGTACAATACCATGAAAAATGAAATATAAGCTATGGATTAGAATACAGTTTGGGATTTAGTAGAAAAACCGGAAAATTGTGTATCCATAGACAAAAAAAATGAGTTTTTAAAGTAAAATCCATAACACATATAAAACGAGATTGGTGGCGCGAGGATCCAGTACAAAATCAACCTGAAGATGAACGTGAAAAATGGTACAATACCATGAAAAATGAAATATAAGCTATGGATTAGAATACAGTTTGGGATTTAGTAGAAAAACCGGAAAATTGTGTATCCATAGACAAAAAAAATGAGTTTTTAAAGTAAAATCCATAACACATATAAAACGAGATTGGTGGCGCGAGGATCCCAACAAAAAGAGCTAGAAGAACATCTACATTCTACTGTAGCAAAACCGACTACAGTTAGAACTATACTGTCAGTTATAGCAAATAAAGGTTTACATGTGGTCCAAGTAGACATTAAAACAGCTTTTGTTAATAGTCCCATAGGTAGTTTTGCTTACATAAAACAATCGACAGGATTTGAAGTTGGAAATAAAATCTTTAAATTAAATAAAGCTATTTACGGACTTAAGAGCTCGCCTACGAAATGGAATAAACCCCTACAAAATTTCATGGAGAGTAAGGGTTTCAAGAGATCAAATGTTGACACTTGTTTTTATATATTATATAAGACTGGCAAACCAATTATCACCTCATTTTTAAAAGTCACTTAAAAGAAGAAATTACGAACCTAAACATTGAAAACTACTTTAAATTTCTTGGATTTGAAAGCAAATCAACTCCCCATGATAAAATTATTTCACAGAAGTCTACTATTCGACGTCTAATCGAAACTTACGGTCACTGGGATTAGAGAGATGTTTGGACCCCGATGGAAGTAAAACTGCAACTAGAAAAAGATCAGGAAGTAGAAAATAATCTCCCATAGCATCAAACAATAGGGACCTTATTGTATCTATCATCCGGTACGAGACCTGACATAAACTACGCTATGAATTACTTAAGTAAAATATGTAATAATATTATATCAGATACATTACATACACGCCCTAAGAACCTGGGTTCACCTCCTTCGTATTGGGTAATCCTGTTACTTGGACCACCAAAACACAATGCCGCGTTGCGACTTCACCCTGTGAAGCGGAACTTATTGTTCTAAGCGAAGCTATGAAGGAAGTAATCTGGCTAAAGTGTCTTGTGGAAACTTTTGCTATAAAAATCAGTGACCCTATACCTATCTATGAAGACAATCAGAGTGTCATCGCACTAAGTGAATCGTGTCAAGTCAATAAATGTACGAAGCACATGAAAATTAAGTACTCCTTCCTAAAAGATCCACATTTGCTTATAAAACATAGGCAGTCCTTCAACAAAAGTTAAAGTAATTAAGTGGCCAATTTTCTAAAAATGTTTCTTTACCACGTTAGTATTGAGAAGGGGCGTTGAGTATTAAGTAGTTTCGATAATATCTGACATTACCGTGTGAAAAATACACAATACAAAATGTTACCTAGTTTGTAAGGTTACAAGACGATTGGTTTCTGGTGAAATAAACATGATTATTGTCATTTTTTTATCTTTGCAAGTAAACTCAGTGAAAAAATCTGGAACACTGGAATTGTGGAAGGACCTGTACTATTAAAGTATTAAGTAGGAGCACTAAATTTATCATATAGTTGATCATATAATATTAAGTAATAATGATGATGCAATACAAAGTCAAGTTAACAGGTTAAAGTCTTATTCTTATGGATTAGTTTAGCTTGCGATCTATGTTAAATGAAAGTACACTTTGCAGAATTGACTTCAATACAAGTAGTATACGGGCACCTCGCCTTTTACTTTTTGTGACGTTATTTGACCTTGGGAATTTCCGAAGACGTAATTAGGTCTGGGAATTTCCGATGACGTAATTCAACTTGGGGATTTCCGAAGATGTAATTAGGTCTGGGAATTTCCGATGACGTAATTTAGCTTGGGGATTTTCGATGACGTAATTAGTTCTAGGGATTTCCGATGACTACGCCTTTCTCAGCTAAAATCTTATCGACTTTGAATAGAGCGTCTCTATCAACCGCAACAACTTGCAACTCCTCCTCGTAAAAGGTACCCTCAACAGGATCGTTATTAAGATCGCTTATGCGATAAACTGGAGGTCTTCTTTTTATCACTGCACTAATTGTAAAAACTTCCTCGCTCCAGTTCGTTTCATATCCCTTCTCAAAAGTGTACTTAGTTCTGGCGATTCTAACATATTCACCGACTTTATATTTAGGATAACGTGATGTGCCTAAGCCGTTCGCGTATAGGTTATTCCTCACTTCATCAATGCTTTCATCGTTTACAGCCGCAGGGGCCATCTTTATACTTGATTGAGGGCTATTGTTGAAAACAGTCACAAGTTTTTGGAGCACATCAATATACCTGTAGGAATTTTTGTAGGTGAAATAACGCCACATCTTTGTCTTCAGTGTTTTATTAAATATTTCAACTACAGATGCTTTTACATCAGGGTTATTTGTTACATAGAAGTTGATATTTTGTTTCTTGAAAAAGTTTGGTACGCTGACCGCCACAAACTCCTTGCCTTCATCCGTCTGTAGATTTTCCGGTGTATTATCACTTTCCTTAAAAATATCGGTGAATGCTTCACTTACAGATGCTGCTGTCTTCGTTTTAAGAACTCTCACCCAGGCCCTCTCGCTAAACACATCAATATCCGTTGGTATGTAGTTGTATCCACTATTGTGTTTACTTAAAGTTCGCATATCGCAAAGATCCGCTTACCGCAGCTCGTAAATGTTGCTCACAATATATTTATTTCGCGGAAATTTTTTTTCTGACAGGTTTATGAACCATATAAGCCTACAGCCATTTTTCCACTTCACCATATCTACCCTATACAGCATTAACTAAAGGTGTTATACCCGCAAACCCGGCAGGATGTTCTGGATCATAGCATACATCATCCATGAATCCTGAATTACGTCATCGGAAATTCCCAGACCTAACTACGTCTTCGAAAATCCCCAAGCTTAATTACTTCATTGGAAATTCCCAGTCGTAATTACGTCTTCGGAAATCCCCAAGGTCAAATGACGTAACAAAAAGTGAAAGGTGAGGTGCCCGTCTACTACTGATACAACTGACTACTAATCACACCAAGTACGGAGATTGGGTAATGGTGGAGACATCTAATTTTCTACGTGAACGTATTCTCGATTACCTTTTTCGTGCCATTTTCAACCAATGAGAACGTCCAGTTAAGTTAAGTTACCTCGTATAACTTTGATAATGCCTAGAGTAACTCTACCAATAAAGAATTTTACATTATTCGCATTTCCATAGCAACCACTTTACTTTACTTCATACAAACTATACGAGGAGGTTTTCCTCATACACATGTAGCGGTACCGTCACTGCGTATATGTACACCATGTGTGGCTATTTAGGCGAATGCTGGGGTAGAATCTTACCCCTCAGAAGCTTAACTCCGTTCTTTTCGATCCTATTCTGACCACACCCATCCTTAATCTCACCATGCATTATACACGAGTAGAACACTTGCACTTACCGGCATCTTGGATTTGTGTGACGTCACCCTTGGCCGCCATTTTTATATACTCATGTGGGGATCGTATTTTTCACCCCTATGGCTTCTTTTAGGAGGACATTTTTCACCCTAATTAGAGCCCTTTTGGCTGTATTAAGAAATTTTTTAAAGTTCAGCCCCTGGAAGGTAGGTAAATGCGTGCGCATGAGGTGTTCTGAGTAAAAAAAGATTTAATCTGTTATTAAGTAGGGTTGTTTTTATCAAATCAGATTGCATAATTATTATTACATTCTTTTAATCCCATCTACAGATTGTGACCTAATTTATATATACATTGGTGGTTGCATTCTAATAAGGGTCCTAGCCTTGTAAGACGGGAATCTGTTCGCTTAGGGTGATAACATGCTTTAAAAAATGATTTTCACTTTGATCGTGTAAAGCCAGACTTCATCAGTTTGTATTGTGTACAAACAAAATGTGACCTTGGTATTATAAATAGATAAATAACAGTCTTCAAACTGTGTCTTTATATAGTACATACATACAAATTGTTTTAAATAAACGAGTACCTAATTAAGTAAACAATCAATTAAGTATTACCAAACATTTTATATTGTATATAAAATCACTGTCAACCTTAAAATGTTTACTTTTAGTTGATAACATTATTAAATGGCTGCGCATATGTATTAATGGTTACACACATATAGTTTCATTTTAATAGCGTTATAAAGTAAAAGTAAAAATATTGAAAGGTCGACTGTTAAATTATATGTTTCTAATCACATTTCACATTAACTGCAATATTGTTAAAGACATCTTTGTCTTGCACTACTCATGTACAGGTGATATATCGAAAATATTTATCGAGTAACATATCAGAAAAACTGTCAAGTTTTTATCTAAAAACAAAAATGAATGCTAGATACGTGTCGTGAATGGATATTTTAAAAACGAACGGTGCGTGCGCTTAATTTTTCTTAGCTAACCCTGATTTTTTCAATATCAGAATCATGACCTCGAGATTGCAACCTTCAATATTATACATATAAATTGTAATTATAGTTACATAATTAGTTTTGCTTTACAAATCATGCTTTTAAATGTAATTCTGCCTCGGAGGTATTTTATATACCGATTTTACCTTGAGAAAAGTCAGCTTTAATAAAACTTGAAGTTAGTCATGGACATGGCCTTGAAGTTAGCCTTGTGATTTTTTAGTGGTTTAATTTGGTCTTTGAAAGATCCTGTAAATACGTGCGTTTGAGTTTAGTTAATTTAGTTTTGTTTAAAGAGCATATCATCATCGTTATGGAATCGTTAAATGTTAATCAAATTTTGGCGTTGTTCCGTGCTTGTATGTTAACCGAAGAGGGGCTGAAAAATGCTTATAGTATTATTACTTATAAGATGTTGTGTGAAAACGACACTATCGATTCGATAGAACTTTATAATGATTTTGCGAAGGCTGCACAGTAAGTTGGTGGGGTGTAAGTATATATCTGTTTTATTTTTTAAGTTTTTAATTATTATTTTTTAAAACCCCGCTCAAGTAAATATGTGTTTATTCACGAGGGTGAAGAGATATTGGAAACTCCCGCTGCGGAGGATTTGATAACGGTATGTCTTTTGATTTTCTATTGTTTCACTTAGTCAATGAGTACATTACAGGGGCAAGGCCAATCGGACTCAGGCCTATCAACCCAGCAACAGGAGGCCGAACCATTTTCTACCCAAACGAGTCATATAAATATAATAGGAAGGTCAAACACTAAATTCATAAGAAAGTTTAACACTACATGTAAATCGCTGAGATTTAGCTTTAATGACGAGACATGCAGGGATAATCTCTTAACATGTCTGCATGAAAAAATGTTTCCTAAATGTTATTTATCTAATACATATTTTTATAGAGTGCATTCTAGGAGCTGTATAAATACATTGTCAAGGATGCGGCTCAGTCAGACCGTGTCGGTATCGCGTTAAGGGATCCAAATTATCCAGACAAACCAATTAACGTAGCATTTAAAAGATTGGACCAGTTATCGGTGAGGTTAATAATGTCGCTACTACAAAGGTAATGCAGAGCAACGCTAGCTTTTTCTCGCGTGATTTGTTAGTTTTAAATGTGGATAGAGTGACTGTACCTGTTGGCTATGGACGCAAAAACTTTACTGGGTTAAAATTTGCAGACTTTTGTAAAGTTAAAACAAAGGGTATTATTGTTGTACCGAAAATAATCAATGATAATAAATGTTTAGCTCGTGCCTAGCAATAGCGTTTAGAAATAACGATACGATGCGCAGTAGCATGGCACTGGATTATCCTTTACTTCAAGAGCGAGAACTCTGCCAAAACAGCGGTGTAGACTTTAGTCAGGGTGATAGTTACGAGTACACTCAAGCATTTCAAAACCGTATAACACTGTATCAGTGTCCTTGTTATCATCAAAAACCGCCATGTTCCATTCAAATTCCGAAAATTGTTTGCGATGATTGTGAGAGAGATTTTTATGGGCAGGAATGTTTTAGAAACCACAAAGACACTGAACTATGTGAAAAACTACATAAATCTTTAAAGTGTCTCAAAACCATTGAAGTAAAGGGTAAACATAGATGCGGGTACAATCGTTGTCCCATGTGCAAGGACCAGAAACCTATTGACCATTTGCTGTATGCCCATTAACAAGACTCGAGGTGACACCAGTGATGGTAAACCATCTATGTTTATCTTTTACGATTTGGAATGCATACAAGAGAAGGTGTGTTAGGAGGCGAATGATTTCTACACGAGCCCAATCTATGCGTAGCTGCGAATGTTTGCTCTGTTTGCTTTCGATACACTGACAATCTGGATAAGCGATGTCCATTGTGTAGCGAAAGAGTGCAGATTTTCAGGGAAGATCCTGTTGAATCGTTTCCGTCATATGTTACCGAGAAAGCACGGAAATTTAAAGTTACATGCATTGCACATAACATGAAGGGGGTACGATGGGTGTTTTGTGCTTAGATGTATGTTAGCTAATAATAACCGATGGAGACCCAAAGTCATCTGTAACGGCTTAAAACTAATCTCCATTCAGTGCGACGATATCAGGTTCACCGAATCCCTTAATTTCATCCCATCATCACTCTCGGCATTTCCGAAAACTTGCAATTTTCCCGAGTCCAAGGGCTATTTCCCCTTTCTCTTCAACACATCCGAGAATCAGAATTATGGGGGTCCTCTGCCTGCTCTTGAATATTATTGTGCAGATCAGATGTCATCGAAAGATCGGCATAAGCTTTTAGAGTGGCACACGGCCCAAAGTAATTATGTTTTTAAGGTGAGTGAAGGGTTTGTGAAGTATTGTCTGATGGATGTTAAAATTCTCGTTGAAGGCTGCATTAGCTTCTGGTCGACCTTCACGACTCAAAATAAAGTCGATCCGTTTGAGGAGTCAATCACAATTGCTAGTGCCTGCAATAAAGTGTTTCGTAGACTTTTCCTCAAAAAGAACAAAGAGAAGAAAAGCTGGTGAGTTTAGAACATCTGAAGGTGTTAAGGTCGAGAAAATATACTGAAAACGTGTTTGACCTCATAGAACTAATTAAAAAAATTGTTCCCGTTTCGCGCAAAAGAGCTATTAAATAAAGGTGCAAAAGAGACTTAAGCAATGACGGAATCCTATTATCGCCAGTATTGTCATTAAGAGGATATTCCGTAGAACGATCGCCATCTATGGAAAGCATTGAAAGTACATATTAAATTGTTTTTTCTTACACCAATATTTAAAATAAAATAAATAACAATTTATACTAAAATGTATAATAAAAATAATTACAATTTACACCTACATAATATTAACATAGCAACTCTAAACGTATAAAGAGCATCAAATCTAGTAGAAAATGGGCAGCAAATGAAAATTTCCTAATACAAATGCTTTCGACATTATTCTTATCCAAGAAACAAATCTAACAAAAAGCTCTAATACACACCTATCAACTCAATACAACTTGTTTTATAACTTTGCCGTCAAAGACTATTCAGGTACTGCCATTGCGATTCGAAAAGTACCACAAATAACAATTTTCAATCACGAAATAATCTTTCAATCCTACCTACAAAAGATAAATTTCAATATAAAGAACCAAAAATGGATAATCTGGAATATCTATTTACCACATGGATTGGAAACAGCTATTAAAATTGTTGATAAGCTTATTGAAGATATACGAAGCAGTCTCTTCGATGACACATTCGTAATGGTTGCAGGCGATTTTAATTGTACTTTAAACCCTGCAAAAGATCGTTTGAATTTATTAGAAAGACATCCAATATTAAGCAAACGTCTTAACAATGCAACAGAGTGTTTTAATATGGAGGATTGTTGGAACTTTTTAAATAAAAAAGATGATTTTACCTTTTGTGCTACCCAGTCACCTTCTAGACTAGATAGGTTTTACGCATGTAAAAACCTAAATAAGATTAAGAACATGTCTCTAAAATTATCGTTCTCTCACTATTTGGCTGTTGTACTTTTTTACTGGAGGATCAGGATTTTGTTAAGATAGATCCTAAAGCACGAGATATCAAAAAGAAATGAAAACACCAATTTATTAATGTGGTGGGAAAATTTGAAAAGAAATTTAAAGTCTATTATAATTCTTTATACTTGGCAGAAGAAGAATAATGAGTTTTTGGAGCTAAACCTTTTACAAAATCAAATTACAAGGCTAAACACCCCGTAACAGGATAATAGAATTTCAATCGCACGGCAAATCATTAGTATGGCTCAGGATTGGTATGAAAGAAAAACGGAAACAATTTTACAAAAACTAAAATTAGAGAACATTATTCAATTTGAAACACCATGTTTAAACAAAAACCTATTCACAACGTTTACCCCATTGAGAAAGCTAAAGCAAGATGGTACGTTAGTCACTAATCCGCTATTGCTAAGTTCAATAATAAAAAAGCAGTACGACAACAAATTCGAGGACAACAATCAAGACATAGATAACAAATCTATACTTTCCACGAATTTACAGAAACTATCTTCGCAAGCGAAAAACACGTTGGACCAGCCGTTTTCAATTGAAGAATTTACATTAGCGTTATTTTCATTAAACAAAAGAAGAGCTCCAGGAATTGATGGCTTAACCACAAATTTTTACATTAGGTTCTGTAAAAAAATTGTACTATGAAGTAATTATGGAAGCTTTAAAAAAGAAGCAACTACCAAAAACTATATCCAAGGCCGTTATTAATTTAATTTAAAAAAAAGGAGATTCAACTAATATAGATAATCGGAGACCCGTCTCAACTCTAACGACTGACTACAAAATATTGGCAAAAGCTCTTTCGTCGAGATTTTCAACAGTCATCAACGAAATTATAAACCCAGACCAAAGCTGTGGAATTTCTGACAGATCAATTTATGATTCCCTTCATATTGATCGCGACATAATTTACCACGCGAATAATAAGAACATTCCATTAGCAATAGTCAATCTGTATCAAGATCAGCATTTGATAGCGTTCCTCACAAATATCTCTTTAGTGTTTTGAAAAATTTCAACATAGAGAATTTTTTATTAGTGCTCTTAAAATATTATTCGAAAATGCAGTATGTAATATTTGAATTGGGAATTTGTTAACCAGCGAAGTAAACTTAAAGAGAGGAATACGTCAAGGTTGTCCCCTATCCAGTTTTCTTTATTCCCATGCACTAGAACCCTTCTTAACCTTGTATAGTCAATCGCTTGAAGGAATAGTGTTAGGTGACAGTGAAAAAAATGTAGTGAGCGCCTACGCGGACGATGTCTCAGTTTTTGTTAGTAATAACAATGATTTTAAAATTCTATGTAGAAACTACGACAATTTTTCGCAACAATCTGGTTCTTTTTTAAATACAGAAAAAACTGTCGGATATTGGACAGGAGAATGGAGGAACAGAGTAGATCGGCCGCTGGGATACAAATGGACGAATGAACGGATTAATGTTTCTTGGCATAACTTTTCGGAATGTCAAGAAAAGGACGCAGATTTTGCTTTCGAAGAACTCTGACAAAAAATAAGCCACACCTTGGAAAAATGGAAACAACGATCGAAATCGTTTTCATTGATTGCCAAAACAAAAGTAATAAACCAAAGTGTCGCTCCAAAGTTGTGGCATTCTTTCCAAGTTCTTCCAATGAGATACGACCAAGTACACGAGTTACAAAATCTTTTTGTCAATTTTATGTGGACAGGAAAGCATTGGTGCAAAGAAGAAGATTTGTGTTTGCCAGTTAAGTTCTGAGGATTAGGATTGACTCACTTATGGACAAAACTACTAACATTTAGAGCACTCACAGTTCGAAAATTAATACTAAAAACAGAAACTCAGAATTGGAAAGTGACAATAAAGTCGAGTGGCAATGGTTTTTTGTGACACAGAAAATTTTACATTAACCGGAAATCAACATACTTGACATCACTCGCAGAAGCAACCAAGACCACCAACATAATAACTGACAATTTTCCAGAGGGACGCCACAACAGGTTTTAGTTTAATTAAAAAATGTAAACCGCCAATGTTTGTCAGCCACTGGGCACGCTTTGGTTTTAAAACGATAACGGATTTTATGTGTAACAATACTCGGATCAGTAATGCACAACTCATATCAAAATTAAGCATCCACGGAGCTACATAGAGAAGAGAATTACTCATACACTACCAACATATAAAGTCGTATTTTCAAAAAATTACAAAAGACAATACATGCAAACACGTATTCCCGAGCAGCAAATAACACTAAAATTCACTAATTTGGCAGGAAATTGTAAAGAGTTAAAAAGAAAACATAGAGAACATTCAGCAAGACATAATAGCACATTTCTACAATATAAACAAGAAAAAGGGAGGGAAGTGGTTTGCAAAGAAATACACTGGACATCCTTTTACAACAAGCTTACGCTTGGTAGTGACGGTGATGTCGCGTGGCGTATTGCTAAAGACCGTTTAGCTGACACAATTTTTTTTACAAAAAAAAGGTTTAAAAGATTCAGCGATGTGTCCTTTTTGTTCAACAGACATTGGAATATCATTGTACTTAATTATCACTTGCAAGAAAGCAGACGAAATATGGGAGTATGTAAAAACGTTAGTTGTAAAACTAACAATTCATAAAATTACTGCCCAAGAAATATATTGTGGGATAATCAAGAGAACGATTTCTTACGACTTAGCCAACCTGTTAATTACAATGGCCAAAAGCACCATCTATAACGCCATGACCAATGTCCTACGCCATAACTCATCTAGTAATTACTAAGAAGTATACGTTAATGAAATTAGATACAGAATTATAAATGAATATGCTTGGAAAATGGACTTTTCAGGGAAAATGGTGCATTAATGACGTTTTGTGTGTTCTAGAAAATGGTGACTTAAAAATGAATATATGACTAGTAAATGTATGTTGTATATTTATATAAGACTAATTAACTGTGCATATACATATTTTCTAGGTATATAGTACTGATGCAGCTAAATGTGTAAAAATATCTAACGTAAAAATAATAATAATAATAATAATAATAATAATAATAATAATAATAATAATAATAATAATAATAATAAACAACACATGCGCCACACACACACACACACACACACACAAACGCACAACACGCACACGTAGACGACGCACACCAGCACACACACACACACACACACACACACACACAACACAAAACACAAACACATCATACACATACACACACACACACACACACACACACACACACACACACACACACACACACACACACACAACACAATACAACATTATACTTAGCACACACACACGCACACACGCCACGCACACCACACGCACACAGCACACGCACAACGCACACGCACACGCACACGCACACGCACACGCACAACGCACACACCACACGCACACGCACACGCACACGCACAGCACACGCAACGCAGACGCAGACGCAGACGCAGACGCAACGCACACGCACAGCACACGCAGAAGCTTTACGCACACGCACACGCAACGCACACGTTGCACACACGCACACGCACACGCACACGCACGCAACGCAACGCAGACGCAAGCAACGCAGACGCAACGCAGACGCAACGAAGACGAGAGCAACGCAGACGCAGAGCAGACGCAACGCAGACGTGACGCAGACGCAGATCAACAGAACAGACACAGACACAGACACGACACACACACACACGACACACACACACAGCACACACACACAGCACACGACACGACACGACACGACACGCACACACACACCACACACACACGCACAACCACACCACACACACACCACACGCACACGCACACGCACACGCACACCACACACACACACGCACGCACACACACGCACGACACGCACGCCGCACGCACCACCACCACACACACACACACATATCCATAATATATATATATATATATATATATATATATATATATATATATATATATATATATACATTATTATTATTTCACACTTTGTTGGTTGGAAGGTTGTGTGTTGCTTCACAGCAAATATTTTTAAGAATTATAGTAAATGCACTACTATGAGCAGTTTGTAACAATGTTCGGGGTTAAAAGGTATTGTGTTATAAACGATATCCCATGCACAGAAGAAATAATGACATTTAACGTTACTCTTATTTTTATTATTAAAAGATGGAATTGTTATTTTATAATAATAATAGCATTACACTGCCATCTAGTTTATTTAGCGTTATGTCAAATTAGTTCAATTTGTTTCTACTCAGTGTTGCAAACTTAATTTTTTGTATGATTTCCGTATAGGTACATAAGAAGAAAGGAAATCCTCTTTCTCAAATTTTTTATATTTTTTCTTATTTAAATGAATTAAGATGTGTTATTTTTCGAACTACTAAAGCGACATGTTAACTATATTTTCTTTAATGCCAAGAGGTTCAATTGCTTATTTTTTAATTAAAATTATCATTAATTTTATTAAATACATAAATAAAAAATTTACCTCGAGTAGGATTTGAACCTACGACCTGTACTTTGCTAGAGTACCGCGCTACCAACAGCGCTATCGAGATGCAAGCCATAATCAATGTAAATTTTGTCTTTATGTATGTAGATCTGAAGTAAATTTTAAATATAATGAGATTACAATCAAATTACTTATATGAATGGAATGTGAGCCTGCAATATCGCAAGGATTCACACATACCAAAGCAACTTGACTAATATTAATTTATTATAAGTGTTCATAACAAAAACTTATAAGCTTATTTTTTAAAATTACATATATTTTTCTATGTTATGCAGTAACCTTTTGGTTACTCAATTGAGTAACTGATATTGTTAGCAAAAACCGATATGTTTTAACTTAGTAAAAGTTTTGAGCGTTAGAAATTAACATGTACCTACTCTTAAAAACTTTGAAGCTACAATAAAATGAGTTTTACAATAATTCTGATTAAGTGATTAAGTTTAATTAAATAATGAAAGTTCTACAAAAATTTAAATTACGTGAAAACAGAGATTACGAGAAAGTCCTTTTCTCTCAAAGACAAAATTACATCTCGTTGGTTTACTACTGTGACCATAAAAATTTCCTCAAGAAAGGAGGAATAAGCAATTATTACTAGACATAGCAAGGGTTACCAAATGTCTCTGCTTGTACTTTATGACAAATCGTGTAAGAATTTGTATGTAGTGGCACATGATACAAGGCTGGTCAATGCTTGCAATAGCTTTGAATATTAGATTTAGAAAAAAAAGTTTATGTCTCGTATTTACTACAATTTGGCGTTCTTCTTTTATTTCTAATTGACGTCATTCCTTTCAGCTGCGGCGTCAATGAAAACCTTTTAAACAGTAATCAATACTTTTTATTGTCCAATGCAATACTGCTTTATCTTTACGGCTGTAAAAACAAAATAACGTCAAGTAATTTTTACGAAAACGTTTGATTAAAATGTTTTCATAAAATTGTTTATACGCAATGTTTCAGGCGCCATCAAAATGAACCTTACATTTAATATTATTTCTACTAACAAAAGTACATTCAACAAATTAACGATAACTTGGGTACACGTGACAGACAAATCTTTTACATTGAAGAATGTGCTATAACTAACGGTAAATATTTAAGTCGTGCATCTATATAACACGATATTCTATGAGTTTATTTAATTATTACTGTAATTCATCCACCAAAAGAAGCTAACAAGTATCAAAAGTTGATCATCATACTGACAATTGACGAACACCATGATTATTATAGAAATGTAAAAATGCAAACTTTCACGATTATTACTCATAATTAAGATATTTAGCTTTTGGGTATGAAATCTTGTATTTTTTATTAATTTTTTACAAATTTAAACGTTTCAATAAATATTACGGTTATCAGTAAATGATAATAGTTTTTGAAAGTGATTTAAAATGTCAGAAAACATATGAAACTTGAAAATACAAATAAATGTAAGCCTGCTACAATAGGTAAGAAACATATATAAAAATTCAACTACGGAATATAGTTTCATTTTAGTAAAGATTGGCTTAAACATGACAAGTCAGAATACACTCTAACCGACGAAGGCTAACAACGAAAAATGTCACAATCAAATAACAAATTTAATCAAATTATAGTCCAAAGTTGTGAAAAACTTTAATTCCACAGTGGTAAATGTATTCACAACCAAAAACTTAACATACTAATCACATATCTAGTTAAACTACAAACCTAACAAAGAAATAATTTTCCGTTAATATGTGAAGGTTGATTTTTTCTTTGTTCTCTCCGCTAACGAAAGATTAAGTCATTAGTAAAATAAATGGAAATTCAGGAAACGTTCCGTGCTTAAGAACAAAAACCGAAGGCAGGTCCGTAAATTAATTAATGTACTCACCGTAAAATATTGATGATATTGATATTAGGTATTGTGGGTGATTACACCGTAAAGTGTGATGAATGACAAGTAGAAATAATGTTAACGTTTAGATATTCAAAATAACACTTTTTCTCCTGATAAGCAAACTTATAGAGATAAAACAGTACACCGTTAACTGTAAATATAAATCTTATTTTTATATTCCGCAATTAAGGTTTCGCGAATCATAATTTATTTTGTATTAGAATACATATTTTGAATGGAGTATTACACTCAGAACCATTTACCTTAATATTAGTTAAAGATAAGTACACTGAAGCATTCAAAAATATAATTTGAAACCCTATAAATATAATTAAGACACTCTCAAATTAAGAAAATAATTAAAAACTAACACCGTTCTTGTAAATTAATTGATTCATCTCTTAGAATTCCAACTCCTTCTGCTGCATAAGGCCCAAATTCGGCCTCATCTGGAATATAATTCTCACCTTTGGGTTAATGCCCCCCAATACGCTCTCGATATCGTTGATCGTATTCAAAAGAGAGCGATTAGGCTTATAAATGACCCGTCCTTAACTTCTCACATACAGTCCCTTGAGCATAGAAGGATGGTTTCAGTTCTTTCTTTGTATTATCGTTATTACAACGGCTATTGTGCTGCTGAATTATATTCTTTGATACCATCTCGGGCTATCTTTGCGAGAAATACTCGGTTCGCTCATTCACATCATCAGTATGCAGTACAAATCTCCACTTGTCGTACCAAACGGGCGCAATCTACATTTTTCTGCACGGCTCTGGAATGATCTCCTTAGTTCCTGTTTTCCTCTCACTTATGATATGAGAAAATTTAAGGTAGCTGTTCATAGGCATCTATTGGCAATTCATTATCCCTCTATCCATCTTCTTAAGTGTTCCTGAGTGCTTTAGCACGATAGGCCTTATTTAGCCTGTTCAGGTCCACAATCATAAAAAAAAAGAAAAAATAACGAAAAGAGACTAAAACATAATTTTCTATTTTTCAAAAGAAGTTAGCATTAACGCGGGCGTACCACAGGGATCCGTTATAGCGCCTACACTTTTCTGCTGTACATAAATGACCTTATTTCTTCAACAACTAACCCCATCCATTGCTTTGCTGACGATAGCACTCTTCACTGTAGTTCATCTCAGTCTACTCATAGTGATAATCCACCTTCTATGTCAAATCAAGAAATTAAAGCTGAAATGGCAAATTCAATCAATAAATGTATTACTATTGACGAAGATAACTGTAAGTGTTATCGAAACGTTTAGATTGTACTACATTAATATAAAAATACACTATTAAAAGCCCAAAAAAGATAAGTATTTTAATAGAGAAAACAAAGTTCATTAAATCACTTCAAAAATTAAAAATTAAAGTTATGGATGTAATAATGTCTATAATGTTGACCAACTAACTTTGAGATAACAATGAAATGTATTAATCTATCTGCATTGTATAAAATTTTATATATTTTAAATAATGCAAATGCCAACAGATGTGTAAAACAGTAACTGACTCCCGAAATTTGGTGATTATGAATTGATAAAAGCGTGACCAATTATTAATTAACCAGTTATATATATATATATATATATATATATATATATATATATATATATATATATATATATATATATATATATATATATATATACAGGGTGTATTTCAAAATCACCGACAAACGAAAACTGGAGATTCTATGATTCGAAATAAGACAAAAATTATCATTATCATTTTCCGAAAATGCTTCCTAAGCGAGATACAGGTTGATTAAAAAATATTTTTTTTAAGGTTTTTTTAAGATTCCTCGAAAACTACAAAAGATATTACAATGAGATTTGGTACACCTAAATGTCTAATTAGGTGAGTTTGAGTCAACGGCTCCATCCAGTGACGTAGAATATGTTAAGTTAATCACTTTAAGTAAAAAAAAACGCACGTCCCTGCTTTTTTTGAAAAAATATGTTTTTGTTAAATTGAACATTTAATTCTGCAAATAAAATCATACTTAGTATTTTTTCGATTCGGCACCCGTTTTTGAAATATTTTGCATTAACATAAACGACTACATTATTCAGTAATAACCAAATTAAACAAATCAGAGATTGCTTTGCATTTGACAGTTACGTATCTTATGTTTGCTAAAATAGTTGTATTTACGAGAGTTTTGTAATACATTGTTTGTGTCTAATTACTGTGAAAAAATGAATTATTTCAAACGAGAACTGGTCGATATGCATTTATGTTATGGTAATACTAATTGCAATGCTCGTGCAGCTGATTGACTTTATGAGCAAAGATTTCCAAATAGAAGACATCCACATCATACTACGTTTAGAACCGTTTATCGTAACTTAGAGTATGGAGGTTTAAAAGGAAAGAAAAATTTCGGACGAAATGCTCGTGTACCAGTTGAAATTGAGTAACAACTTTTAGATAGAGTTTATGAAAATTCATCAATAAGTGCGCGTGAGTTAGGTTTAGAATTTGGTGTGGCACATAGCAAGTCTTGAAAAGTTTTACGAGAACAAAATTTACATCCCTTGGACCTACAAAAAGTGCATGCATTATTTCCCGCTGACCATCCTCGTCGAATCAATTTTTGCGAATGGTTTTTAAATAAAAATGCTGAAGATGTAAAATTTGTTAGAAACTTATTGACCACCGATGAGTGTATTTTTTTCCGAAATGGAATAATAAACTTGCATAATTCCCACAAATGGTTAGATGAAACTGTAGTTACAGCTCACCAACATAGATTTAGCAAAATATTTCGATAGGTATACTAGACGGTCACCTAATCGGACCTATCCGTTTTCCTCAAAGACATACTGGCGAATTCTATTTAAATTTTTTGAGAGAAGATTTGCCAGAATTGTTTGACGACGTACCCTTAGATGTTACAATGAACATGTATTTCATGCAAGATGGTGCACCACCACATTCTACACGAAACGTGAGAGAATTTTTAAATGCATGGTTCCCTGGATCCGTGCATGGCGTGGCTGGCACGATCGCCAGATTTAAACCCATTGGATTTCATTGTGTGAGGCTATCTGAAAACTCGTGTCTATTCTGTTCAAATTGAAAATCGAGAGCAACTTTGGAATCGCATACTGATGGCATGCGATGAGATTAGGGCTATGCCACAAATCTTTCAGCGTGTTAGGATTCATTTGCTAAGAAGAATACAAGCTTGGATTCAAAAAGAAGGAGGGCATTTTGAATAATACGTATAAAAATAATTATTATTTTGTTTTTGATTCCTTCAATATCTCTTTAATAATATACCTAATAGTTGACTGCGTTATTTTTTTGTAAAAACAAATTTTGATTTTTATTGAATAATGTGGTCGTTTATGTTAATGCAAAATATTTCAAAAACGGGGTGCCGAATCGAAAAAATACTAAGTATGATTTTATTTGCAGAATTAAATGTTGAAACTATCAAAAAAATATTTCTTCAAAAAAACCAGGGGCGTGCGTTTTTTTTTTATTTAAACTGATTAACTTAAAATAAAATAAAATATTCTACGCCACTGGATGGAGTCAGTTGACTCAAACTCACCTGATTAATTGTATTTAATTAGACATTTAGGTGTACCAAATATCAGTGTAATATCTTTTGTGGTTTTTGAGGAACCTTAAAAAAACCTTAAAAACGTATTTTTTAATCAACCTGTATCTCGGTTAGGAATCATTTTCGGAAAAGCGTTTATGATTATTTTTGTCTTATTTTGAATCATAGAATCTCCAGTTTTCGTTTGTCGGTGATTTTAAAATACACCCTGTATATACATCTTTTTTTGGTTTTCAACTGAACCGTTATTTAATGCCAAGTAATTCTGGAATATCTAAATAAGTATTAAATCCGCCTAACCATAGGTTAAATGGGAATTACCTAGGTCCCCTCTGCCATCATCTTGTAAATTATACATGTGGGTGGCGCGGCCGATACTTTTTCTTTTTCATTCTCACTGCATTATTGCACAGTCGAAGCTGAATTATTTTTTTTAAGAGTATTAGGTAAAAGTAGTTTAAATTACCAAATTGAATTTCATTTAATAGATACTAAAATTAAACCTGAAAGTGTTTAATTTGTTTCAATACTTGTAGAAAATTTGCTACTGATAACCGTCTATTTAAATTGTAACCGCTGTCGTTGAATTAGATCTAAGGAGCTGGTATTTATTGAACAATCATTCAATCATCATCGACCATTGGTAAAGGATTTTTGTTTGTTAAGGGAATCTGTGACCTATGTGTGTTTCCTATCCAAATTCCTGAACCTAATTCCGATGCAGAAATAATGGAGATGGAATAAGGACTTGGACTTTGACTAAGCAGTCATTAAATATATGTTTTTAAACTACTTGAAGCACAGTAAACGACTGAGCAGTGTGGGTCCTTTATTTATTTGTGTTTAGTTTTTAATATTGTTGAAAATAAATGTTTTTTAGTTGTATCAAATTATTCTGTGAAATTTAATAAAAATCTTTTATTTCAATTGAAAGACACCCAGAATAAATGTATGGGTAAGTTATAATACGGCGGAACCCTACTACTTTACTAAAAATTCAATAGGCTCCTTCTATTGTTATACACAGTGATCCGTGGTTACTATTTATTTCAATTAAATGTGGCAACTGCACAGATGTCTAACTAGACACCTAGATTGACAACTTTACTGTTAAAAGTGAGGTCACTGTCGGCCATTTGTAAGACTGGCAAAAAACGTTTATTCTGCTTTACTCCTGTGCAGTGTTATGTGTTTATTTACAATATTATTTAAATTTGTTTCAATTTGGTGGTGACTGTAATTTAAAATTAAGTGTTTATAGACCTTTAGCTATTAGAATTGGTGTTTAAATTTTTAATTATAAGCAAATAATTTAATGTATTTGATTCGTGTTAATACTGTATCATAAGTTAGTTTCATTGGTTTTTGTGTTGTACAATTCGAAGTTGCCATGCCAGTGTCTTGCAGTGCTTATGGCTGTACGAACCGATTTTCAATAGAAAAAAAAATACAGTTTTTTGGGTAATTAATAGATTAATACATACACATAAGTATTGCAAGTGTTTGATAAATAATTTTAACTTTCCGAAAAACCCAGAAAAATTGAAGTCCTGGTTAAACTCTATGCGAAGGGAAGAGTGGACCCCTACAAAATATAGTAAAATTTGTAGTGAACATTTTCTGCATTCGGATTATTTACTACGTCCAGGATTAAAAGATAATGCAGTCCCTTTCGTATTTACAGGGTTTTCTAAACATCTTCAAAGAAACGAAACTTTAACTTCGAAGAAGATATTGCTAATGTAAGTGTTAATTATTTCTAATAAACATGTTATGACTGTTATTTTAGTTAGGAGAAATATCTGTTGGACGTAATAGCAGTAAACGGCCACGTACCGTGAACGTGAATAAAGCAAATACATCCCCTACTAGAAGGATGCTTTATAGGAAAGTGAAAAGTTTGCAACAAAAGATTCGCCGTCAACAAACAAAAATTTCATGGTTAAAAGATTTAGTGCGCGAATTGCAAAAAAAAAACGTTTGCTAGATGATCATGCGGGTACTATTTTATTAGACAGTTTCGAAGGGTTAACTTTGGAGTTGATCAGAAATGAAATGAAAAATATAAGGCAAGCAAGAAAGGGCGATAGATATTCGAAGGAAATCAAAAAGTTTGCCTTGACATTGTTTTATTATTCACCGCAAGCATATAATTATTGCAGGTAATTTCTATTGAGGGACACTGTGACTTTAACATTTACTGAATGTTATTTTAGAAAAATTTTGTCTCTTCCCCATCATTCATCAATCAGAAATTGGATATCGTCTGTAAACGCTGAACCAGGATTTTTTCAAGAATTGTTTTCCGCTTTGAATAAAATGAAGTTACTTTGTAGGGATTGCAATTTAATAATTGATGGAATGGCAATTCGAAAACAAATAGTTTGGGATCCTCGTTTAAAAAAATATGTGGTCATGTGTGGTTATGGTAATGAACTAAGTCTTGAAGGTGATGAAACTCCTGCCACCGAAGCGGCCTATTGGATATTTCCTAATAAACAAACTTTGTTCATCCTCCCAAGTGCAACTCATTCAAACTGCTCTAATTTTATGTAGTAAAGCTGGTCTACGAATCTGGAGCATTACATGTGATGGTCTTTTTACAAACTTTGACTCTTTAAATAAATTGGGGTGTAAATTGTATGGCAGTAGCCAGTAATATTGACAGCATCAAATGTTTTTTTAAGCATCCATGTGAAGACTATAATGTATATTACATCCCAGATGCTTGCCACATGCTTAAATTAGCCAGAAATGCTTTAGCTTCATGTAATAACTTTATTTCTGACACTAAAGAAATCAAATGGCAATATCTTACTAATTTACATAATATTCAGGAACAGTTGTCGTTAAAATTTGTTAATAAATTATCTTCAACACATATAGAATGGCAGAAAAATAAAATGAAAGTTAAGCTAGCAGCACTAACACTTAGCTCATCAGTTGCTGATGCGTTGCAGTTTTTACAAAAAGTGATAATAAACTTTTTACAGAATGTGATGAAACCATAAAATTCATTCGAACCATCGACCGTATTTTTGATTTTCTAAATACTAGAAGTCCTATTGGTAAGGGTTTTAAGAAGCGATTATATGAGGACAATATTTCCTTTCTAGAGAAACATATGTATGAGTGTGTTGATTATTTATTTACTCTGCAAGATTGCAACGGCCAACTTTTACACAAGTCTAAAAGAAAAACTTTTATTATAGGTTTAGCCGTAGCTGTAAAATCAATTTTTTGTATTGCCCAAGAACTTTTTCCACAAAACAAGAATTTTAAGTATTTATTAACATATAGGTTTAGCCAAGACCATTTAGAAATATTATTTTCCAAAATAAGACGTAGGTTCGGATTTAACAATAATCCTAATGTCCTACAATTGAAAGCTGCTATGAGACAGATTCTTTTAAGAAATTCGATCACTTCATCCACAATGGCAAATTGTTTTGTCACTAGATGCAGGTGAAGTATGTAGTGTTTATGATATTACGTGGAATACTAACCGAAGGTCCCCTTTAATGACGAACAATGAAGACATAATGTTAGATAAGGATATTAACATATTTCCTAGTTTATATTGCAATAATATTTTATCTCATAATATTTTATATTACATTGCTGGATTTGTTGTTCGTAGAATTATTAAACAGATTAGCTGCATAACATGTGTAGCGGAGCTTACAGAACAAAGCAATTCTAATGATCACACATATGCTTGTGAAATTAATTGTAAGTCCTTTGTAGAAGTAAAGAATAGGGGAGGTTTAATTATCCCTTCTGATAGTGTTTTTAAGATAATTAAAATTGCAGAACATTTGTTTTTGCGTGTACGAATGGGTATAACAAAATACCAACTATTAACTCAATTACCAATTATATAAAGGTTCAAGTAAATAACCGTACAGCTTTGGATCGATCTATTTTTATAAATCTGAATTGTCCAAATGTAGACATTTTAGAAGCACCTCAAAAACTTAAATTAATTACTACAATTACGCACTTTTACTTAAAAATTAGATTATTTTCTTTTGGAAAGTATTATTCTAAAGAGAAGCTTAACCGTGTTAGTAATCGTAGTCAATTAACAAAACTAATTTTGTTTTCCAATATGTAAACAAAAAGTTCTTTAATAAATACATTTTCAAGTTATTTTTTGAATTTCCCGCCATTCTTGCCAGTTTGACAAATGGCGGAATGGCCTCATTTTCGTATCCTTGGAATATATGAAGTTATCAATCTAGGTGTCTAGTTAGACATCTGTGGGCAACTGTTAAATTAATTTTGACATATAATCAGATTTCAGGTTAGTGAGAACCGTCTAATGCCAGCATACTTTTGGTGTAATAATAAAATACCCAAAAACTAGGAGTCAAATAAAAAATAGATTACATATTTATCTTAAATTTCAACTATATATGTTACATTAATGCAATTCTATGATAACATACTTAATTTGTAAAGCATTTACTTCGTCAACTAGAGTGTGTTCTGATTTGTCATTTTCAAGGCGGTTTAATACTATTTAATCTATTAAAAATCTAGCTAATCTTTACTGACATAGAATATTATTCCGTAGTTGGCTTTTTCATATTCGTTCTTATCTGTTCTAGCAGGCTTACATCTATGTTTTCAGATTTCATATATTTGACACCTTACTGTAATTGTTATCCAAACGTTTACATTTGTAAAAAAATAACAAAACATAAACTTACACGATTTGATACACAAAAGCTAGGTATCTTAATGACAGTGTAAGTGACAATCCTGTAAGTTTTCGATTTTCATATTTCAGTCCTTGATGGGGAGTAAACTTCTATTAGACAATTTGGAAAATAAAAAAGCCTCTTACTTTTATACTACGCTGCCGTGATTAAAAAATTACTCCAACATTTTTATATATTAAAAGAAATTTTGATAATAACCTGATCTTATTTATAGGCATATATTTACATTTTTAGCTTTCATCAGATTGAATAGTGAAGAAACTTTACATGTATGCAGGTTATGTTCGACGTTTGCCAGAAGCGTCAAAGAGCAAAATTTGATGGATTATCTAAGCAACAAAATACTCAACGGTCTTTAGATAATAAAAGAACGGGTGTAAACTTATCTAACCAAGTTTTTTCAGATGACAAAGATAGAAACTTTGCGATAACATCAAAAGTAACACAATTTGGGGATACAGTTTTTATTATTAAGAGTTCTACTAAATCTTTGTCCTTTGATGTTGCAAATGAAGTTAGATATGAATAATTAAAATATTACGTAAAGAAAAACCTTCAAAAAGTAATTTCCTTTTGCGTTAACGAAGCATCTTATTAGGTCTTTAAAAGGATAAGAATATAATTATGTTACCATCAGCCGAAGGTAATGCAGCGGTATTCTAAATATGAATTATTATAAACTTTAAATTGAACAATTACATACATTGAGTTGCCAATAGATCCTACAAAGTAAGCGATGGAAGTAGCAAGGCTTTTCTTTTTCCCTTGAAGAAGGATTTAAATATCAAAACGCAAGCTTTCACGATTATCACTTGTAATTAAGATACTTAGCTTAGGAATGTATACGAAAAAGCCAATTGGGAAATATAATTTTATTTTAGTAAAGATTGGCTAGATCTTTAATAGATTAAATATTATTAAACCGCCTTGAAAATGGCAAATTAGAAGTATGTTAAGTTATCACAGAATTGCATTAATTTAACACGTATATTTGAAATTAAGATAAAATTAAGCATACACATTACGTGTTCATTGTATAATAACGATTACAGTCTGTAAATATTAAGGGAAAATTATTTCTTTGTTGGATTTGTGATTTAACTAAATATTTAGTTGGTGTGTCAAGTTTTTAGTTGTGAATAGCACTGTCAAATTAAAGATTTTCACAACTTTTGGCTTATATTATACATTTACTATTATAAATTCGTTTTTGAATTGTGACTTTTTCATTATTAGCCTTCGTCCATTAGAGAGTGTTCTGATCTGTTTTTTTCAAGCCACTTTAATATTTATAAAGATCAAGCTAATCTTTACTAAAATAAAATTATATTTCGTAGCTGGATTTTTTATATACGTTCCTCATTGCTGTAACAGGCTTACATTTATGTTTTTAGATTTCATGTGCAGGGTGTCCCACGATGAACGACATCGATCGATTATGGAAAAAGTATAAATAGTAAAAATCTGAAAATTTGGCAACTTAATAAAGTCGACGGGGGACATCCATCTAAAATATTCTCAAGATTACTGCACTTCTGGTTATACCGGAAGTGGATATTAGTTTGATTATTTTAAATGGGACACCCTGTATTTTCTTGCATTTTTGGATTCTACGTCCAATTCTAGGTGTACTTTATGTTTAATATCATATACCTAACTCTAGCCGTTTTTCAGATATTCTAAGTTTTCAATAAAAAATGACAGTTGCATCGCCCAACAAAGTTGCCTATCCTGTCCAAACCGCAAATTATTTTCCAGTGAAACTCTGACCTATTGTAAACAAAGGACTGTTTTAGTTTACTAACAACGCGCAATGACGTATTTGTGTACAGGGTGATTGAAAAAGCGTTTTCATTTGACCATAATAGGTTGCGTTGTTGAACTTTTTATTTTTAATCTTAGCTGGTAATGTTATTGCCAACCAGTCATAATGGAAACTATGGAGAAATGCCAAAGACATTAGTTTTCACAATTGAAGATATGCCGTCACGACTCGGATATTCAAGCGAAGATTATTTAAATTTGTTTATTATTTACGGAGAATGTGATAAAGTGGTGAACAGAATATGTGTGACGTTCGCTGCTCGTTATCTAGAAAAAAGGAATCCATCACCGAAAGCTGTGAAGCAAATTGTTGAAAATTTTAAAAATACCGGTTTTGTTAAAAGAAAAATTATTAAAGTTAAACCTATTATTTGTTGCAAATCCAATGATGTCAATAAGACAGGTTTCGATAGACTCAGGAGTATCAAAGATTTCAATTAATAGGATTCTGAAAAAGCACAAGCTTCATTCTTTCGCATTTTCCCTAGTGCAACATTTAAAAGATAATTTTCCGAGAAGAGTACTTTTTAGTGAATTTATACGTACTAATCACTACGGAAACGATTTTTGAATAACATAAGTTGGAGCGACGAAGCGAAATTCACTAAAAATGGCATGCTTAATAGACCTAATTCCCACTATTGGAGTGACGCAAACCCTCATGCTTTTAGGGAACGAAACTTAAAAAAAAAACTGGAGTTTTAATGTTTATTGCGCAGTAAGAAACCATCAAATTTTTATTATACGTTTATATGATGAAAATTTGAACGGTAAGTTCTATCAAAGTGTAAATGTTCAGAAATGAATATGTCCTATGTTTCTACAGGTGAACTATATTTAGCAATACTACTTGAGTTGGAAACTGAGTATCTGGATAATTTACCTCTGGCCGACAGAACACAAGTGCTATACCAACATGATAGTGCACCGCCTCACAATGGCCATATTGTGAACACTTTCCTACAGCATGCATTTGAAGACCATTGGATAGCTATTAACGGACCTTTTCAATGGCCACCGCGTTCACCAGACATGTCGGTTCTAGATTTTTTTGTATGGGGTGCTATTAAGGGTGAAGTATACAACACTCCTATAAAACGAAGGAAAACTGTACGGAGAGAGTATAAAACGCATTTCGCTCTCTATGTCCAAATTCAATAAGAGCGACAACCCAGGAACAACTGATCCGAAGGTGCGAAAAGTATCACGAAGTTTAAGGGCGCAATTTCGAACATTTAATGAAACGATTTTTAACATTTTCAACAATTTGCTTCACGGCTTCCGGTGATGGCTTTTTTTTTCTGGATAACGAGCAGCTACCAGCTAAGATCAAAAATAAAAAGTTCAACAACGCAACCAAATATGGGCAAATCCAAACGCTTTTTCTCCAATATAATGAAAAGGGCATTAGAATTTTTTTTTTTAGATTGTGGACCTGAACAGGATAAATTTGGCCTATCGTGCTAAAGCACTCAGGAACACTTAGGAGGATGGATAGAGGGATAATGAATTGCCAATAGATGCTTATGAACAGCTACCTTAAATTTTCTCATATCATAAGTGAGAGGAAAGCAGGAACTAGGGAGATCATTCCAGAGTTTAGAAGCCGTGTAGAAAAATGTGGATTGCGCCCGTTTGGTACGACAAGTGGAGATTTGTACTGCATACTGATGATGTGAATGAGCGAACCGAGTGTTTCTCGCAAAGATAGCCCGAGATGGTGTCAAAGAATATAATGCAGTAGCACAATAGCCGTTGTAATAACGATAATACAAAGAAAGAACTGAAACCATCCTTCTATGTGAGAAGTTAAGGACGTGTCATTTATAAGCCTAATCGCTCTCTTTTGAATACGATCAACGATACCGGGAGCGCATTAGGGAGCACTAACCCAGAGGTGAGAATTATATTCCAGATCAGATCGAATTTGGGCCTTATACAGCAGAAGGAGCTGTCGAGTGGTAAAGTACTGCTTAGATCTGTACAAAAAGCCTATTTTACGAGCAGCTGTTTTGGTATCTCACAGAAGATGGTCAACCCATGAGAGATTTGAAGATACAGTCATACCCAACAGAGTAATAGAGTCTGAAAACTTAAGAACTGAGCCGTTCATACTTATAACAGGAAATGATCGATCTTTTTTGGCGGACACAAAGGAACACTGAGTTTTGGTAGCATTAAATTTAACTAGATTATTGCTTCCCCATTCGAGAATACGTTGAATGTCTTTGTTGATTGAATTTGCCATTTCAGCTTTAATTTCTTGATTTGACATAGAATGTGGATTATAACTATGAGTAGACTGAGATGAACTAGAGTGAAGAGTACTATCGTCAGCAAAGCAACGGATGGGGTTAGTTGTTGAAGAAATAAGGTCATTTATGTACAGCAGAAAAAGTGTAGCCGCTATAACGGATCCCTGTGGTACGCCCGCGTTAATGCTAACTTCTTTTGAAAAAAAATCTATCAACTACCACACGTATTCGTCTTTTATCAAGGAAACTAGAAACCCAGTTGATAAGCGTATCATTTAACCCGAACGAGGTGAGTTTGGCAAGTAAACACTTATGCCAAACTTGGTCAAATGCCTTTGAGATATCTAAAGCGACTACAACTGTTTCACCGGACTGCTCTACTATATTGTTCCAAACTTGGGTCACATATGAAAGAAGATCACCTGTTGAACGAGTTTGCCTAAACCCATATTGGTGGTCACTAAGGAGTTTGATAGTTTCAAGGAACGTGAGCAGTTGCTGATTGATGGCTTTTTCCATGATTTTAGACAAAATGGAAGTGATGGCAATTGGTCGGTAGTTTGAGGGATCGGTCTTATCGCCTTTTTTGGGAATAGGCTGAACATTTTCTAACTTCCATGATGAAGGGAATTCCCCAGAAGATATAGAGATCGTATAGAGCTTAGATAGGACTGGTACTAGTTCGGGGGAACATTTCTTTAAGACAATAGCTGGGATACCGTCTGGGCCAGTCGCCTTATTGAGATCAAGCTTACTGATGATCGATTCCAAGAGCTAGTACCGAATAGCGTATGAAGAAGAGTTCACTAGGGGCACATTTTTTCCAGAATAATTGAGACACGAGTTTGATGCAAACAAATCTACAAAAACATTGGTTTTGTCTACAGAATCAATAACTACCGATCCGTCAATAGAAGTCGGGGGGGGGGATGAATATGTTCCTAAGTTTTTACTAATGGCTTTAGCTAAAGACCAAAACTTACAACTGCCTAAAGGAGATGTAGCTAGTTCATTGCATTTTCGATGCTCTAACAACTTTTTAGTTTTAGTGATGTCACTTTTGCAGATATTTCTAGCACCAACGTATTCTACATGACTGTCGACCGATTTCCATTTAATGTAACATTTATTTTTTAAAGATATTGCATCAGCACAAGCCTTATTGAACCAGGGTTGGAGCGTGAATGACCTACACGGTACTGTTTTTTGGGAATGTATAACTTCATTCCCATGAGGATACTTCAGATACTGAAAGAGCGATGTCCGAAGAAGAGCACGACTTAAAACAATATTCACGCCATGGAAAGGTTGCAAAGAAATCCCGTAAATCACTTCATCGAGCTGACTTAAAACACCACAAGGTTCTATTGGTTTTGCGAACAACAGTGGAATTAGGTACAGTAGAAATGATTTCTATTAGACAATGGTCGGAAAGACCTAAAGGCGAAAGAACGGAAGTTTTATAAACAAGAGTTTTGATGTAAGAAAGAGATCTAGAAGATGTGGAGTATGGTTAGGGTTATCAGGGATTCTTGTGGGTTCAGAAATCATTTGTGTGAGATCACATGAAATAGCGAATGTTACTGTACTATGACCAGCAGGATTTGTAGTAGATGAAAACTGAAGCCAATTAGAGTTATGAACATTGAAATTGCCTACAATTGAGATATCGCAAGATGGAAACTGGGACAGGAGATAGTCAACTTTCATACTAAGGTAATCGAAGGAGTCTTGAAAGTTACTGTCGTTAGGAAACCTATAAATGCAACAGTAGAATTTCACAAAATTAGGACCAGAATATTTAAACCGAATCACGTCAAAATCTGTACTTTCTAAGGAAGAAGCCCTCTTGCAAGCAATTCTCTCCTTGATGTAGGCACATACGCCTTCTTTATGTCGAAAGTTAAAGTGAAGGTGGTATTGAGGAAATTGCAAGTCGGGTGACTCGGAGCTTTCAGATGAGACTTGTGTTTCAGATAGAAACAAAATATCAGGTTGTAATTGTTCAAGATGTTGGTGAATAGCATTAAGATTAGACCTGATACCGCGGATGTTGCAGTAGTGAATCAGAAAGTTGATACTTTCGATGACCGAGGTCGCTTGGGCCCTGCGCTCCCGGACATCCGAATGGGGCAGGATTGTACGTCCGGCATTTATTACCCTAGAAACCACAGCCATCTTATTTTTTAATTTGGGACTTTTAATCCGATAGGAAGACAGTGATGGCAAGAAGAAAGAATAAGGATGAGAATAGATTAAGGATGAAGGAAAAGGTAACTGGTAGCCCTTACCGAGCTCAGAAAATCGGAGACCCAATATTAAGGAGCCCATGGTAAGGGTGACATGGAGTATACATGCCTACCACCTTTATCTTCAAATCATAGTTATTTGTGGTGTTAAACCCAAATCCGATGCAAACAGTAAGGGATCCAATTTAAAGAAATTTACTTTTTCTATTTTTTTGAGTGCTAAATTCATCATTGTTTTTCAATCACCCTGTATACAAATACGTCATTGCGCGTTGTTAGTGAACTAAAACCAGAGTTGTAAATAATCCAGAACCGGAACGCTAATTTTAATAAAAATAATAATAATAATAATGTTGTGTAAATTATTATCTAAATAATGTATATTATGTATATAAAATATATTATCATAGACACATATCATTATTATTATTAGACAAACTCGTACACTTTTTAGATTGCATTAACTTGACCTTGACACTACAACGTTACCAATTTATTTTTTAGTTGTAACTGATTGATGGAATTATGGTTGAATTGATGGAATTATGGTTGAATAAAATAATTTTCATAAATTGAATTTAGAAATTTTATTAGTTGACACTGACATTAACAATCTGTTATCTTAACTCTATTCTTAGCAAGTGATTTACAATAGTTTTGCAAAAGGATTGTTGACTTCTCGGTCAGCTGGTTGGGCTCGCCTTGTTCGAGTGTCGTCTGCACTACGATGTACTCGAAGCCATGTCTTGACGTAAGGCTCTGGTTTCCAATCTCTGAGAGGAGGCCATGAAGTTTAATGAACATGAGACCAGCAACATGGGGAACTGTCAGTCTTGTGCGGGTAGGTGTTACGATTAGGTTCATAAGACTGAAACCTCGTTCACAATTAGCCGAACTGCAAGGAATCAGTTTCACACAGTTAAGCAAAGGATTCAAGTCTTTGGGTATTTTTGAGTGACTTTGTAAATAGTCCCTGTAGTTGTTTTTAATTTTTTGTGGATTCAGTTTAAACCTTTTGCACAAATTGTCAATCTCTGGTTCACCAAAGCCCACTGGTTTTTCAATTGGCCACTGATCCGGCTCTAGCATTTTAAGATCACCTAAAAGTGTGTCATAAGCTTCTTGGTTTAATTTGGACGACGATAGCATATCTGATCTACGGGTTTCATGGCTCGAAATAGTGGTAAACATTCTTCTTTCCAAGTTGTTAATCACGCTAGTTATTAGTTGTTGATGGTTTATGGATGAAGTTTTAGGACTTTCTATGAGGACAATGCTGTCAAATGGTCCTTCTTTGATGGCAATTCTTGCTTCTAACGTTTTGGTGCCAGGCTTTTCTTTCATAGCTTCGAAAAAACGAATACTTCTTCTAATAAGTTTGTCAGCGTATGTTATTGTGGTATCTTGGTTTTGCAGGGCTTCTGATAACATCGACAACTCAGCTAAAACATCATACATTATAGCCAAATCTAGCAAGAACTGATTAGATGAACACCGTTTTAATAGACCAGCATACATAGACCGCTCTGTAAAGCTTATGTCCTTATCAACTTTGGTTGACTGAAAGTGTCTGTTTAAGGCACCATATGCGTACCAACTAGCTGACACGGCTCTAAATGAACTGACACCCAGCGAGTTCCTAGAACTTTTCCAATCTTATTTATTTCTTGATCTAAGTCCTTAGCACACTCTGCCAGCTCTCGCTGGTTTTTTGGAGATCTGCTGTAGATTGAGTAAATTTTATCCATGAAAATTTGAAAACGGTTTACGGCTCCAACTTTATTAACTGCATCACCGAGAGCTAATTCTAACCGGTGATTCATACAGTGCCAAATAATTAGACTCGGAAACTTTTCAAGCAGCCTTTCAGAAACTCCTGACCTTTTTACCAGCATTACGCTTGCACCATCACTAGCAAAAGCAACGAAGTGCTCTTTTAAGTACGCCTCATCAGAGCCGTGTTTTCTCAAACAGTGTAAACGATTTTCTGTTACTGTCTTAGCATTTGATCAGCTAGTTCAATCAGATCAAAAAATATGTAGTGTGGAGGTTCCTCTTTGCTTATTTCACGCTTTAAATAGACTATTAAGTTAGTCTTGCTGCCCAGACTAGTAGATTAATCTATTAAAACTGAGATCTTGCCCGATACTTGTAAAATTTTGGCAACTATTTTTTTTTTCATTTCATGAGAAACATGACATATTATTTCCATTGCAATTCTCTTAGAATGAAGACCCACACCTATATCCAAGCCATTCATTTTTTGCAACTCTAAAAGGTCAAAGTGGTCAGTGCAAGGCCTGTTGTTTTTTGCGATGAAGTAAGCTGTTCTGAATACGGTTTTTGTTGTCTCTAATTGAGATTCATCCCATTTATCAACTACCTTGTACATATTTCCTTCTTTTGCCTTTTTAAGAATCCCTTCAGCTACTTCGTGACGTTGCCTCTTTATGCTCAAATATCTTTTTCCGTAAAGATGCTAGTTGGGGTGTTTTGTTTGATCCATTGAAAGAAATCAAATTTGAAGTCCATTCTTTAGATATACTCGCACGCTCTTGTTTAAAAGCGCCGAGATGAACAACATTTTTACAAATAGTACAACCAAGCTTTCCACTGATTGAATCGAGCCAGGGAAATGCAGCTTTTTTACTTTCCCGCATGTCCTCCGTCCAGATTGAGGGCCAGGAACAGGGAGAGTTTGCATTTGACGAGTCAGCAGCATTGTAAGGCGTTGAAATGGGTAATAGAGCTAATAACATGCACATATTCACCTTCGTTGTTTGAGTTTGAGGGCTGCACCTGTACGGCCGAGCTGTCGCCGGAGTCAATGTTTACATCACTGGAGTTTTTCCTTTTAGTAGGCCTACTAAAAAATGATGTCAGAGTTTTTTGTTTTTTATTAGTAGGTTCCATAATGAACCACCAAAACTACGACGTTCGTGTGCACTCACTTAAGTAAACAGTCTATCTGTGAAATATTAAAGACGAATTGCAAATACACAGAACACGTGAACAGAGTTGCAGTTGCAATGCACTACGTCAACACTCACTGCTGTTTCACAGTCGTGGAGTCACTGGAGTGTTGTGTCGTCTGAGGTAGGGGCTGTGCGCGCCGGCGCGGCTTCGCACTTTCATGTCTGCTAATCAGCAGACTGTCTGAACTGCGGACACTGCGGCAGTGCGAATGTCAAAGCTTTATATACTTTACCGAACGCACGCCATAACTTTATTATTGTAATATGGGGTAAGGTTATATAAAACTATTAAAAGCAAAATGTTGTCGTAACTCTAATTAAACTACAAACCTAAAAGAATTGCTTTTAAAACAAAACAAACAATTTTTCCTCCCAAAAACCAGTGCCGGAACGACGTTCCGGCGAGTTCCGGCACGAGTGCACCCCTGACTAAAACAGTCCTTTGTCTACAATAGTTCATCGTTTTACTGCAAAATAATCTGTCGTTTGGACAGTATAAGCAACTTTGTTAGGCGATCCAACTGTCATTTTTATTGAAAACTTGGAATATCTCAAAAACGGCTAGGGTATATGACATTAAACATAAAGTATGCCTAGAATTGGAAAAATGCGACAATATACAAGTTGTCCCATTTAAAATAAGTAAGCTAATGTCCACTTCCGATGTAACCGGAAGTGCTGTAATCTTGAGAATATTTTAGATGGATGTCCCCCATCAGCTTTAGTAAGTAGCCAATTTTTCAGATTTTCCCATTTATACTTTTTCCTTAATCAATCGATGTCGTTCGTCGTGGGACACCCTGTATTTATTTGACATCTTGAAAAAAGTAAGTGTAATTGTTATCGAAACGTTTAAATTTGTAAAAAAAATAATACAAAACCACGATTTCAAGATCTCAATTATGAAAATTGTAATTATTCAACTAAACTTACTTTAGATGGCAAAACAAAATTCAGTATATAGTATTCATTTTCGCAAGTGAAACAAAATTTTGGCTAAACCTAGGCCTAGGCACTTGTATCAATATTTGCCAAGACATAATTGAGTGGAAGATTGATGTAAACGAGATTTCAATCGAGAGTAAACGTTTCAACAAAAATTGTAAGAAGGAAAACTGTTTGGCCTTCTTAAAAACAAATACTGTTCGATATTCATAATTTATGTTTTTAAACTTCTGTCCATATGAAACGTATTTCTATTAATAATTAGAGTTCAGCTAGTACGTAACATACTACATTTTAAATATTGTTGAAATGCAACAGTAGTTCAATATACACTTAAACACAAATTCACCGCTCTTTATGTTTATTGTTTAACTTAAAGATGCGGGCATCTTGCAAGCTTATATTAAGTTAAAATAAGTAGAGGTTACTGTGGTAGTATAAGTTAAAAAAAAGGTTTCATAAGACCAGCCTTGAAGTATGAATTCAAGTTTAAAAAGAGGAGTGGCGTAGCCATAAGAATAAGTGCTTCAAGGTCTTATGAAACACGTTCTTTGTAATTTGCCCTTTTTATGCCGTTATTAAACAAAAATTTTTTACTTTAGTTGATTTAGGGATATTTGTGGCGGTTGTTAATGTCTACATTTTAAAAGTGAAAATTTGATCTTGTCGTCCAAACACGAAAATGGAACATAATCAAGATAATCTTACATGTACGCCCCCTGAAATACGTGAAATTGTCAAAAATAAGGTCGCAATTTGTTCACGTCAAAGTTTTCCACAGGACGCACCCTGTTTTTGACACATTTTGTTAAAGTAACATGCATGACATAATCCAGGATTAAGCTTTGCCGAACTAAAAATTTTCGTAATATTTTCCGTGAATTAATAGCTATATTGACATCGGAGACGATGACGTCGCGTTTCTTAATATGTCTATTAAAGAATCAAAATGGAAGCAAATTATAAAAAAATTGTTTATCCAATTGAAATTATAAAGAACTGTAAACCCGGTCTAAATCTACAATTCTTTTAGAGAGCCAGAGCAAGAGTTCAGACTGATTTTAAAACGTAAGTAACCCTTTTGTCATAAATTTATACAGTATAATCAAAATATATATATATATATATATATATATATATATATATATATATATATATATATATATATATACGTATTTACTGCGCTAGCGTAGTAGTGGTCATTCGGAAACTTTCGCTGTTTAGCACGCCAAAAATGTCGAAGAAATACAATATTTATATAACAGGATAAATTTAGTGATTACGTAGCAATAACGTTACCATATTGCTAGAAAAATCAAGTTTGACGGGTTGCATGCTCTCACAATCCAAATTAATAGTAATATAAATGTTTTAATTTTGTTTTTTTGTGAGTGTTTAAGGGCTCTTACGAACAACTTAATGCGTTTTGTAGCGTTAAAACTGCCATCTAAGGGAAGTGTTTCTGTAAATTGAGTTCACACTAACAGCTGCAAACACATTTTCTGTGTGTTGCAAAACAGTGTTTTCAAAATACACACCGGTGAAAAATAGCGCACATGTGCCAAACTACAAATTCCTTGCAATTTTTATTAGAAGACATTAAAAATTACTCAATTGGGGAGAATTAGGGGTGGAATATTTAAAATTTGGTTGTTCTGTTTCATTCAGGAGTACTTAATGCAAGTTTGAAGAGAGGTTAATCTTGAGTGAATGTTATTAGAAGAGAAGATAAGATTTATAAGGAATTTGAGATTATAAAGATTTATTTAAGTTGATTAAATGAGGATAGTGATTGTAATTTATGAAGGAATGCAGAAGTTAGAATACGTAGTGTCAAAGAGTAGAGTTTAAGTAGAGTTTGAAAGACGTGACTTATGGTATTGTGAAGACTTATGTCCATTTTAGAATTGAAAAGCTTAAGGAATAAGTGTCAAAGAAGTAGAGTGAAGAGAGGAAGAGAGAGATTGGACTAGAGGAGAGGAAGATGTGTACGATTTTAGGAAGTAGGAAGAGGAAGAGGAAGAGTGGAAGAGAGGAATGATGAAGAGAGAGAAGAGAGGAAGAGGGAAGAGTGGTAAGAGGGGAAAGGAAGAGAGGAAGAGGGAAGAGAGGAAGAGAGGAAGAAGAGGAAGAGAGGAAGAGAGGAAGAGAGAGAAGAGAGGAAGAGAGGAAGAGAGGAAGAGAGGAAGAGAGGAAGAGAGGAAGAGAGGAAGAGAGGAAGAGAGGAAGAAGAGGGAAGAGAGGAAGAGAGGAAGAGAGAGAGAGAGAGGAAGAGAGGAAGAGAGGAAGAGAGGAAGAGGAAGAGAGGAAGAGAGGAAGAGGAAGAGAAGAGGAAGAGAGGTAGAGAGGAAGAGGGAAGGGATAGAGGAAGAGATTGGAAGAGAGGAAGAGTGAAGGAAGGAAGAGTGAAGAGAGGAAGAGGAGGATGGAAGGGAAGAGAGGATAGAGAGGAAGAGAGAGAGGAATAAGAGAGGATAAGAGAAAAGGAGAGAGGAAGAGGAAAGGGAATGAGGAAGAGAGGAAGAGAGTGAAGTAGAGGAAGAGGAGGAGGAAGAGGAAGAGGAAGAGGAAGAGGAAGAGTAGGAAGAGAGGAAGAGAGGAAGAAGAGTGACAGAGAGGAGAAGGAAGAGAGGAAGAGAGGAAGATGGAAGAAGGAAGAGAGAAGAGAGGAAGAGAGAAGAGTCGGAAGAGGGAAGAGTAGGAAGATGGTGAAGAGGGGAAGTGGATAGAGGGGAAGAGGGAAGATAGGGAAAGAGGGAAGAGGAGGAAGAGGGAAGAGAGAAGAGAGGAATGAGAGGAAGAGAGGAAGAGAGAGGAGAGATGGAAGAGAGGAAGAGAGGAAGAGGAAGAGGAAGAGAGGAAGAGAGGAAGAGAGGAAGAGAGGAAGAGAGAAGAGAGGAAGAGAGGAAGGAAGAGAGGAGAGAAGAGGAGAGAGGAGAGAAGAGGGAGAGGAAGAGGAAGAGGGATTAGTGAGGGAGAAGGTGAGGAGAGATTTGGATAAAAATATATTAAGGTCACCAGACGTGCAGCAGTAAAGCGAGGGACTGGAAGGAAACAGAGATGAAGAAAATGGTAATAAAGAAAGAGAAATGGGGGAAAGGGAAGGAATTAATAAAAGAAGTGAATATAACACATCGGGGGGATGGAATGAAATCAGGACAATCAAGTAGGAAACGAGAGAAAGCGAAAATACGTGGCAGAAAGAAACGGAAGAGGAAGAATAATATTGCAATAAACGGGTGGAGAAGCAAAGTTCCGGAGAAAGACTTACAAGTCATGATTGAAGAGAAATTACACTTAAAAGTGAAATTTAAAAAAGTGAAGGTGATCAATAGAGAGAGAGAGAAATTGAGATGGTGGTGGCAGAAATGGAGAGATGGAAGGAAAAGTGGAAAATTAAGACGGAGAAAACGAAACTAAGGGATACAAGAATAGATCACGATCTAACATGGGAAGAAAGGAGAATCAAAAGAGAAATAAGGCGGAGGACAGAAGTGCGGATGGAAAGAAAGGTGTGGGTAGGATACAGAAAAATGAAGGGCGAGAGGACAAGGGGAAACAAGGAGACGAAATTACAAGGAAAAGGAAAAATGAGTAATGGAAAAGGGAAAGAAAAAGAAAGGGAAATGAAGGAAAGTAAGGAAAGAGAACAGGAACAGACTAAAGAGCTAAAGATACTGTTCTGAAATGTGGCGGGAATAAGGAACAAAGCGCAACAATTTTCATCAAGGAGCAGGACGGTGTGGGATTAAAAGAGACGTGGATGAAGGAAAAGGAATGGGAGAGGTGGAAAATGGAGGTGCCAAGAGAATTCTTATGGGTGGTGCAGCACGCAGAATGAGATGGCAGAAAAGGGAGGACAAAGAGAGAAATAACAACGGGAATAAGAAGGAAATGGCTGAAACAAGAAGAAACAGAGAAAACAGATAGAAACATTGTAGAAAGTAATATACAGAGAGGGAAAATAAAAATAGAAATCATGACGATATACAGCAGGAAGATAAAAGAGACAAGGAAAAACTTAGAAGAGATGATAGAAGAGAAGGAGGAGGTAATGATAATAACAGGAGGGAACTTTAACGCGAGGATATGAATAGAGGGGGGAAGACAAGGAGAGAAAGGAACAGAGAAAGGACCGGCAGAGAACAAAAAGGGAAAAAAACTGCCGTGTGCTATGAAAGGGGGTGGGAAGTAATGAATGGGGATAGAGAAGAAAGAGGAAGAGGGGAGAATAATTACATATGAGGGAGTGGCGAATCAATAATAAATTACGTTATAATGAACGAAGAGGATGGTGAAAAGGTGAAGGCATTGAGGGTTAGGGAGAAATGGGAGAGAAGACAGCAGAAACAATTGAGAAAACAAATTTAAAAGGTGGAACGGGGAGAAAACGGGATGGAAGAAGTGGAGGGGTAGAGAATGCAAGTAGGATACCAAGACAATGGAAAAAAGGGACGGCAGAGACAGAAGCATATAAACAAGCAGTAACCAAATATAAGAAAACATGCGAGATTAAAAAGGAAGAAAACAAAAAGAAACCAGAAGAACAGATTGAAGAAATAAAAACGGAAGATGTATGGAAATATTTAAAAAAAGAGATGAAGAGAAGACACAAACGCAAATACAAATAAAGGAATGGGCAAAATTCTTCAGGAATTTGGTGGAGAGGGAACGGAGGCAGAAAGGAGAAGAAAGACAAGGAAAAGAAGTAGACAAAATAGACGAGGAAGAAAAGGGACTAATGGAAAAGGAAGTAAAGGAGACAATACTGAAACTTAAAAAGGTAAAGGTGGAGAAAGACGATACACAGGAGAGAGGGCATATGGAAGGAAAAAAGTAAAAGGACGACAGGTAAACAAAATATGGTGGAGAGCTTCAGGAAATGGAGATGAGGAGTAATACGTCACGGTATAAAGAAGAAAGATGGAACACAACACACACACACACACACACACACACACACACACACACACAGACACAGCACACACACAGACACACACACACACACACACACAACACACGAACAGACACACGACACACGCACACGACACACGCACACGACACACACACACACACGAACACACACACACACGCACACACACACCACACAACACACACACACACACACACAGACACAGAACACACACACACACACACACACGACACACGACACGACACACGACAACACAACGACGACAGCACACCACACACACACACACACACGACACACGACACACACACACGCACACAGCACACACACACACCACACACACACACACACACAACACACACACACACAGCACACACGCACACACAAGCGAAGCACGCACACACGCACACACACACCACACACACACGCACCACACACACACACACACGCACACACACACACACACACAAACACACACACACACACACACACACACACAACACACACACGACACGACACGACACACACACACACACACACACATATATATATATATATATATATATATATATTTAATAAGACATTTCTTTAAAACTTGTGTAAATAAACGTAAAATTAATTCAACGTTTGAACGTCCTTTGTTCCCTTTGTCAAGAATTAAAAAAAATAAATAAATTGTTGACGAAGGGAACAAAGGACGTTCCCGAAACGTTGAATTAATTTTACGTTTATTTACACAAGTTTTAAAGAAAAATGTCTTATTTAAATATGAATACTTGTGAAATCTAAATAGAAACATATATATATATATATATATATATATATATATATATATATATATATATACATATATACATATATACAGGGTGGCGCATTAGTGTGACAAAGTCCCATATCTCCTTTATTTAAAGAGATACAAAAAATAATTAAATACAAAAGTTGTAAGATATGTTCTGGTGCATATTCCAAAAATATTTTTAATTATACAGGGTAGATCATAAAGGCTTAGAAGTAATTTTAAAATTTTTTTTAAATAGAAAGCCCTATATATTATTACATATTTTGATTCTACATACAATTCTAGACACATTTTATGTATAATGTCCTATACCTAAGTCTAACCGTTTTGGACAAATTTTTTGTCAAAAATGACGTTCTGAGGCTAAAATATAGGTGGAAATCTTTTCTAAACGAAGCCTTTATCAATTAGTTATGGTTGGTAAAAGGTAAAGTAGATTCAAAAAACCTATAGTCTTTTTTTTTTTAATGGAAACCTATTTTTTAATTCTATCTTATTTAGCATTAAAAATAAGGGTGACTTTGTTTAAGAGTGTATATTCCAAAAAATTGTAGTTTTTGAAATAATGACAATTTGACATTTTTTTATTGTAAAAAGGCTATTCGGCTTTCAAGTTTTGTTGTTAGTTGGCCGTGACGGCGAGCACTTCAGATGGAAATATTACAATTGATTGAACCCCATATAAATAATTATTTTATTAAACGAACTTAAAGTAAAGACAATATTTTTTTGATTCAACAAATCATGTCCTAATCCTAATCATAAACTTAACACCTCTAATGTAACTAAACCTGTAACTAATTATACAGATAAAAGTACTAGAAACACGTCAAACACGTACTACCTCATAAGTTGTTCGAAATGTCCGCCTCTTTCTTGAATACACAATGCAATACGTCTCTCAAATTCGCTGCTTAAATTTCTACACGTTTTGAAAACAGTTTCTAATCCCAATCTTCATGTCTTCCTTTGTTGTAGGAGGTATTTATAAACCTGCTCTTTGACGTACCCCCATATGCTAAAGTCCATTTTAGTAAGATCTGGGGATCTAGCAGGCCAAGCAACAGCCCCTCCCCTCCCAATCCAACATTCTGGATATCTAACATTTAAAGAAGGTATTATCGGACCTGTATGATGTACTGGGGCCCCATCATGAAGAAACCACATTTCTTGTTGCGTATCCTGTGGTACTTGACGCAACAAATTAGGTAGATGGTTTTGCAGAAAGTCTAACTATACTTCCCCTGTTACTCGTTGATCAAAAAAATATGGTCCAATTAAATGATTACCGACAAGACCTCCCCAAACATTTAAAGACCATCTAGTTTGAGAAGTATATCTTACAAAATATGGATTTTCGGTAGAATAGTAATGAAAATTGTGTCTGTTTACACTTCCGTTTCTGTGAAATGTGGTAAATAAAATCAAATGAATAAAATTTATTTGTTGGTTTATTTTTGTTTTGAACCCATTGACAAAATTCAAGTCGTCTTTGATAATCTTCAGGAAGCAACTCTTGAAGTAGTTGAATGTGATAGGGGTGCATTTTTTGAGACTTCAATATCCGCTGTACCGTACGTCGTTCAACACCAACCTGCTGAGAAATGGGTCGTTTTCCAATATATGGATTTTCGGTAACTGTTAATAGTACATTTAATTGATTTTCCTCAGCCTGTGCACGTTTTTCCCTAGTATTTTTTTCATATAACACATTGCCAGTTCTTTCAAAACGCTCTAAAAGCTTTTCAAATGCCCTTCTTTCAGGTTGCCGTCTCTCTGGAAAGCGTTGTTGATACAGTCTTCTTGCTAAGAGCGTATTCTTATCACTAGCTCCCAAAACAAAAATCATATCAACCATCTCGGCTTGCGAAAGATTCATTATTTACAATTTTAATTCAAGTTTTAAATCAATTTGCTATAAAATACACTAATGCATCACACAAATTATCAACTGACAATAAATAATGACGTTTCTGATGATCTCTATTATTTTCATATGCCAGGCCTCGCCGTCACGGCCAACTAACAACAAAACTTGAAAGTCGTATAGCCTTTTTACAATAAAAAATGTTAAATTGTCATTATTTCAAAAACTACAATATTTTTGAATATACACTCTTATTCAAAGTCGCCCTTATTTTTAATGGCAAATAAGATAGAATTAAAAAAATAGAGGGTTTACATTAAAAAAAAAGACTTTATAGGTTTTTTTGAATCTACTCCTTATTGTCCATTTTTGATCACCCTGTATGAATTTATTACAAAAATATCAATACAGCCCATTAGAGTAGGTCCCCATTTCCAGGGAAACCAACCATAACTAATTGATAAAGGCTTCGTTTAGAAAAGATTTCTGCCTATGTTTTGGCCTGCAAACGTCATTTTGGTCAAAAACGGTTAGACTTAGGTAT
This sequence comes from Vesta saturnalis, assembly GCA_036346205.1. Classification (NCBI taxonomy): domain Eukaryota; kingdom Metazoa; phylum Arthropoda; class Insecta; order Coleoptera; family Lampyridae; genus Vesta; species Vesta saturnalis. The sequence continues at coordinate 6,205,758 of JARFJB010002472.1, read as the reverse complement.
AGGACATTATACAAAAAATGTGTCTAAAATTGTATGTAGAATCTAAATGTGTAGCTTTTCTATTTAAGAAAAAATTTAAAATTACTTCTAAGCTTTTATGATCTACCCTGTATAATTAAAAATATTTTTGGGATGTGCACCAGAACATATCTTACAACTTTTGTATTTAATTTTTTTTGTATCTCTTTAAATAAAGGAGATATGGGACTTTGTCACACTAATGCGCCACCCTGTGTGCGTATATATATATATATATATATATATATATATATATATATATATATATATATATTGAAACAAAGTAATAGGACCAGGGTGGAGTGTGGGGAAAGGTTGTTTATAATGGACTTAGGCAAAAGGAAGCTGCTATTTGATAAATTAATAAAAAATGAGAGAAAGAACGTAAAAGAATGTAAAATATTACAGGCATGCTGGAAAGAGATAAAGGAAGGGAGTGTGAGGTATGGACAAGATAACTGAGAATATTATGAAAGAAACGTGTACGTGAGGGAGGAAGCAGAGAGATTAAGGGAAGAGGGAGTAAGGGTAAGAAAGGACATAACAAGTAGAGATAGGGACGTACAAGAGCAGGAGAGATGGGAAAAATAAAATAATCTAAATACAATCAAAATTATAGAAAGATTAAAGGAGAACGGATACGAGAATATCTGAAAGGAGAAGGGAAGAAAGGAAAGAAAATAATGATAGCGAGGCTTACATGAAGAGTTGGGAAACAAGTATTGGAGGAAAGGGGAAGAAAGTATATGCAGATTATGCAGGGAAGGGATGGACAATGTGAGACGTATGATAAAAGAGTCTAGGGAGTTAAGGAAGGATGACAGGAGTGTAGAAGAAATACTAGAGGAAAATGGAAGGGGAGCGGAGTGGGTGGAGGAAACCTGGAAAAGGAGAAAACTGATGATGAGGGATGCGACAAAACATGCTTTGCAACATTGTAAAAAATGAGCAAATATATAGAGAGCTGTTTAAAAAAAACTGTGAATGTTATGTCCGAATTGTCATTTATATTGTAAGTTTGTTGCCTTATACATTATATCATATAATCCTTGTATGACGTAGTATGTGTGATTATTTACTTTTTCTTTTAAATTGATATTGGTAGTTGATAATTGTAAAGTTTTGCAAATCCTTAATTGATTATGTTTCGAAGACACAGCTTAGATCGAGAAAGATTAGCCCTACCAGATTGTGTTAAAAGCCTATTAAAAACTATCGTGTGTGCGCGTGCGTGCGTGCGCGTGTGTTTGGTGTTTGTGTGTATGTGTGTGTGTGTGTGTGGGTGTGGGTGGGTGCGCGCACGGGGTCCTTGCTTGCTTGCGTGCGTACGTGCGTGCGTGCGTGCGTGCGTACGTGCGTACGTGCGTGCGTGCGTGAGTGAGCGGTGCGTGCGTGCGAGTAAGCTTGCTTGCGTGCGAGCTAGCGTGCGTGCGTGCATGCGTGTGTTTGCGTAAGTGCGTGCGTGTGTTTGTGTGTATGTATGGGTGCGTGGGCGCACGCGGGTTCTTGCGAGCGTGCGTGCGTTCGTGCGTACGTGTGTGCGTGCGTAAGTGAGTGCGTGCGTGTGTGCGTGCGGACGTGTGTGCGTGCGTGCGTGTGAGCGAGCGAGCGTGCGTGCGGCGTGCGTGGGTGGGTGCGTGCGTATGTGAATCTATGTTAGTATCCACGATAATTTCAGAAACCTACGTACTCATAATTTTGTATTTAAGCTTATTTTCGTTTGGCTCAGAGATGGTTAAAGGAAGAAATCGAGCGGCGGTGAGGAGGGGATTATTAGGGAAAGTTTTTGGTTTTTATCAAATATCAGTAAAACAGCTGCATATTTCAAAGATATAAAATTACCTAGACATAGACCTTAAACATATCAGTTAACTATGTTCTACGCAATTTTTTGATGTGACGCGTAATTTAGCGGCAAAATATTCCTAAAGTAGAATTCAAGTGTTAGTTAAAGTTTTTTCATTATCTGAATAACGATTAATTTTATAAGAAAAGTGTGGACGTATTTTTTAAAGAAAATTTAATTTTACATAAATTTTCTTTACAAAGTTTTTAATGTAAAGCGAAATAAGTGTAAAAATTAAATAAATATGATTGAAAATGCTGACGCTGTATTATCCATATTTTTATATAAGCGGGCGCCTTTGGAATTTTTTTACGTTAACATGTATTTATGTTTATGAATCTCTATCTGATATGACGTTTTAAACGTCATTCTGGCATAGAATATTTCATGTATTTTAATTTTTTTTTCCACACCAGATATTTTTCATCAGGGCGAGGTAATAATGTTGAGCTTTTCGTTAATGGGCATGGTTGGAATACCATGCAATCTAGACACAAATCGCTCAGTTTAGAGCATTAGCATGAGTATAAAATTTTACCTATTCGTCGACTATTACTTCTGTCAGTAACTGTGCTTAACATTTAGAGGTAACTAAATCCTATTTGTACAAACTGTTTACTTTACTTATGAGTATGGTAAATTAAGGTTTACGTTATGAGTAAGATGTAATTTTAATGAAGCAGTATATTGCACAATGAGGATGTTATGAAGTGCAACGATCTTGTAAATAAAACATGTGTGTAAGTCGCGATTCTATTTAAAAGTAACCCAAATTACACAATGTTTTTCGCATTCACATGTTGTTTCTTTGTGATTGCAATGAATAGATTGACATTTACAAAGAACAATTCCTGAACGGTTTAAATTTAAAGAAATCCCTTCGTCAACTAGAAAAGGTCTCATGAGGAAATAGTTCAGGACTATTGTGTGATTGGGTTAGTGAACCATTCCACTCTTTATCTTTTAGGTGTGAAATATCTTGCTTATTTTATCCCATGGGAAGTTGTTATCCTACAGCTGAGAAACAAAAAAATACCTTCTATTTGTTCCTTCGTAGAGTTTTATCAAGGTTAAGGCAATGCACATTTTACATGGTTTCATAAGAATGTATATGTACTTTATAAAATTGCTGTAGTGCCTGTAGTGGCTTTAATTATATTAATTTCACAGGATAAAAACATTCACCTAATATAATTTTACATAAAAGTGAGTGATTGACTTTACCTTTTATTTACTTAAATCATGTTATGAATAAGCCAGGAATAAGTTTGCACAAAGACTGCAAAGCTATCAAACCAAAAATTTATCACATTAAATAAAACATAATAGCAAGGGCAAACAAAGTAGCTAAGTTGAAAATTGAAAGTTATAGATAGTTGTATCAGTAGTCTGTTTTTCATCTCATTTTTGTAAATATCATACACTTCTCTTTTGCGTTAGGCAGGGCTTGAAATTGCTTTTGGAAATATAAATGGATTTTTGTCTGATGTTAAATGTATTGCATATATTTCGTTTTACAAACCAATTGGAGATTTTAATTTAAACCTAAACGTGAAACAAAGATTACATTATTAATTTCGTTTATGGACATATATTATATCTGTGATTGAACTAATCAAACATTTTATCCGGAGATCGCTAGATTCAATGCAAATAACGTTTCTATGACAAATATTTCGTTTTATTTACGTGAATCTCCAACTCTTATTGTGCACGAGTTCCTCTCATTCATTTACACGTTAACGAAAGTTTTTCATGCTCACTGTTAGCATTCAGTTTTTGAAAACTAATGTCGATCCTATTACCCACCTCCACCCAACAACTTTATTAAATAGTATATTATTTTATTTGTTCATTATGTAAGGTTATTTTGATTTTTGACGTATCGTATATATGCCGTATTTTAATAACCCATGGAACGTGTTTTGAATGTAAATGAAGTCGGTTTGTGTATGCAGAATGTAAGTTGGTGTAAATGATACGCCACTAGAGTTTAATGGAACATTGTGTATCAGATGAAAGAATATTTGAATATTGTAAGAAAGATTTTTATGTTGAAAGCATTAAATTTGGTTGAAAAATAATGTTTTGGAGCCATTGTTACTGGGACGGCAGTGGTAAAAAACTACCGCTTTGCCACTGGTATTTGTTGGTGTGTACAAAGAATTCATGTAAAAAGAAATGGTTGTAGACGTATGAGTGAGTGGCATTGATATTGTATTAATGTGCAGTAAGGAATATGTATGCATATTTTTGTATGTAGACATTTTGTAACATTGTGTTCAAGAATAAAGTTGTTAGAATGTGATGGAATTGGTTAAATTGTGCGGAAATAGAGATCGCCCACATGCGAAATTTTCATAAAAAGTTGAGTTGTGGTCTGGATAATGTACAGAGTGAAAGTAATTGCAATTCATGTTTTTCGGAGAGTGAGTGAATTTACAAAGTAAATCAAGATGTCTTCGTTATTCTTACTTTCGATAGCGGCCGTTCCGTTTCGGATTTCTACGCGGCAAAGAAACGCGTGAGATCTCGATTGTGATATGTGGATTTTGGTGTTCGCGCGAATATGTTGCGGAATTTTGGCAATATGGCGGGCAGAAGGTATTAATAAGGGTGTAGGAGAGAACCGTTCGGTTACAGCTTAAGTAAAGGCAGTCAGCGTTGGATTTTGTTTATGAAAATTTAGTTCAGCAGTACGTATATAGGATTTAAAAATAACACAGCAAACGTTTTGTTGACAGTGTTCAGTAATACAGCGTGCCACCATAATAAAAAGAAGGGCTGAAGTAACCCTTTAAGTAACCGAATTACAAGTTTGTTAACTTAGTTAAGAGATTAGCGGTCATCGTTGACATTGAATGAAGTACATGTGTACAATCGGTAGTAATATGGAATCGATTCTGTAAAGGCAACTAAGAATTGTGATAAACGTGTACAATGAAGGGCCAACATTAAAGCAAAGAGCACACGTGAAACACGAATGTGAACGACAGACATTTGCGTTCGTTAGTGGGTATATCGGCCGGTTATTCAGCCAGTACAGTCGTCTTCTGTGCTTTGTACCAGTGTGGGTGCAAATTTAATAAGGATTACCAGCAGCAGATCATATGGACTTCACTACATCACCGACAGAGGGTTAACTAACGTAATTTGTAAGAAATAGCTTATGTTTTGTTTAAAAGATAAAAGTATGATTACCTTTTAGGGTGTCCCAAAGTTCTGGTCTCAGACGATTGCGCAGTTATGGTATTTGTATGTTATGCGGAAATATTAGGATTTTTTAAAAATTTTAAGGTGGCTGATAGATTGGCCCAAAGTGGTACATTGGTTCCGTTTCTCGACTATATATATATATATATATATATATATATATATATATATATATATACAGCGTGAGTTTTAAGTCCTGGCACACCTGGATATAATTTAAACGGCTTGAGATATAAATGTGAGACCTTAACCATACCTATTACACTACTTTTTAGCACTTTAAGGTGGTTCAACATTCGCCCCCCTTTTTTAAAATCGGGGGAAAGGGGAGGCAAGTGGATTTTTTTAAATGGCAACTCCTATGTTGTGACATATCATTGGAAAGGTCTTTTTAATAGAAAAATAATGACGCTTAGAAAACAGCTCTACGACGTCTCTAACGGAAGCTACGGGCAAAATACCTCCAATAATTTGAAAAATAAGTCTATGCAAACATCATGGAATGAATCAAATGGTACCTTGAACAGAGTAAAAAATATTATGAAATAATAAAAGCATTTATTTCTTTATTTTGTTGTTAGTTACATGAGTGAAAATGTGAAAAGTGAGAAAAATAAGTCTTTCAAGTCCTTATCTGCAGGTATGCAAACATCATGGAATGAATCAAAAGGTTCATGGAACAGAGTAAAGAATATTACATAATAATAAAAGCATTTATTTTCTTTGTTCTGTTGTTCGATATGTGACTACACTAACCCAAATTATTGAAACTGTTACCTGCTTTAATGTAGTAAGTGCTCAAACTGTTCACCTTCGGCTGTTTGACAGTGTGGTAGACGTGTGTAAAACGCTGAGACAGCGTTCAAGAACGATTTTATAGGAATGGTTTGAGACAAGTGTAAAATTCTCTCATTTAAGTCATAGACGTCAGCTGGCTTTGTTTGGTACACCAGGTTTTTCATGTGGCCCCAAAAGAAGTAGTCAAGTGGATTAAGGTGAGGAGACCTTGCTGGGCATTCCACAGCGCCCCCTCGATCTATCCATCTTCTTGGGAATACATTGCTTAAATATTGTCGTACTTGCAGGCCATAGTGTGGTGGTGCTCCATTTTGTTGTTACCAAATGTTTTGTGCTTCTCGTCCAAACATATTTTAGAGTGCAGGCATAATCTGGTTTTGAATCATCTCTAAATATTTCTCAGAGTTTAGATTTCCATCAATTAAAAATGGTCCGACCAAGCGGTCATGGACTATTCCTGCTCAAACATTAACTTTTGAGGGGTGTTGTGTATGAGCCTCAACAATCCAATGTGGATTTGTATCTGTCAGGTAACGACAATTGTGTCTACTGACGGTACCGTTGGTCATGAAAGTGGCTTCATCACTAAAATGGATTCTGTTTAGTAACGTTCAGTAATGTTCAGCGTCTAGTTTACCCATCAAGATGTCAAAAAATTCAACCCTACGATCGTAGTCGTCTTCACTAAGCTCGTGCACAAGTTGGACTTTAAAAGGTTTGAATTTATTATCTTTAAGAATTTTTTTTACAGAAGATTGGCTGATGTCGTGCTCCAAAGCTGCTCTTCTTGTGGATAAGTGGGGATTTTCAACAAAGGACTGCATAACTTCTAATGATTTCTCTTCATCAAAACCATTGAATAATTCTTGCAACTGTAAACCTCGTTATGGGATTGATTCGGAAAGTCCTCATTAAATAAGTTTGCAACTTCACTGTATGATCTCTTACGGTCCCCATAACATCTCATCATCAACACAGTAATTCTTTCAAACTCAGAAACTTCCATAATTGAAATAAAATAACTAACACTATTGTCTTGATTTAATAATAAAACTAGAACTGAAAATACGCACTAAAATTTACAACCAAACTATTCAAAATAAGTATTAAATAACATTATTTGGTTATTCCATCTAAGCACAGATTTATAACCATTATTCATTCATTCTTCATTCGTTCAATCATTCATTTCTTCTACTTAAATTGTAATTAACAAACAACAATTATTTAAATGTATTAATCAAAAGGGGGGCAAATGTAGTAGCGTAATATTTATGGTTAAGGTCTCACATTTATATCTCAAGCCGTTTAAATTATATCCAGGTGTGCCAGGACTTAAAACTCACGTTATATATATATATATATATATATATATATATATATATATATATATATATATATATATATATATATATATATATATATATATATATATATATATATATATATATAATATATATATATATATATATATATATATATATATAATAACAGTGTAGTTAAGTGATGTACTTATTTTAATGATTCTTGAGGCGATTTCAGCCGAAAGTTCATATGTATGCATGTATGTCCTCAGAAGCTTCGTTATCGATCTACAGGCTGTTGAAGTTGTTGGTTTTTCGGTTTTTCCAAATTTTCGAAAACCCTTCTAGATGTTACATTGAAATTTTACATATTGTATAAGGGCATGAAGGCCCTATTTCAACTGAAAAGTTCATTTTAATTTAACCAGTGGCGTAGATACAGCTAGGTCATGACATAAATTCCACAAAAAATGTGTTACGCCACTGTTTTATATGACGCGTTTACACGATATTCATCAGAAATCAATATATATATATATATATATATATATATATATATATATATTATATATCAGGGCGTTCAAACACACATGACAAAGGTTTAATCAGAATTTAATAACAGATGGATTTCAATGAATGGAAAGGCAGCTTCATGTTTTCTGGCGAGGCTGCCAATGACAGCCCAAATCTACATTGACACTTTACAGCGGCGTAACTAACTCATACAGAGTTAGTGGGCAATAATTTTATATTAATGCAGGATAACGACTGACCACACACCGCAGCATTAGTGCATAACTTCTCAAAGGTTACGGGTATCACCATATTACAGTGGTCTTGCGAGAAGTCCCGACATGGACACTATAGAACATGTGTGGCATCAATTAGGTAGAAGGGTACGTTCTCGCGAGAGACCTCCGGTTAGTCGAAGAATGGGATCGTATACCAATGGAAACAATAACAAACCTAATTTTCAGCATGCCGCGATAGAAACTTTTAGGGTTTCTAGGAGAGGTACTACACGATATTAAGCAGTTAAAATATGTATTAGTTTATTTCATTAGAAAGCTGTTTTTCGATAAATTAAACAGTTGGTATAATCATGGCTTCAGTAAAAATGCAATAATTCGGACAAATTTCGAGAAACGTCAATGAATAAAAAACAAAATACTTGTAAAAGAAGCGTTTTTTATATAGAGTGCAAGCACTTTCTATACCATTGCTTGATTAATATACAGGGTGAGTCAATAGTTAAGAAAAAAACATGGTTCAATTTTTCCCACTATCATCCAGTAGGCTTTGAAAAAAGTATCACTTCTTTATTTTATTTTTGAAAGCAATTGCCTATGAACGAATAAAAACATTTCAAAATTGGCCCATTGGCTTGAAAAATATAAAAAATAGAACGTGGTCAAAAATCAAGTGCGTCACTCTCTTATAGAACTAAGTGTATTATAATAGAGGTTCTAGAAGACTAAGACCTGTTCAGTTATAGAATTTCTATATTAGTTTTTTCTTTTTTTGCTACTTTCTTCCTTTAATATTGAATGAGTACTCCACATTGATATTTATCATTGGAAAATGAATTGTGGGTATTTAACTAATATAAATTTAAATAGCATTATGTATTTTGCATTGAAGTGAATCTAAAATCAAAGATTATGTATATAATATTACAAAAAGCGAAAAGTGTAATAAATAAATAAATTCATCCAGGTAGCATGTATATACGGCAATTTAAAAACTTTCAACAGTTTCAAAGTGTATTACGTTGATTGAAATAACCTTGAAATTACTTAAAATTCAAAACTAATTTATAATTTTAATAATAATTAAGACTTTGGTTGAGGTTATAAAGCTTAATTATCAGAGGAGTTAAGAAAAATGTGTTTATTTTATTTTGCCACCATAATGTTCTTTATACGCCTCCAAATGCGGGCATAATGTGGTCTTTATAGCACGGAAATGTCATTGATGCTAAGCAGCATGATTGACAGCAAACACATGAAATGATGTATAATAGCAATATCACAGTATCTTAGTAACAACAAATTAGCCTACTGTCGACTTTATTTCACTGCATTTGCATTTAAAAACTTGCCGAAAATACTGAATCTTTTTAATATTTTGTTCCAGTTTCATGGTGCAAAATAAAATAAAACATTAAAATTCAGACTAATTTATAATTATATCAGGAATAAAGCCCTCCGCTTGCGTCGGGTTTAACATTCCCTCGAGCCATAATCTTCTGAGTTAAGAATAAATATCTATTATGTCGTTTAACAACGTAGTTTACCACTTCCTAACGATTTCTAAGGTTACAGGTATCATAAACATGATGTGAATAGAAAATTAGTTAAAAGCTTAGTACTGTGATACCGCAGTAAGCACTCCATTCTCCTCCTATTGAAGGGTAGGCAATGATATATATATATATATATATATATATATATATATATATATATATATATATATATATAACTTTTTTACAAAAATTTGCATTCGTGCGTAGCGACCTCTTGGATTTTATTAGGTACTTGCTTTGGCTGAACGACTACGGCAGAAGGAACATGCTCAGCATGAGATTTTGTAATGATGACGCCATTATCACAGTTGTAAAGTATTGTTCACAAATCTACTAATGACGTCCTTTGTCGGTATCTTGGTTCAAGTTGTAAATAAAGCCTTCACAAACCATCTTCTGTTTTTTTCGTGTGCTTGTAAAGAATGTTACCATCGCGCACGTTTATGACAGAACTAGTAATCTCCAAAGAAAGGAATAGGTGATTATTGCACTTTAACTATGTTCCTGTAATGAGGTAGGCAATTTAAACAAATTATTTGATAAAACTATATATATATATATATATATATATATATATATATATATATATATATATATATCTCAGTTATTGCAGGTAACCTAACTTTTATTTCAGTTATACTTTGTTCTGAGACATAGACTTGCTAGAAGAACTTTTACATTCGCACAAATTTAATTTTCAAGGAGTTACGTTAATTGTTGATGTTTATAACAGGTATTGATGCTTGTTTCAATTAATTAAAAAAGATTACGCAAAATTTATTGGGCAATAGGTGAAACCGCCGGCTAACCGCAGATTTTTTTACGCCCCAGGATGATCTCGCTTTAATCATTTTGAACTGCTCAATGTTGATCTATAACTATACTACACTCAATTCTAAGCTGTGAGATTATATTGTACGCACTGGGTATATGCAGTCCTGTGTTGTGCGTAGGACGTATTTTGTGTAATACACGAACGTGATTTTGCACCGGAAAAACATAATGCAACTTGGTGTAAATGCGACGCCACTGGAATTTTTAGTCAAGCGTTGAATATTATTTAAAAGCACATTTAACTGTGGTATAAATATTTATGAGTTGAACGTATTAAATTTAAATGCAAAAAAATAAATTAATATTGCTGTGTTTGGCCACTGTATTTTAAGGAATGTGAGTTTGAAATCGCTGTAGATACGTAACATGTGAATTTATATGTTGAGATTGTATTAAAGTGTAGAGAAAGAATATGTATGTATATCTCTGTATAAACATTACACAATGGAAAATTTTATGTATGTTAAGGACAAATCGTGTTGAATTTAGTAATTTTTGCGGAGGGAAAGTCCACGCACATGTGGGGCTTTCATAAAAGGTCGAATAAAGGTATGAATATTATGTTCAGTAAATATGAATGCGAAATTTGTATGTTATGCGGAATTATTAGGATTTTTTAAAATTTTTAAGTTGGTTGATAGATTGGTCCAAAGTGGTACATTGGTTCTGTTTCCCGCTTTAGAGCGCAATAAAGACAAGCGTTAGAAGCTCCTCTGGGATAGACTGTTTTGGTTTGAGCGGGATAAATACTTTTTATTTTATTTTGCCACCATAATGTTCTTTATACGCCCCCAAATGCGGGCGTAATGTGGTGTTTATAGCACGGAATGTCATTGATGCTAAGCAGCATGATTGACAGCAAACACATGACATGATATATAATAGCAATATCACAGTATCTTAGTAACAACAAATTAGCCTACTGTCGACTTTATTTCACTGCATTTGCATTTAAAAACTTGCCGAAAATACTGAATCTTATTAATATTTTGTTCCAGTTTCATGGTGCAAAATAAAATAAAACATTGTATGTACCACGGCATAATTTAGATTATGGCTTCAGAATAAAAGCCCTCCGCTTCGCGTTGGGCTTTTAACATTCCCTCGAGCCATAATATTCTGATTATGCCCTTAATACATAAATATCTATTAATGATTTCTAAGATTACAGGAATCACAAACGTGATATGAATAGAAAATTAGTCAAAAGCGTAGTACTGTGATAGCTCAGTGAGTACGCCATTCTCTTCTTATTGAAGGTTAGACAGAAAAGCGCCTCAATGACACACACGCACGCGCAGAGCACGGCCACGGGACAGACACAAGCACACCCGCACACGAACCAACGACTACGATCACACAGCACATCACACACACACACAACACACACACACACACACACACACACACACACACACACACACACACACACACACACACACGACACACACACGACAACAGACACACAGGACACACAACACGACAACGACACGGACACACGACACAGGACACACGGACACACGGACACAAGACACACGAACAGACACACGGACACACGGACACACAGACACACGGACACACGGACAACACACGGACACACGGACACACGGACACACAGACACACGGACACACGGACACACGGACACACGACACACGACACACGGACACACAGACACACAGACACACACAGACACACGGACACACGACACACGACACACGGACACACGGACACACAGACACACGGACACACGGACACACGGACACACGGACACACGGACACACAGACACACGACACACGACACAGACACACGGACAACACGACACAACAGACACACGACACACAGACACACGGACACACGGACACACGGACACACGGACACACGACACACGACACACGACACACGGACACACGGACACACGACACACGGACACACAGACACACGGACACACGGACACACGGACACACGGACACACGGACACACGGACACACGGACACACGGACACACGGACACACGGACACACGGACACACGGACACACGGACACACGGACACACGGACACACGGACACACGGACACACGGACACACGGACACACGGACACACGGACACACGGACACCGGACACACGGACACACGGACACGCGGACACACGGACACCGGACACGCGGACACGCGGACACGCGGACGACAGCGGACACGCGGAACACGCGGACACGCGGACACGCGGACACGCGGACACGCGACACACGCGCACGCGCGACGACACGCCACGCACGCACGCACACACACGCACGCACACACGACACACACACACGACACACACACCACACGACACACGCACACACACGACACACACACGCACACACGCACCACACACGCACACGCACACGCACACACGCACACACGCACACACGCACACGCACACGCACACACGCACACGCACACGCACACACGCACACGCACACACCACCACGCACACACACGCACACACACACACACACACGACACACACACGCACACACGCACACACGCACACACGCACACACGCACACACGCACACACGCACACACACACACACACACACACACGACAATAAACTTTGAACGATCCTTTGTATAACTAAATAAAGGTGTGTTAAGCTTAATGAATTAAACTAAACAGTATTAAGTTAAAGGTATGTGCGATTATTAAAAGCACTTAATCTACCGTTTATAGACAATTAAGAATTTAGGGATCAAGTGTAATTAAAATATTCTGTGACAAACATTTTTTTAGTAAGGCATTCAGTAAATCAAGTTGCACACGTTTAAAAGCGTAAATGAACACGGACAAATAATTTAACAAATAGTGCCGCGGCCAATGTATGTAAATATTTAGGCCGGTTATTAGTGATAAATGTACTCAGGACTAACTAAAGCAAACCAACCCCAACGGATACGAGATTACACCTGATAAGGGACTACGGAATTTATACATGTAAGAATTATTTTAGATTTTTGAATGCTGGAAGTTTGATTATCTTTAGAGATAATAAATTTCACTCAGGCATTAAGGATAATCAGTCTCTATTACTTGTTATTACACTCGTATGTTTAGGTCATAATATTTAGGGACTTTAATCTATAAGAGCAAAATATATGTAAATGTATTTGTAAAATTGGTTCGATTAGTTAACTTAGTCTTTTGTTTAAATTGTGATGGGCCTTCCTTATGGTTTAAGGTTTTAAATAGAACCAGTATTATTTTATTAAATTTCAGTGTTTTCTGTTATGTGTGAAACTACATAAAGGATTACGCTGTTTAAAAATAATCACTCTTTAACATTTTGACTAAATGATTAATCTGAAAACTGTCTACTTTGAGGCAGATCGATTAAAAAATTTAATTACTTTGCATTCATTACAAGTCATTGAGTACGCAATACTGGTCATGATTTATTTATTAAGCAGAAATTCAAATTTGAATTGCAGTGATTACGTGAAGCGGTTAAATGCATTTCAAGGATAACGAATTGCAAATAGTATTTGAGAAAATATATGGTTCATAAACAAATATTTATAGCAGTTGTAAATATTAGTTTATCCGTATACCAGGATAAATTAGAAAGTACCCAGATAACGTTTTATTACTCTGATTTTATAAATAGGGTGTCATCAATAAGTTCTCGACGATGTGTATGGTTCAAAATCTTATTAATCGTTGGATAAATTTATTTTTTATGGAAACTGAACTTAAAGATTTTCAAAATTGAATTGACGTGTATGTGATTGTTGTTTTGGGATTAAGATAGATTTATTAAGATTACTGTGATGAAATGTAACGTACCCATTTAAACTGAAAGGGTGTTGTACGAATTGAATGTTTACCGAGCAGGCTACAATTCTATCTTCCACAGTCAAGTAGGATTAACTTAACAACTCGCCTAGAACTATTTATTTTCAGATTGTGGTGGCGCCTAGAGACTATTTTTCCGGATTGGCTGTTGTTATTTTCTGTTATGGTAAGTGTAAGGTGTTTGAATCTAAATTTCAACCATTTTACGTTTTACACCGAATCAATCCAATTTCGACTGCAGTTAGCTGGGCAACCCACTGACCTTGGTAAGTCTGTACGACGCCTAATGCGGTTTGAACGTGTAACAGTGCATAATGATTTGTATGATTTGCAATAACGAGGTTTAATACCAATTTATGTGAATAACAATTAAAATTATATAATTCCTTCCTGTCCTAATAGATTAAGATTTAAGTTGCGTGTTACCAAAAATTAATTAATTTAGTATGGCTGTAAACTGTATTATTACAAGGAAATCCTCAAAAGTGCATTAACGTATGACATGTTTGTTGATATTTATAAGTTTTAATTCTTAAACAAGCGTTTGATGTATCTAAAGTTCGATGATTTTAATGCAGAATAAATATCACTTAAACTTAAGATTCCTGTTGATTCTTTAAAATAGCTAGCTTCTCTGTAGTCAATAGGATATTATTTTAGGAGTTTTATTACTTCACATTGAATTGTTAAGATGTAATTATAATTTTCATTATTTTGAGTTAATGGACCTAGCAAATTTAAACAAGTGCAAATGAAGCTGTTGTAATTGATAAAGGCTCGGTATAATATTAATTTGTATGTTCCGTACATTTGCTTATGAATTGTTTAATTATTCCTGTGGTAGTGTTAGTATGATATGTTTCGTTGATACCTGCTTGCCCTCATGTAAAGCGTAAATGCAAATAATTTATAATTATTGTCTAGTTTCTTTGCAGTCGATTGATTCTGCTTTAGATATGACACGAGCTCGAATATTAAATATTCTCATAAATTTACGCAATTCATTCATCCACGGCATTATTAAGGTTTTGTTCATTAAATTGAGATCTTGTTACAAATGTACTGCTTGTTTCCAAATCTCTCATTTCTATTTTCATGCGTGATAAAGCATTTGCTCTGGTCTTCCCATAACCTATTGTATTATCTACCGTGAAATTGTGCTCTTCTGTTTATAATCTAAATTTGTTAGTCCTGATCTAGAATTACTCATCCCGAATAAATAAAAGATCTATGATCTGTATAAATGTGAAATTTTCTACCGTATAGATATAGTCTAAAGTGTTTTACTTCCCAAACTATTGCTAAAAGTTTCTTTTCCATTGTAGTATAATTGCATTGTCGTGATGAAGAACGATCCGACGATGCGTTTTTTTGCCTCATTTTACCGAAGACTTCCGGCAAACAAATGGTTATGTACCATGCAGAATTGATCCTTCTACGTTCCTCTAAAGGCACGGTTGCCACATGACCAGTTTTTCCGAAAAAACAGGCGACCGTTTTTTTCGATGTGCTTCGAGCGCGAACAACTTTTATTGGATTTTGTTCATCTTGAAACACCCACACAGTCGACTGCTGTTTTCAATTCTTCAAATAATCGGTTGTTAGACGAGGTGTGTGAGAGCTCGCATTGTCGTGATGTAGAACGATCCGACGGTGCTTGTTCGTTTTCCACATTTCACCGAAGACTTCCGGCAAACAAATGGTTATGTACCATTCAGAATTGACCGTTCTACGTTCCTCTAACGGCACGGTTGCCACATGACCAGTTTTTCCGAAAAAACAGGCGACCGTTTTTTTCGATGTGCTTCGAGCGCGAACAACTTTTATTGGATTAAGTTCATCTTGAAATACCCACACAGTCGACTGATGTTTACGTTCCGGCTTGTATGCATATATTCATGATTCGTCACCGGTTATAATCTTATATACGTCTTTTGAAGCATTTGTGTGCACCAATCCACGAGCATCTTTTTGAGATTTCGTCAAATTGTGTGTGATCCAACGAGAACAAACCCTTTTCATGGCTGAATGATCATGCAATATTTTATATATCTTGGTGAAACTAATGCCTAGGCTTCCCTCAATTTCACAGTATGTCGCAAGCGATCTTGCATTATTAGTTTTTGCATAGCATCAATCTGATTTTGGAGGACCTTCGCGAATTTCGTCAGTAAGAGAAAGGCGGCCACGATTAAAATCGTTATACTAGCGTTTCACAGTGGCAATGGACGGAGCTTCATTGCCAAATGTGGAAGCAAGTTGATGGATGCACTCTTGTCTTGATAATCCACGTCGAAAGTCGTAATAAAACATCGCACGAAACTTTTCACGACTTAATTCCACGAATAATGCTATTGACAAAAAGTATGTTATTGTCAACAATGTCAGATGTTTCTATAGAAACGTAAAACGGCGCCTAACTGCAATCAGCGCTACCAAGGCTCAAAATATAAATAGTGGCTTCTATATAATTGCATCGAATGGGTAAAACTTTACACCTGTTTTTAATATGAAACGATTTCTTTAAAAAAAATTTTCACATTTTCTTTCTTTAGCTGTTAGCTCATCAATTTTTTTTTATTCTCACTTTTAAGGTTTGATTATAAACAATCACGTGGTACTTGATTAGCATTAGCAAATTCTAAAGTTGAGGTAACTAAATAATGGAATTTTTTGCTTTCAAGTTTCAAATTATGTATTTTTTACTAATTTTGTACAAATTTAAACGTTTCGATAGCAATTACAGTTATTCTTCCGTAAAATAGTTTTTGAAAATTTTTTTTAAATGGCAAATAGATATATGAAACCTGAAAGCATATATGCGAGTCTGCTACAATATTTAGTAAATGTACATGAAAAAGCCAACTACGGAACATAATATTATTTTAGTAAAGATTAGCTAGATCTTTAATATAGTAAATATTATTAATCGGCCTTGAAAATGACAAATCAGCTCACCCTCTAACGGACGAAGGCTAACACTGAAAAATGTCAAAGAAATTTAATCAAAATTAATTAAATTATAATGTAAGTCCAAACTTGTAAAAAACTTTGTAGTAAACTGGCAAAAGTATTCACAACTAAAAGCTTAATATACCAATTAAATATCTAAAACCCAACAAAGACATAATTTTTTGGTAATATTTAAGGACCGTAATCGTTATTACATAATGACAACATAATGTGTATGTTTAACCTTATCTTAATTTTAACTATACAGTGCGCTCAGAAAATAACAGTTAAATTAATTATTTTCGAAATCGTTAATTTGTGGTCAAAATCCTGCGACACGTCGACTTTTTATTTTGATTCCGGACTTTATGCTGTGTCGCACATGGAGATGGCGCTGCGCACTTTCCGGATATGACGTCAAAGTTCATATTTTTAAATGGCAACCCTGTACGTTCTTCGCGGAAATCGATGCAACTCTTTCTCCTGAGTTCAAAAATGTCATATTTATTGGGATTATTTCAAACGGTATGTGGTAAGATTCATGTGCTAACATAAATCGTAATTTTATTACAGAATTAATTTATTAAAGGCAACGAAACCAAAAAAAATACGTAAGTGAATTTCGCAGAATTGGAATTCTGAATGTTAATTTGTAATAAAAATCCAGCTATCTTCAAATACGTAAAAATAAGTAACTAAATCCAATTCCAAAACGTATACTCTTGCAATTGTAAGCACATCGAAAAAAAAAAAAAAAAACTTCTAAACAATTTCAATGCTCAATACATTAACACGTGAAAACGAAACATTTTAAATCTTTTGACTTTTAAAACCCAGAATTTCGAAAAACGCGACAAAAAAAAGTTATCTACCTTACTTTACTTAAAATGTTTACACCCGGTGAAAGCATTGTACTTTTGTGCTGGATGAAGGTGTGATGAAGCATTAATATAATAATCTGTATGAGTTAGATTATGATATACGGAATGTGTTAGGCTTGCATCTGGTTTTATTTAAATTAGAACATCAAGGATCTTTTTCTATTGTAAATTTAAGCCTTGCAAAATAAATAAATAATTTTCACACCATTTTCCCAAAGAAAGCGTTACTTAACATGTCAGTTGTTGAAAATTTTAATTTTTATATCAAATGCCTGCATGGGGAGACGGTTTTGAAAGAAGTTAAAATGTTCGAGAAATTGAAAAACTTGTTCACCTAACCTGATTAAAACGATGTAGGTCTAACAACTTAACACCTAATTTCATTAAAATAAAACATTGTTACCAAACTACTGGAGGATTTTTGGTAATGTGAATCTATCTCTTCTAAGATAAGTAATCCAAGCTGCCAGAACAGATCTTGACGAACTGGATAAAGAAATTTAATCTTTGAATGTTCTTTTATTAGAACAGCTATCAAATGATAACTGGAGATTGCATGACAACCTTTTATATAGGAGATTAGAAATACATGCACGTACACCTCACACAGACCTTACAAATCGTACATCTGAAAATCCTGTAGTTAATCTTACTACTTTATTCGATATTGCTCGCTCTGTTTTGTCTAAAGAGTAGGATTTTGCTGTGGCGCCTTCCCAAGTTCCTGTTGAAGAAATCATCTCTGATGTTGAAACGAGTATTAGTCATCTTACAGCTCTGGATGAAGGAAAAATTAAATTCCAAACTACAAGAATACTACGTAGAGCGCAACCTCCCGAAAATAATTTAACTTATGCTGATTATCAATCCTTAAAAGAATTGCGTAACAACAATGACATCATAATTTTACCAGTAGAAAAAGGACGAGCTATTATTTTAATGGATAAAACTGATTACATAAACAAAGCTAATGGATTACTAAACGATTCTGCTCACACTTAACTATCATAAAACCCTAATAACAGGGCCAACTTATTTATTTATTAACGAAACTGTTAAAGGAATCAAGCTTACCAGCTCAAATAACTAAGGAACTCACACCACAAGATCCTACAATACCAAGATTTTATGAATTGTCAAAAATACACAAACCAAATGACGACTTCGACAACCTACACATAACCTAAATGCCTGAATACTCTACTTTATTGGTTCGAGCAACTCCATTATAAATAATTTAGAATATTTTATTGAATTGATTGGCAAATTAACATAGAAAAAGTATAGTGGATGAGTGGTCTAGGATCCGCCTAGCTATGTCGGCAACGTAAGCGACCTTGAAAACCCTACTTGACCTTGAAGAATATACGTAGTTGAGGGTGGTGTTGAAATACCGTTGAGTTCGGCGCAGTGACATCGAAATAAATCCCCATAGCATCTCTTTTGCAATCGAAAATAAACTTTGACCTTGAAGCGGGGTGCGCGCACGTGCAAATAAACATTAAGATAGGCAGTGAGAGCGACCTTGACGATTTCTTGTCACGTGACCTTAAAGCGGGAACGATGACCTTGAAGAATATGCGGGTAATGTTACCAACCTTGAAATCTAGTGACTTTTCTGGAGGCTTTTTTCAAATCTAGTTCCTCTTGTGGTGACAAAAGTGGTCCAGGATCTGTATAATATATCTACAAATCATCTCCAGATTAATTAGTTAATTAGTTTGGACGTGGATCCCTTCTGCACAAAAGTACCAATAAATGACACTTTACACCTATTAGAACGACATTTCAACAACAACGAGATCAAATTATTTAAACATTGTCTAACTGCAACATTCTTCTTATCTAACGGTGAATATTATCAACAGTTAGATAAAGTGTCTACGGGATCTCAAATTTCACCATCGATTGCAAATTCTTTTATGGAACATTTTGAAAAACAGACTCTAAATGATGCACCTAAAAAACTAAAACTAAAAACAAGCTTAGATATGTTGTTATTTTTGCTATCTGGCCTTTTGAAGAAAAAGAATTAATGGTGTTCATAAACCATTTAAACAATCAACAATCAAGCATTCCATTGCTTGATGTTTTAATTGAAATAAAACCAAATTGAACCCCGACACATTCCGTATATCGTAAAGCAACTCATACAGATCATTATATTAACGCTTCATCACACCATGACCCAGCACAAAATTATAGTACTATACAAACTTTGTACAAACGTATCACAAAGATTTGTCATCCACATAAACTACAACAACAAACAAATTAAAAAGTCATTTCAATCGAGATAAAAGATGCCTACGGACGATAAGTCTACTACTTCAAACATGTTTACCATTTTACCTTTCTTTGCAAACGTAACGAATAAAATTGATAAAATATTTCGAAAACATAGTATATAAGTAGCTTACAAAAGCAGTATTAAGATTAGAAATGTTCTGAACTCAAATACCATGTGGTGTGTACAAAGTACCATACTCTCGTGGTAAAGTCTTCATTGGTGAAACTGGAAGAATCATTCACACCAGGTTAACAAAACACAAAAGACACTTACGTTTACTTCACCGTACTAAATGAGCAATTGCTGAACATGCCTTAAACACTCTGTACTATGTAAAATTTGAAAACACATGAATTCTGGCTAACGATAGGAATTGGTATACAAGAAACTTAACAGAAGCTACTGAAATTCTGAGACAGTCTAACAACTTTAACAAGGATAATGGATATGAACTGTCCGATACCTGGTTGTCTATTTTCAAGAACTGGAAGTTATACAGTCTGCAGCAGTGATTTAACTTTAATTCTCTAATCTAGTTATTACGCCTGATGAAGGACAGAGTTTCGGTCTGAAAGCTTGTAAAATTTAGATTATATTTCCATAATAATTCTTGCATGAACGCCATTTATTATAACTAAAAACCTATTCAGCGTTTCTTCTCCATGGCCCCAAATTACATGAGTAACATCAACAAATCTATACCAAATTAAAAGGTTTTTTAGGTGCATTTTGTGTTGCTGTTTCAAACTTTTACATGTAAAAATTACCTACTACTGGACTAAGAGAGCTACCCATAGCTGCTCCAAGTTGTTCATAAAATTTTATATTCCACTGAAAATAGGTAATGTTAAGATATCTCTGAAGCAGAATTGTTATATATTTTTGAAAAATGTAATTTGTATATTCAATGGTTCCTTTCAAACCATTCAAAACTGATCATAATGTCAGCTTCTGGCATATAAAATTACGCATGTTTTCAATGAAATGTGCAGAATGTTTGACATGATAAGGTATTTGACCTATATGAAGCTGTAATAAAAGAGTAAAATGTTTCGCTAGGGTATTTGTAGGAAATGCAGTTGCACTGACGAAGGATCTTAAAGCGTCATTAGGTCTATAAATCCTTTTGTTAAATTATATAGTTTTAGTAAAAGAGCTTCAGAGGTAGCTAATTTCATTTTTGTTTCTTCAGGAATAGAAAGATATTTTAGTTCTCTTGTTTTCAAAAAGGAACTCCTTGGTAGGATCTTTTGGCAATTCGCAGTATGTTCGTGGTTCAATTTTAAATTCGTAATGATTCATCTTTAAAATAACCGGTGCATTACCTTTGTGGTAAGATAATTATATTATTAACCTTTTTAGGATCTAATAAAGCTCTTCGCGGACGGAAATAAAAATTACATTTTGGATGTTTAATAAAGTTTCACCTTTTGCGAGTGTTTGCATAGTGTTATATGAAAAAAAAATCCAAAGTGTTTTTTTTTGCTTAATCACAGTCGCCTTTCCACATGTGTATATGTGTAGCACAATTGGCAACAGTGTGTTTTAAGGACATTGTCGTACTTTCAATGTTATCGTTATTTGTTTGCTAGTTACATAGCATTTGATTCACATTAAAATATCTGCTCAAAGATTCTGGCACCTCACTCTCACATCGTCAGTTACCAGTTTTTTAACTTTAATTTTGGAAGTTTGCTTTGCGTTCACTTTCTTCCTTCATATTGTATTACTTCATTTATTACAAATTATAAACTGTGGATTTCTACCATGAATATTAGTTTAGAAAATGAGATACCGAAAGTAGTTACATTACCGTAATTCTAATTCTGCAGAAAGAAAGAAAGTAACTTTTAATTGTAAACGTCGTTGTTTACTCGATGCAATATATTGTACGTAAAACCAAAAAAAAAAAACGTAAACCGTTGAACTCAAGAGTTAAGTAAACAGTAAATAATTTTACCTCGAATAAACCAATCGTAATGTGGAATTATTTGTATTTAAAACTAATAATACAAATAAGATAGAATTTACGTTAAAGTTCTTTATACAGAGATCTTACTGCCACCAAAGACAGTTAGAAATTTAACGATACCTGAATTACTTATTATGTCAATGCAAACCGACAGTTAAAGTAAAACAAGGTGGTAAATAATGGTTAACAGTTATTAAATACAAGTTACACACATATATGACTA
The DNA here is from genome assembly GCA_036346205.1 of Vesta saturnalis. Taxonomy (NCBI): domain Eukaryota; kingdom Metazoa; phylum Arthropoda; class Insecta; order Coleoptera; family Lampyridae; genus Vesta; species Vesta saturnalis. The sequence continues at coordinate 6,183,290 of JARFJB010002472.1, read as the reverse complement.
TAGGATACATAAGTAAGAAAATTTTACATATAGAGTTGGTTTATTTAACAAAATTCCAGTATTTTAGATAACATACAACTGGTCGAAGAATCAAATAGTTCGACTGAAACTATTACATTCAATATACTAGCTACAAATTTCTAGTGCTGTCAATTGTCAGTAGAGAGGTATTAATTAGAAAACTCCTACTGCAATTTCAGATACAAGATTTATGTGTAATTAAAGAAAATGCGATAGATTAATTTAATCACCACATTGCACAACATTTGTCACGACGAAAAATTCTATTTCCAGACCAGTCTGTTGAAAAAGGGGTATATAGTAGCACTTATTTGTACGTTGGATTAAATCTACAATTATTTTGGGTGGCTTAATTAACATTAAATATAGACGATTCCATGCACGTGTTTTTCGATTCATCATATTTTGGACGATATTATCCTTTATCAAATTAGAATTTAATTTTTACGGTTAGATGTAAAGTTTTATGAGATTTAATTAATTTATTTACATATTTACCTTTGAACTTATTCGTTCATAACAAAACTTGTAATAAAATTTTATGAGATTTATTTAATTATCTCATTAAATTAATTTTAATGTAGGAATAAGTAAATAAAGATATATAACGATCAGTTAAATAATTATTTATACCCACAAAATAGAAAATCACAATTTAATTAGAGAATCCATCATTCGCATGATATGCAAGAATCAATGGCGTAACATAAGGGTTTTACTTACGGTACAATTATTATGCATATTTTTACAAAATTCACCAAAAAATTGTAAATGTTGACTAAAATATGCGAAACTTAAGTACATACTTCACAAAATCCCCCCCCCCAGCAAAATCGAAAATTGGAAAAGAATAATTAGCAACAAAATCAAAAAGAGCCAAATCGAGCAAAGCGACAAAAGCGAAATGGCAGAATAGATACTTAATATGTAGTATCAGACACGATCCGTAAAAGGGAGAAATTAAGGAGGAGTAAAGGAAAACAATTAGTCATGCCTATACAGCGTTTGCGACGGTTTCAACGCTGAGGATAGCGATGAGACAAGGTAGGAGGACGATGCAAATTAGTAATAGCTAGATTTGCAGGAGGATCTGAATCAGTAGGGGAATCACCAATGGAACGATCCTTTCACTCTGAAGTTTTACTAGAATCATATTCGTAAGCCCAGGAAGAGATAATTTTCTTAATAAGATAGGATCCAACAAATTTGGAAGTGAATTTAGCATTGAGTGACGAGAAGCGTCAGAGTACAAAATTGCGTTTTCACACACGATCATTCAAAGAAAATTTGAGGGATCTTTGTCAAAGGTTGTAACGAGTAGCTCGATATTGATAAGCTTTAGAAGGATCTCCAAAAAATACAAGTTCACGTCCACATAACGCGAAGTAATGAGAACAAACAATTGTTTCATGTTTAGGAAATCTAATAGCTAAACCAATTTTTGCGAAATTCACGTCACGTATGCAATGATTTTGGTTGATGTAAGAAGATATAGTTTTAAGAACACGATTGATTTGTTTGTATTGCACAAAATTGAATAAAACATTCTAAATGTGGACTAAAATACGTGATATCAAATTACGCACGTCTCAAATTAAAACAGATAACTCACGTATTTTAATACTAACGAGATCAGTCCGATTAATCTACATCGGGAAATTCCAGATTAGCCTGGATAAGTCAGTTACAGGAAAATCAGTAGAAGAATTTAAACAAGGCACCAGAACCCGTTAATAAAAAAAACGGTGGTTAGGAACGTCTAAATATTATACTGACATTGATGCAACTGGTCAATTCTTACTTTACTCTAAATATCGTACCGTAATAATCTAATTCGCCTGATACTTTTACATATTTCGTGTGGCTTACGTTGGACCATTTATTTGTATTGTGAATGTATCACAATATGATGAGATATTTAAGTGTTTAGAATAATTATTAGAATAATAATTATTTATTCCACAAAATCATCTGTTTGGCGTCCCCTGAATGTTAAAAATATTTAATGTAATAATGATAATAGTTTTTTACGCCCTACACGACTTGGCGCCCGCTTTCATTGCGAAATTCGCGGAACTGCAATTTAAGCAACAAGATTTATTTTTAATTGTAAGGAGAATTTCGTCATTTAAAATTCACCTTTATCCATAGTAAAATATGCACACCTTAATAGAGAAAGTTTATCCTATTAACTAATACAAATACTTTGAACCATATTTCCAAAAAGAGGTAGTATATTTGTTACGGACATGGCACTCACTAGAACTCAATATACAAAAAGGGCGCTCGTTACAACTCCACAAAGTCACAATCAGTACTAAAATGTCACAAAGGCGCTACTTGACTTTCACTTTTTAAACTAACATGCAATGAATCAACGTTCGCACAAGTCAGGAATGTGAACTGTTCACTCAAAATTCGACAACCTTTCACAATCTTTAGAACTCCTCACATCCAGTGCTCGAGCGATGGCAACACACCTTAATTTTTGGCTCAATCTGTAAATTGACTACAAAATTCACTGTTATAATTTACTTGCTAAGCTCGATTAGTTAAACTCAAAAATTTACGTTAACACGCTAAATGCCTCACAACATAAATCTATGCTGATCAAAAATTACTTTAGAAATCTCTGCTTAAAAAGCGCAACTGAAAAAAATAAATAAGAAAATAAAATCATCTTACTTAAAAATCTCCACTTAATCGTTCAGAGAACCTATTAATTTAACATTAACTCAATTTCAAATCCCTATAAAACTTTATGCTACAATTACGTTAAGAGGCTTATATTATCTAAAAACTCAAAAAAAAAATCATAATTTTTTATTAATAAATCACAAAATATTACTCAACTCAAAATGGTTTTAAATCTGAAAACTCTGGGCGTGCTCTAATTTCGAACTAACAAACAAACGCAAAAATTCTTAAAATAACCTACATTAAAATAAAAATAACATGTAAGGATAAAGTGGAAACGAATAAAATTGTGTCGGATTAAGGCACTGATTGCATAGTACAAGGAAAATGCCAAGGGCATTTGCCAAAAGTGATCAAACACGAAAATACCGATTTCCGTAACAAACGATAATCGAATTCCTTACCTGTTGTTATGTTTGTTTCAACATAAAACTTAATTTAAGAAACCAACAAAAAGAAAAAATGAACGGTACACAAATTTAAACTACAAATTAATACCTCTGCAGAATTTTACATTAAAATATACAAAATTACAAATAACTGTTTTCATATTTCCTGTAATCACAGGGGAATAAAAATTTAAATAAACAATAAAACAGTTTTTACTTCCTTTTAGGAATTAACATTAATGTTAAGGTCCTTTACGTCAATATACGGCAATTACTTCTCACATCAGAAAATAAGATGTACACAACATAAATTCAAGTCAACTGTTTAGGATACATAACTATACAAAAAGGCTGGGTCAAAAATAAATAACTGTTCGAAAATACACTAACCTTTTCACACTTACATCAATAATGGATTGTTGACGTCATAAATAATCAAAATTACGCATACCGTGAAGCGCTTTAAATAAAGCCGCGGCAAATTACAATCCCCTACACACAGTACAAACAAATGCCGCCACTCCTTTAACTCTTCGCCTTTAGGCCTACACCCTTTACTACTACCAACTAGCACTCTCAAAATCTGAACTTGCGTCATTCAAAATTCAACGCTTGTCATAACAACGACTGTAATTTAATACTTGGTTTACGGATAGCATGACTAAAGCAACTAAATTGAAATTTTCACAACACATTCTCTCTCTCTCTCTCTCTCTCTCTCTCTCTCTCTCTCTCTCTTTCTCTAGAGAACAATTAATAGTGTTGCATAAAAAATTCTTAAATGTTAAAGCGCAGTCACGTGCACGAATAAAATAAAAACAAACTCAGCTCAAATCGCAACTCATACTGCCCATCTCAGTATATGCCTCTCCCATTTTTGCATTTTTTTTTATGATTGTGGACCTGAACAGGATAAATTAGGCCTCAGGAACACTTAGGAGGATGGATAGAGGGATAATGAATTGCCAGCTACCTTAAATTTTCTCATATCATAAGTGAGAGGAAAACAGGAACTAGGGAGATCATTCCAGAGTTTAGAAGCCGTGTAGAAAAATGTGGATTGCGCCCGTTTGGTACGACAAGTGGAGATTTGTTCTGCATACTGATGATGTGAACGAGCGAACCGATTGTTTCTCGCAAAGATAGCTCGAGATGGTATCAAAGAATATAATTCAGCAGCACAATAGCCGTTGTAATCACGATAATACAAAGAAAGAACTGAAACCATCCTTCTATGCTCAAGGGAATGTATGTGAGAAGTTAAGGACGGGTCATTATAAGCCTAATCGCTCTCTTTTGAATACGATCAACGATATCGAGAGCGTATTGGGGAGCACTAACCCAGAAGTGAGAATTATATTCCAGATGAGGCCGAATTTGGGCCTTATACAGCAGAAGGAGTTGTCGAGAGGTAAAGTACTGCTTAGATCTGTACAAAAAGCCTATTTTACGAGCAGCTGTTTTGGTAGCTGACAGAAGATGGTCAACCCATGAGAGATTTGAAGATATAGTCATACGCAACAGAGTAATAGAGTCTGAAAACTTAAGAACTGAGCGATTTATACTTACAACCGGAAATGATCGATCTTTTTTGGCGGACATAAGGCAACACTTTTGTGCCATTTTAGATTGTTTTTAATAATGAAGTGCTAGTTCAGAAAGTTTCAAATTTCCACGTTACGCGCCACACTGTTGAGTTTAGAGTTTTTAGCTTAAACAGTCGATCTGATTTGGGTATTAATTGTAGCGCTTTGTTTTTACATTATAATTAATTATTTAATTAACGATATGTAATTAAACGCTCACTTGAATGTTAAATTGTAATGTTCGTTTTTAAAGCTTTTATGTTTAAAATAACTGATCAAGTAACCTCTTTGCGTACCTTGCAAACTTTTATTACAAATATTGATTGTCGTGCATATATAATGCAAAATTGATAACATACAGTGAGTTTATTATACAAACTAAAATTGATTCATCTAACATACCAATGAAACAAGACTACTTCACTTAACGGTTGTGTTATTTTCTAAAACAAAGTACAACTACTAAATGTTCTTATACCAATTTTGCTAATCAACATTCTGTAAATAGTAAAACCGCAGCACACGAAAAGTATAATACATCAATCTAGTTGCAATATCGATCGAATGAAGAAAATAATGTACTTACTCCAACCATATACACTTTCTGGAACTACTGATCGCTGGACCTAGGGCGTTGCCGGCGTGGAGGTCACTCGCTTTCGGTGACCTGAATAATGTGCTCGATCTGCAATCGTCTTTTTCAAACAATTCGCGATTAAACTGCATTATATTTTTTTACTCACAAAGTAATAATCAGAAATAATCGGCTATTGATTTTTAAATTCCGCCCAGTTTAAGGGCACTAACCTAAACAGCCTTAATTGATATTTGCAGCGGTATTATGTTTTTACTGAGGTATTTCGCCCTACGTGCATTTCAAGCAATTGACAACTTTCTATTCCGCACATTTCTACCGTTCAGCAACTTATCGCTTCGTTACGTGCAGAAACGGGAAGGAGAGTGAAACAAAATAAGAGGAGAGAAGGGTCGCTACTCACCTGCTGGTGGAAAGAATTCGCCGGCTCCAATCGGTTCGGGTCGGGGTCAAGAACATTCCGGTAGAGATAAGGGCGCCAGGAGCCGCTTCCCCCAAAAGCAGAAATCAACGGTATCCCAGCTGCTGAATAACGATGTCTGCAAGAGGCGAGTAGGTAACCGAAGGAAGAGACAAACCAATAGAAAAAAATGTTGTAAAGCAAAAGCTATAATTGTTAAATCCAATAAAAAGTACCTATACGAATAAAACGTGTTTCAAAATAGACACTTTTATGCAAGACAAATAAATAGGAAATTTAATGTCCAAAGGATGTAAATACACAACTAAACCAATAGTTAAATTTAGTATCAACGGATAGATACGTTCGTTACTTTAAAATTTAAAGAAAACAAAATAAAATAAGAAAATGACAACACAAGATTAAACAAATTACTTAGTTTAACGTTGAAAGTAATAAATAGTAATTTACTTGAAAAGATAGAAAAGAAATTAATTTAAAATATAAGTAAATTCAAACCTGATTATATCCAAAAGATCTTCCTAAACTAACCCAGGTTTTCTATATATAAAAGTTAAAATTCAAAACGATAATTATATACAGAATACTTGTTATGTCCTAACAAAATTTAATTTATTGCAATTTAAAAGAGAAACTAAAATTTAATCAATTACAACCACATTCAATTCAAGATTTAAACATACGGAATGTAGGTATCTAGCACTAAACTACCGTGCTTGATAATGAATACGTCACAAACGTTAATAGACCAAAATGGCCGACAGCTGATTGCAAGCGGTAGTTAAAAGAACAAGTTACAAAAAAAATGAAGATCTACTGAAAAAGTAAGTAATTCAGTAATAATCAAATATACTAACTGTTCTAGTTATAGAACAAAAAAAAAAAACGAAGCGAAAGGAGGAGAAGAAACGGATTTAAGATAAGGCGTCAGATAAATAATATTTGCGTGAGATTAAGGGCGTATTCTAGTAGTTTCCCTTAGTTATGTACTACGGAATGCAACAGAAAGGAAGCTGAGTTATAAGTTGCATATGTAAAACATGGGTGTGAAGAATATGGTTAAAATCGTTGGACCTTTTGTCGATTTTTACGCTGACGTTTGATATTGTATGTAAATTATTCTTCTACGAAATGAACCAAAGATGTATAAAGATGGGATTTCCAGTTAAGTTACACATGGACAGGTACAGATGGTCTATTCTTTAACTCCTTTTAGTTGTAAAATATGGAACGAGAACGACAAAAACCAGAACAGACATACCAACAACACGCTGAAAATTATAATGAGTCATTAGGAAAGGCCATAGAATAATAATTTTACGTACGTCTAAAGATGGAAGCCGAGATTTTCATGACAAATATGTGAATGGTAAAACCGCACTAAGCGAAGAAAACAATATATACTCAGAAATCCCGAGTAGAAACTTATTTTCTTAATCAAGCAATCCCTTATATAAATGTCCTTCTTGCGAAGAGTGAAATTAAATCAGAGAATTTTTTAAAGGAAATCATCAGCAACCAAACATGCAACTTGAGAAATTTTGTTACAGCTTATCTGCCTAGTGTACAGGGTGACCAAATTTTGATATTTTCGTAAACTATAGTTCGTATGAAAAAAATGAACCTCGCATCCTCGATCTCTTTTTTGAGAAAAACTCAATGGTGGATTTCAAATTTGGCTAACGTATTTTGTTTTCGAGTTATGGCAAAAAATCCGAGTTTTCATTTTACGGCCATATCTCGCCTACTTACGAAAATAAAAAAAATAATTTCTACTTTCTGGAGGCACCTTTTTGACCAGAATGCAGTGGTGTAGTCAATTCTTTAAAAATATTCTTGATATTCGAGTTATAGCATAAAGTTAAATTTTGTTTATATGGTACGCTAGTTGGCTATGGCACCAAATAATTAATTTTTTCTGATTCCAACGATATCATGTGGGATAAAATTATTCATTTTTACTGCTTTTCAGCAAGAAATATTTTGTTATGACGTAATGTTTTATTCAAAGTAATAATAATGATTAAAAAATCATACATTATGTGATTTTTTTACAAACCAAGGACACATAACAATAATATTGAAGATGCTGTTAAACAAACTATAAGATACTTAATAACTATGTATAAAGCCATTTAAACAAAATTTTCAAATTGATGTCCATTATTTGCTACATATAGTTTACATTACTTTTGAAACATTCCAAATTGCGTTGTAAATATGAATATTAGAGACGGAATTAACGCACTGTATAAAATTTTGTCTTAGCTCGTTTATATCATTATTATAATTTTTTTTTTATATGAATTGTCTTTAATGTGGCACCAAAAGAAAAAATCTAGGGTGTTAAATGGGGTGAACGTGGTGCCCACGTCACAGGTCCATTTGTTCCTATCCATATGTCGTATTTACACTTTTATTCTAAAATAATTAGGGGAGCTAATAATTGAATATACAAAAATTATCATTCAAATCGCTTTGCTGCGTCCCACAGGGCATCACCCTGTATAGAGTGAGTTACACTTAACACTGAAGTCAAACATCAAATATTATTTTGATTTATTGAATATACAGGTAGGTACAGTTGTTTTTTTTAGTGAGTTTACGTATAATATTAAGTACATGTTCATCTCTTTTTGTATTTGATAGAGCTAATAAAAACGAGTGGTGCCCGATAACTTAAATCTAGTTTATAGCTGCGAATTTATTGCTTATATCCCTTACGATGCGTTGATAAAAGAAAAGGTTTTCAATTTACAGTTTACAGTAAGTATTTTAATTAGGTATCCCCGGAGTAAGTAACTGGTGCAAAACTAACTTTTATATATCTTTATATTACTGTACCTTACTAACATTTTTAATTTGTTTTCATGTAACAAATCGCAACAAGTCATATCCCATTCATTTTTTTTTGTCATAAGTAGGAATCCTATTTTTTGTTTGTTATACCGTGACTCGATCGCACTCAATAAGAAAAACGTATTCATATTTGCTACTTATTTACTCAATCAACATATTCTCATATGACTAATAGATAACGAATCATCAAGTCTTCTGTGTTTAATATATGTAACATACGAAGTACAAGAGATAAGCTTAATACAGAAGCTCAGAAGCACAAATTGCTACTATAGCAAGTCTACAGCGCACCGAAGCAAACAAGGTAGTCGGAAAATATGTGAACTAAAAGAATTTGATTTGAAATATTTGAAGCGGCAAGATTTTTAACCAATCACCCAAGAATATTTATTTTAGTACATTCACAAATCAAGTTTATACTTGACAGTATTGTTTGTAGTTGTTTGTTAATTTCTTTCTTATTCTGCGTTACTCGTTAGTAAAATCTGCTTTTTTTAAAGCAATATTGCTAGTTGTATTTGTAAAAATAGATATGTATAAATATTTTAGCTAACATCTTATTTTTAATAAATTGCCTTTTAGCTGCTGCTGCTGTCGGTAAATCGTTACCAACTATAATGAGAATTAGAAAGGAAAAGCAGTTATCTGAAAATCAGTTAATAAAATCACCTTCTAAAAAGAAACGAAGCTGAGGATCAAACAAACTAGTTTTTGGTGATTGTGACTTAGGAATTTTAAAAAGGGCAGTTCAGGAAATTTATACCGTCGACAAGAAAGTTCCAACAATAAAAATATTGGTTGATAAAATTAATGACAAAGTAAATTATGCTGGTGGGGAATATACGGTTCGAAAGCAATTACTAAATGTAGGATTTAAATGTAAAAAATGTCGCAATAAAAGAAAATTATTGATGGAACGCTACGATATCGTTGTTTGGCGTTATCGCTACTTACGCAAGCTGCGAAAGAATAATGCTCTGAGGGAAAACAAGAAACCGGTAACTTTTTTGGATGAAACCTATATCCATCCTTCATATGGCGTCAGCAAGTGTTGGCAATCTGAAGACCAGCCTGTAGTATACCGAACCGATAGATCAGGTCAACGATACATTATTGTACACACAGGTGGTGCCTACGGATTTGGTAATAATGGGTTGTTAATATTTAAATCCAAAAGCAAATCAGGAGATTACCATGATGATACGAACCATCATAATTTTATGCAATGGGTGGAAAAACAATTAATTCCAAGTGTACCACCTAATGGTATTGTTGTAATGGATAATGCGCCATACCATACTGTGCAAAACAATAAACCGCCAATCCAAACTGCACGAACGCAGTATGTTCATGATTGGCTTGAAAGCAATGGGGTTTCTACTACCAGTGAAATGCGTAAGGGTGAATTAATAACATTTTTTATGGCACAGAATCAAGCTAAGCGATATTATGTTGACGAATTGTTGAATAATTATGGCCACACTGTAGTACGATTACCACCCTATCATTGCGACTTAAATCCCATCGAGTTGATATGGAGTATGGCAAAACACAAGGTGGCAATGCATAACGTCGATCAAAGTGGCCTTCAAATAGAAAACTCAGTGCGAACAACTTTTACCGAAATAAGCTAATCAGATTGGGAAAAACATTGCACATACATCGATCATATAGCCGAAGAAAATGTGGCAACGAGACGGATTGATGGAACAAGAAGTTGAAAAATTGATTATCACAATTAATACTGGGCTATCTGACGATGACACAAACGCTGACCAAGAAGTTTCGGGCAGTGAATAAAACTTTAAATTTATAATCTTTGCTTTGCATTTTGTAATAACATATTTTTTTTTGTGCTTGTGGGCCGAGATCTAAACACAAACGTATTATGCAGTTTTTAAAATTTTGTAACATACATAATTTTCGAATTCGTTGTTTTCTAATAACACGCTATGCATTGTTTTATATGCATACTTATTTTGTAATAACGTTTATTAAATTTCATGGATTAATTTGTAGTGGATAATTATTTTGCATCAACAACGTCTTTATTAATTCCATCTACCGTGAGAGCGTTAATTTATGTCCAGAACAAAATACTTCCTACTGCCTATGAGATCGAACTTTACTTCCAGAAATTCATAATTTTATCATAATAAAAGTTACATTTATTTATCAGTTACAGTATAATGGATTAAACATTTTTTAATTTGGGATTTTTAATTCTAAATTATGACCTCCATTATTATTTAAACCAGGATCTATTCGTTTTTTCATATTGTTACACATTTTTAACTGGTCTTGATTAATGTTTTGAATCACAGCTCTACTTGCAGTTTTTAAAAGTACTGGACCTAGTATACATTTTCTTGACATGGCTACATATACACCAATTTCTGTAGGATGTATGTAATGGAGCTTGTAGAAATTCACCAGGAGCCTCATCAGACCAAACCGTATATTGTATTTTATGACACTATGTAACTCGTTGGATAAAACCACGCTTCATCACTAAAAAATTCAATATTTAACATTTCGTCATTCCTCAATTCATTATTAAACCACTGGTGTAGTTCATGTGTGTCTCATAATCAGGCATTATAGTTATTTTGTATGGATGAAAAATGTAACTTTTGTTTAAGTGCTTTCCGACACATTCCATAACAAGCCTAAAATGCATAAAATAATTAATTATTGTCATAGTAGAAATAATAATTGAAAGTTTGTACCTGTTTGTTATAACTGCCGTAAATTTTTTAGGAATACGTTGTATGCACACTCGTATATCAACCACATTTTCAGTTAAAACAGACTACGTACAATTGATTTACCCTTGTCAACACTGCCTGTACTTCGAAACCGAATAAATCCATTCACCGCTTTCATTCTGCTGCCTATTTCGAAAATAAGCTTCCAACATAAATTGGTTTGCTTGCAGAGAGTAGGACATTGTTTAATCTAAACCGTTCACATTTAGGTTAAAGGGTTACTTTTTGTTTATGCTGTAGGTACTTACTTCTGTTAAACGTTTTTGTAAACAATGAATCTTAAGAAAGACTAATTAAACAATAATACTAAACAAAATAAACAAAAAAACACTGAAAATAGCTCTCAATTCCCTAATGCAATACGCTAAAAAGTTCAAATACAAGCTGCTAATTTCATGGTATGGACTAAAGTTTTGACATTTGTAGTAGAAAATAATATCGTCTGGACATCTATTTATGCTTTTGCGGTTCAAGAACCAATTTTCAAATATTTAAATTTACCGCCAAAATACTTCTCAACCTGAATGTACTCTGAGAGAGACGACAGCGCTAGTTCCGTCCTCTCAGCTATCATCTTTGCTTCGGTCAACTGTACTGGTAATCACATTTTTAAAGTTATGGGTTAATTAAAGGAACAATATTTTTACTTGTATCGGTAATACTATCGTCAATAACTGGAAGTATTTTTTTGCTGGTTGCACTTTGAACTTTAAATGCCTTCACTCAATTTAAGACGGCGTTTCCAGGTTTCGTGCGTTCCCCTACCGAGCGTCGAAAACTTTTACTTAAAATTTTCCCTTTTCAGGCGTTCAGATAATGTTTCCTTTACATTGCGTGCGTTAAATATCCAAGTATAGTATTTATACGTATATCACAGTTCAATTAAATGTAGATAGTTCACGGGATTGAATATTATCATTGCCTTAAATTCAACAAAATTCACCGCTAACCACACCTTTAGCAAGCTTTGCATCTTATTTCAATCAATATTACATTGATTTAATTACCTATTTCCTTATCAATCTTAAAATTTAATTTTATAATTGCATAGTTAATGGGTATACATATGAATATGATCTTATCTCTTTGTCTTAATTACCGGTTTCCTTATTAAGTTCTTGAATGGCATTGTACATAGGATAATATACTACTAGTTGTTTATTGTAGCTAAGTGATGACGGTTGTTAGGAATAGAAGCTTGGAATTGCGCTTGTTTCAAAATACATATGTAGGCTGTAATTAAGTCTACTTCGAAGTATGTAATGTTTGGTAAACTTTATTGTGAACTGTAAGCATTTCTAAAAGTTCGTTGAATTAAATCTTGAAATTTCAGCGATTATTTTTTGACATTTTGTAAAACCAATAAAAGGTTTTATTTCTAAATCACATGTATATATCAGGACCAATCCTATTATTGTTATATTGAGAATAAGCCTCTACTGATTATTGCCGAGAATACTTGTATTAGCGTTTGTTGCTGTTAACTAATTCATTTAATATAGCTCTATTTATGTATTTGAAAGAAATGTATCATATAAGTTTAAAATAATCGAGTCAAGTGTAACTTTGGGAGTGAGAATATTTAATTTATGGTGCAAACGAACGCGTGCGTGTGTGGTTGTATGTGTCTGAAACCAAGCTAACTTAAAAATATGTAACCGAGTTTAATTAAACTATACATTTTGAGTTACATTTATAATTTCTCGGTTCTATCAAGTTTAATTAAAATCCATGTACAAATAAGGTTTGTGAAACTTGAAAAGGGATAACTGTATTGAAGAAAGTGAAACTATTGATGAAACTTTTTGTAGGGTTATAACTAAGCCGTAACAATAAAACAAACGTCTCCAAAACAACTTTTGTCGATATCAGAAAAACCTTAGACCTTATAGCAAACACCACAGGTGCTTTTTAAAGGTAATTCAATTTTACATAAGTTTCTCTTATAAAATTTTTTAATACGAAGCCTTAACAATTAATTAATACATTTTATGTAAATAGTCATATCAAATGGAAACAAAAATTTACTTTTAATGTAGCCATGATCCTCATATTTGTATGGTAGACCAAATAGCATATTATAATATATAAGGAGAAAAAATCCTTAACAGTTTTTTTTTGTTAGGTAGGGTGAAATACATCTCAGTGACATAGAAATTGCAACACCAAAAAGGGGTTGGAATCTTCGAATGTAATCTGGCAGGATATGTTGTAGTAATAAATGATCACAATTTGGAAGAAAACCTTTTATTAGTTACTTAAATGCTATAATAACTCCGGAGTACTTCCTCCCATGCAAGTTGCACTTCATGTCTCAAAGTCCCCAAAGTCAAAGGAGGACGCAAATTTCGCAGCTTCTACACATTATGCTCCATACATGTCCAATGGAAGAAAGATCTGCTTGACTTTAGAGGCCAGGACAAAAGATGAATTTGGGCCTATTCAAAGAAGTTCAAGGAAAGCCGCCCTACATGAGGATGTGAATTATCTTGTTGGAATAATGGATCTTCGAGACCTTGTAAATGTGGCAGAAAATGTGTCTCATGTGTCATATTGCTTCAAATGAACACCAAGCGTGACCTATTACCATAAGTAACAGCATCCCAAACCATAACACACACAGTATGGTGTACGTGCCTCTAAACTGTAAATCGAAGTTTCACCCCTTCTTCTTCTGACTCTCATACGACGGTCCTGCATGCCTAAATAAAATCTAGATTCGTTGTTAAAAACAACACGATGTCATTCAAAATTCCTACGTGATATTTCATTGCAGCATTGTAACCGTTGCTAACAACGTTCTGCAGTCAAAGGAAGCACAAGATTGGGTGATAAACTGTTTTAAGGGTTACAAGGCGACCTTCTTCTCTAAACCATTGGTCATCAATTGCCCGACTAGAGGAAAACCGGTCTCTAAATACCACTTGTCTTAAGCGATGACCTTGGCGCTAAGTCGCTCTTCTTGAAACTACGGTTCCTCTTCTTATGTTCTTGGCCATCCACAAATCACGCAAGACACCGTGAATTATAGTAGATCAATTTCGATTTACACGGTTAGCAATTTCCCTAATTGACGGTAATATCCAAAAAGTTAGCAATAGAATTAAAGAACTGACAGATGTGACGATCACATTATCACTTGATCTTAATGTTAATCAATTACTACTTAATGGTAGTCCAAAAAAATCTACCAAGTTTCAATCTTGGTGTTGCAGTTTCTGTCACTGAGTATGTATTATTCTTTTTTACACCACAAAAATTACACGTGTGTGTCCCAACGATTTGGGGGTTGAAGACTACGCCTATACTGTTGATTTAAAAAATCTTGTAACAGATTATTATAGTCAACAATGTGGAGCATCTTGTCAAAATATTTTTGTATACCGGATGTAAATCAAATTGACTTTCGAACGGGTAGTTAGATTTTGTTCAAATTTTGGTTGGTTATATTAGTACCAGTTTGGGATTTTTTTTACAAAAAAAACAATACGGCCGACTTCCAGTTTTACCAGAAATGACGCAAAAGCTGAAAATTTAAATGGAACACCCTGTATATTTTTATATATTTGGATTCTAGGGCTACAAATACATTCAGTTCATCTGTCAAATGTCAACTCAGGTGCCATTTTAATTTAATTTTTTTTAACTTTTTTTAAATTTTAGATCATTATGACGTGATCTAAATTATAGGTAATTGACGCACAATTACACCCACAATATTATTTTTCCTAATAATTAATTTTTGTGAAGTTAACGATCAAATTTAAAAATTACGGTTTTTTAACTAAAACTCACTGTTCCTAATAGAAACATACATTGGCCACCCTGTGTATTAAATAGCTCTTTCAAGCACTAGTAAAACGACATGCAAATTCATTTCCTTAGTTCCTAAATAAAGCAGTAATCAAAATTTTCTAATTTTTATTAACACAAGTTGCTCCTGAAGCCGACTCTGTCAAAGTGAAATGGTGTTTGAGTTGACATTTGGTACATGAACTGTATGTATTTGAAACCGTAGAATCCAAGCATATAAAAATATACAGGTTATTCCATTTCAATTTTATGTTTTTGTGTCATTTCCGGTGAAACCGGGAGTCGGTCATATTGTTTTTTTATGCAAAAAAAATTCCAAACTGGCTCTAATATAACCCAACAAAACTATTTGATTTGCACCCGGTATACAGGATGGCCTATTTTCGAGAACTACACTAAACGTGTTTTTTAATGGAAAATGTTAAATGATTAGCAAAATTATATAAAGTACTATGGGTCTACGACTAGCGCTTCCTAAGTTATAGATATTTTTATGTAAAAAAATTAGTCAATTGAGTAGACTCCTGTTCCACCATCTTGAAAGATATCGGAGTGAAATTTTGAGATTTGTTTTTCCGATGTATCTAGTTTTAACTTCTACATTCGCATTGCAGACTCTTTTCTCTACGCATACAGGGCGGCCCATTTTGCTCAATGTTATTTTTTTCATTTTCTTAAAATGGTACACCCTGTATTTTATTACAGATTTGAATAACATTTTTTACGAGCTTTCAATAGATACTCACTTTGTACTACCTATTCCTAAGTGTTTTTGGATTATTTAGTGATAAAATTGTAAAATTTTGTTACTTTTTTGAATTTCTCGCAATAGGGCCCATAAAATAAATTAAGACAATGTCGTAATTGCAATAAAACTGTAAAGCTATAGGTTTTGTGACACAATACAACATTCTGCACTATAAAAGAGTAACGCTTAATAATTATTTACTCATAGAACAGCACAACTATACATTTTAAAATGGAATTAAGAATACAATGAATACTAACAGCTTGGTTTTCGCTTGCCTCTTCCTGTTTCTTAACAACTTAATAAATGAAAGAATCTTACTATAACTGATTCGCGAAGAATTGTCAGATATTTATCTGTATAGTAACTTTTTTAATAACTGGTTATTTACTTAGTGTGCGATGAATTATTCAAAACAAGAGCTGATTAATATGATCTAGGCTTTGGGAGAAGCTGAAAGGAACTGTTTGTTGGCATCCAGGATTTATGAACAGAAGTGCCTTTTAGCTAGACATCCAAGATCTGAATCGTCTTCGACTATTGGCTTCTTTTCTGGGGCGTATATCTAAAAGACCCATGTGTTTTGCAATTTTCAAGCAAAGTTGTAATTGTTCGAAAATTAGGGCGATTCCGATGTGGATATCTCTGAATAAAGGTTCTAATCGTTCTTCCAATAATTCCTCCGCATTCGCCGTGTATCAGCAAGTTCGAAAAATCTTCGTTACTAAATGGCAATAGTGGCATTTTAAATTATTTATTAAAACTCGAACTGATCTCAATAATTGTCATTTACTATCAATTTGACAATTCAATTGCACAGTCAACTGATTGAAGCTATCATACGACAGGCAGCAAAACAGATTGCAAAGCACACTATTAATTTATGCCGTATTTACTACATCATCTCCAAGAAAAGTAGAAAAAAAGCAGATAACACGAAAATCATTCAGGTTTAGGTATAGGAACATGATATATCAGCAGATGGATAATTAAATTTTGCATTGAATGAGAATAGAAAAAACCCAGTTGCAATTTAAAAAAAATGACTGACATTTTTAATTTTCTTAACTACCGTTACTCCCGGACCTCCCCTAGGAATAAATTTCAAAAATGTCTAATATTGAAAACAGTCCAATATCACGTCTAACAGTTGTACGAGTTTCGCTTATCTGCCTTTTATGTTTCATGAAATATTAATTTTTCAGTAGATTCAACTTTTCGTTGCTAACGCCTGAAATAATTTTTTTTCTTAATAATGGTAAGAGATAGGTACACTAAACCTGGTAGTAGAAGACGTAAAATTTTATGCGGAAAAATTGGGGCATTGTATTTAAAATGACAAAGTTGGTATCGACTTCCGGTATAACTGGAAGTGACACCGTCGTGAAAATATTTTCAGTAAGTAGACCATGTTCATTTATATAATGTTACAAGTTTTCAGCTGAATCGGTTTTTCCGTTCTTATTATTCGTTTAACATGCTGTCGTCGAGACACACCCCGTGTACCTATAACTATTAACTATATCAGGCATTATATAATTTTATCTTGATGGAATAGTAAAACAAAAAACTGATTGCAATTAGCTTTGTCTTATTTGGGCTCACCAATTTATTATCAAATATCTGCTCTAATAATTTATTTGTAATATACCAAATTTATAACAACCATAAAAACATATAAAACGTTAAAGAATGTGAAACATCCCCCGTTACATTTATACCTATTAAGGCTACTAATCAGTAACTTATGCATAATTTAATTCTTTGTTTTAAGAGAATGGATAAAGAAAAATATTTTGTAGACAGAACAGTATAAGTTAATTTCAGAACAAAACAAAATAACAGGATTTAAATATCAAGTCTGAAATAAGAGATTTGCAATTTTCTCGTTCCTTTGTCATAATAAATTTTATTTTGTAACATGTAATTTGTTAAATTCAATTTAACATTGAATAAACACGAGAAAAGGTAATGTTAAATATCTTAAATTGAATAAAATTCCTATAGCTTGGTCTATTTATAACTCGAGCGCTCCTGTTTTCTGCATTGAATTGCTGCTTAGAGTTGGGAAACTGGCTACAACAAAACAAATAATTATTTTAGCAGCCAATTAGGGAAATATATACCGACTAACTAATTATTTAAGAAAATGTTTTGACGGAATTGCAATTTAATCTGATATCCCTTTTTTCCAGAATTATATTTATAGATGTGGAGATATCAAATCTTTCCATTTCTGTAAGAACTAATACATTGCAAAGATATTTCGTCAAGCGTTATGCAAGAGTATGTAAAAGCCATCATGCGAAATTTCATAAATGGCAGTGATCAAGGGATTTTTAGTTTTGTTAGTAGTATAATAATACAAGCGAAAATATCATCATTCTTGAATCTCGAAACTCGATCTTGGATACAGTCTATATTCAGACCCAAGTAACAATTATCAGGTAAGAAAAACATTCACTTGTTGGTTATTATTATAAAGCTATTTGAGGAATATTAAAAAAAAAATTTTTTTTCTTCAATTATGCTGCATGTGTCAAAAATATAACAATTAGGTAATAAAATTTTCCATATACTTCGATTACGGTTGTAATCATCTTCAGTGGAAATAAATTATTACAATGTAAAGAACTGAAATTAATATTAAAAATTGACAACTGTGACAAATAATATACAAGGTTACTATTTTAAATTTTCTAAAATATTATCATAACTTATGGGTAAGCTTTCTAAATCTTTTTACTGTTACAAGAAATTTTGTTATTAATATTTATATGTAACATTTCTAAAATTAAACGTTTTTTTTTGTTAAATTTGATTCGACATTTAAAATTCTTATGTTACATTGAAAGATTTGTCTTAAATCGTTCGAATGTTGACCAAAGCAGTACTTTTAGGTTAATACGAACATCAGATTTATGTTGTGTTAATCTGTTCTTTAAAGGTTGTGAAGATGTTCCTATGTATACTTTATCACCAAAACCATAAGGAAATTGGTAAATTGTCGTAGTTATATTATTTTTCGAAATTTTTGATTTTGACATTAAATTTATGTAACTGTTATTAATTGAAAATACCGGATTTAATTTTTTATTAAGCACCCTTATTGTTATAAGAAAGGGGTACAAAAGTAATTTTGTCATTTTTCTTAGGCTTCTTATCCGTAGAAAAATTATTATACAAATAATAGGCTTGTTTATTTATTTTCAAAATTAATGATTCTGGATAATTATTTCCAATAAATCCATTAATAATGATTAGAATGAAAATTTGGATTTGCGATTTTCAACCATCTTCCACTAGTAACAACGATGATAGTAATTTTGTATCCTAAAGGATTATTGGGTTAAAAAATTAAATTTCTCCAGCTATGTGTAGGTTTCTGAAACCAATCGATTAAAATTTGGTTAATTTTTCGAATGACCAACGTATTTAAAAATGGAATCCGGCTATCTTTTTGAATTACAGTAAATTGGAAAGCTTCCTGAATCTTACTTTCTGGCACAGTTAGCAACATGAAACTTAATTTTTCTAAACGATAGTAGAAATTGGTGATCCCATTGCACATCCATATGTTTGTTGAAAAAATGTTTCCAAATATTTAAAATATATAGTCTCGCAAAGTGGAGGTGGTAGGTAGCAAACATAATTCTACTCCTTCAATAAACTGGTAGAATATATTTGTGTATAAAGAAACGACATTCAAATTTATTTGAGTAATTATTTCTTTAAATTCCAATTAGAGTTATACAGTATTTCCTTTTATTCAAAATGATTTGTATTATATTTGCCAAAAATTTAGATAAATTATATGTAGGTAAAATTTCGATGTGGTCGGTGTTCTTTGCGAAAATTAGGTAAAAAAATATATTTGTGGAACATTAGGATATTTACATATTAAATTATTAAATTCATTCTCCGATAACAAAAATGTTAGATGCAGAATCAAATTAAAAGAAAAGCTTTTAATTTTAGAAGTGTTGCATATAAAAATTAATAACAAAATTTCTTGTAACAGTAAAAAAGATATAGAAAGCTTAGTCATAAGTTATTATAATACTTTAGAAAATTTAAAATAGTAACTTTTTATATTATTTGTCACAGTTGTCAATTTTTAATATTCATTTTAGTTCGTTTATTGCAATAATTTATTTCCACTGATGATGATTATGATAGATATATGGAAAATTTTAATACTTTTTATTTTTTTGAACAAAAAATTTGTTACACACATACGCACGCACTCAGGCACGCACGCACGGTATTGTGGAAACTTGTCATTTCTTTGGTTTAAATAAAACTTATCTATGACTCCAATAGTTCCCATTTATTCAATGCTCCTTCAGGGCAATATACGAATATTAAGGATAAATAACAAGCTAACCGTATTTTTTATTTTAAGTGTCTAACAAAGTTAATGATGGTTTCAAAACGGCGAAACATCGTACCGTAAGTTACTTATTACCATGGGGTGTAAAATTAAAAGTGGCAATGCAAAATGGTTTTCCGTTTCATTCTATTTCTTCAATTAAACCCAGAAAAAAATAAAATGTAAATCGCGATTTTTACTTTTTTGCAAATATCTCATTAACCTATAGAAATATTTTGAATTTCTAAACGGCATTTTATTGGCCCCTTAAGTGCTCACCTTTTTCTCCATGTAACCTACTTTGTAGCTCTTACCATTTACTAAATCCCCATAGTGGCCCTCATATATATATATATATATATATATATATATATATATATATATATATATACGGGTTCAACATTGTCTTGCGTCTAACGGGCAACATTTTGAACATTTATTGTAAATTAATTTACATTTGATCACGAGCAAGAAATACTAAATAAACGACTTTATCGTGTAAGAATGCACTGATAAGTATGTAGTTACTACCTCCGCAGTAAATAGTAGTTTTTTTCGATTTACTCATAAAGTATTAAAATTTTACACTTATGTTGTGTATCGAATTTGAAAAAAATGATTTCTATTTGGCAAAAATGACTTTTGAATCACAAAATTATCAATTTTTATAGTTTTTTGCAGTAACTTATTCAAATATTTTTCTTTATTTCAATTTTCAATTATTTGGTTTCCATGGTGACCACGAACAAGGAATACTAGATTTAAGTATGTAGCTTATTTTTACCACAAATTTTAAAATTGGGACT
Source organism: Vesta saturnalis (assembly GCA_036346205.1). NCBI lineage: Eukaryota > Metazoa > Arthropoda > Insecta > Coleoptera > Lampyridae > Vesta > Vesta saturnalis. The sequence goes on along the minus strand of JARFJB010002472.1, from coordinate 6,162,215 downwards.
TTTTTGATAATAAGTATGAAACTGTTACGTTTAGGCAAATAAAGTTTTAAACAAACTTACTTTAATTTTTGACGTTAAATCGATCTGAGTAATAAAAAATAGGGGTTCCATTTGATTTTCTTGAGTAACTTGCATTCTTTGGTAGTCAAGTTTAGACATTCATAATTTTATTTTTATGAAAAATACAAATGTCATTTTTTGCAGACTATTGCAATAAACCTTTGCCTACAACACCTCAAAGTTTTATTCAAATTGTTTGACAGTAACAGAACAATTAACGAGTTATTACTAAGACCGCATCTGTCAATTTTTTTAGAAAACTGTTTTTTTTTTAAACGACTGAAATTTCGTATCCAGTTTATTTAACAAACTTACCTTAAAATGCGACATAGAATCCAAATATCTATTAATATACGGGGTGTTCTATTTAAAATAAGCGACTAAGTACCGACTTCCGGTATAACTGGAAGTGGTACGAACGTGAAAATATTTTAGATGAGTTAGCCCTAACAGCATTACCCTGTCATCAAATTTTCAAAATTATAGTAAGTTTAGTTTAGCAGATACTCATAGGATCAGCTCCCAAAGGCGGACCCTGTATATATATATATATATATATATATATATATATATATCCTTAAGCATCATTAACTGATTTTGTTCGATTGTAGACCAGATTTGACTCGTAATTAACTGCATTAATGTCATATAGTTATACTCAGAACGAAACCCTGATTGTGTGTAGGGTAGTATCGTATTAGCTGTTTGGCGTAAAACGAACAAATCTTAAATTCTAAAAGATACTTAAGTTATTTAATAGGTTACCTTTTGAAATTTGCGGTTCCCACAAACCTTTTAAGGTTTACTTGTCTTTTCTCATTCAAATCAGTCATTTTAGTGAAGTACATTTTTTTTAGCAGATTTCATTTAAGTTTATCACACACTTAATGGCTAACTTTTCTTTTGTAATAAAACACAGACATACACAAACCTCGTTCTTGTTACATTTTCTTCGATAATCAAAGGTGGAGTTTTTGAAGTTTTAGGTGACGTTGGTACTGACGTGGGAGCTGGTCTTAATGGTTGTGGTGGAATACTCTCTTTTTCTTCCACTTTATTCCACTGTCCAACTAAGCTAGTGGTTGTTAAAGTAATTTTAAAATCTCGATCGACTGAATCAAATCGTTTAAAAGTTCCAATGGCATCTAAATGTATATCCGAATCTGAGTTTACCTAAAAGAGTATTCATTAACAAAATTGATATAAATTAACCTAGTGGTAGTACCAAATAGCCGTTTGCGTTGTATACTTTAGATCTAGTTAGGCCGACTTTTTCTTCTCTTGTTGATAAAATCCATGTTGCCAACCAAGTCCAGAAACTTGACCAATGGCAAAGAATGAGGAATATAAGGAATATAAATGCTGATATGCAAAATAATGTTATAGCAATTTCCATCTGAAACAAAAAATACCGTATTAATTCTTGACCGTTAAAAACTTATATACAATTCAATCATTCATTCATTCCATCGTACGGTTCCGTAATCATTAGAATAGATAAAAAATACATTAAATAAGGATAAAAGTTACATAGGTTTCTTACAATTGAGTTATGCGAGATGTCATATGTGGTGCATACACGGCGATTAGTGCTTAGTACATTCGACACCAAACTTAAAAAATGTGATATGATCAGCACATGAATGTTATGCATGTGCGTTGTAGCTTAATACATATGCAAATGGCTTTAATGCAAAGTCTCGGCTCCATAATTTTTTTTAACCTGATCAAAAACTTTACATGGACAATAAATGTGAGAACATTTTTTCAATATTAAATGAATATTAGCAAAGTTTTATAATGAAAATTTTTAGTCGGATAGTAAGTAAGTGCCGCACGTAACTAAATACGCTTGTTAACATAATTTAATTAATTATATATCCGAAATGATTTTGGTATGCTGGTAACATTGAAATATTTTTCCTATCGTAATGTTTACTAACCTCAATCTAACATTTTGTACTATTTGACAACGTTGCCAATTTTCATTAGCCGCTATTACCACCGTTACATAAAAATTATAATTTATAGGTTGTAACGACCCCAATAATTGGTAAAAGAAAATAATTTTTTATATTTAAATGCATAATTTTCCCCTTCGATGTGTGCAAATTCACAGCACGTGTATTTTGATTGTCACACTTTGTAGCGAAGC
>JARFJB010002472.1:6095000-6155000 GCA_036346205.1 Vesta saturnalis | reverse complement strand
AAGTCTCGTGTGGGGTAGAGAATCGGTTTCGTATTACTTTATGTTTGGTCGTCCTACAATATGGCCGCCCTGAGCGTAGTATAACCAGTGCCTGAGAGATTCAAATTTCGCGCTAAGTTATATGATATTTTATAGTTTATCTGTTATTTTATAGAATGGGAAATGGTTGTTTGTTGTTGATATATGAGTTTATTTAATATTAATAAGAGACCCTTGAAATTACTTCAATAAGTTATGTACATATTTAATTAGAAAACATTTAAAGTAAACGCGGCAATCTGCAAACGCATAAATGAGTTGTAGAAGGGGGGAAATGAACGGTTACCATGACTTGCATTTTTAGTACTTAGTTTAAGTTAGTAGTTGGACTTGGTTGAAACTAACCAAAGGAAGATCGTTGCCGAGGCACGAGTAACCGTAATATATAGCCATGCTACCCTCTAAACTAAGAAATACAGTAAGGTAAAATTTAGTGTATAATAGGCAAGAAGTAAGAATACCTTCTTTTTTAAAATAATAAAAGGATAGAGTGAATCAAAAGTGCATATAACGACAAACAAGTAATAAGGGGAAAAGCGACGCTATAAAGAAATAAATTACGTGTTTTATGCCTATTGGAGGTTCTCTATGACTACATTTAAAGTGTGAATGACGGATATAAAATATATTGATCGGACTAAATTTGCTAAACGGTAAATAAAGAAGAATAACACGAAAGCATTAACAATTAGTTTGTACGACAGCATTGCCGTTTGTGATTGCATGCTAACCGTAGTGAAACTTGAACAATTAAAGTGATAATTAAAAACTATAGAGATATCCAACAAATATTCACATAATCAATACATTGTTCGAGAGAAAACTTGGAGTTGTGCAATTCAGCGACGAGCTTCCACAGAAGAAATAATTGGGAACAAAGGAAGTACGGCCCCCGAATCACCGGCCCAGGAACGCAGTAATTACGCCATTGGCCTTCAAAAAGTGACAAGTAAGATGACAAACTTTATAATAAAGAAACGTATATGTGTTTTAATTTCGTGTGAATCTGTGTTTGAATATCAACGCTGAATGAAACCCATTTCATTATTGACCATTACGAATACTAAAAGCTTTAATACTGAAAAAAGTAGTTTCAATAAAGTTACAAATTACATACATCTTAAACAAATCCAATTTAATATAAATTGGATAATTAATAACAATAATCATTTCTTTTAATAAACCAGGTAGTCGGAAGAAGCAAACAATAAAGGAATTTGGAAAAGCAACCATTGAGTTCCTTTACTCAAACTGAAACCTGATAGCAAGTAAAATAAATTTTAGTTAATGAATGATATCTTTACAAATTGAAACTACCTAAATTAAATTAAAAGGTAACCATTTTGAGTACTACCCAAATTGAATTAAAAGTTAGCCATTTTAAGTCCTCACAAAAACAATATAAATTTCTATTAAAAGATTTTGAAGTTATTAAGAATTCTAACAGAACCTGCAATTTATTCTTTGTAGTGAGTGTAAACAAACAAAAGAAATAAGCCACATCTGTTACCTCGTTGCAGTAGGCACGCTTTGCATATGCCTAGGTTGGACCCTGTATATCTCCAATTGTAGGTAAAATAACATCGTTGTTTCATTCTTTGTAACTGTGCGTTTGAGATAGTGAATCTAAGTTTCAGAAATGTCAAGATTATTACTTCACCCCGGTTAATCGGGTATAAATCAGCACTTCTACCTATATTTTTAGATGTTATTGGAACTTCATTTGTTATGGGATTTTATTTAACTACTTAAAACTGACTTTTAAGGGTGTAAAGGTTTTTCAAGTTTCTACTGTTTAATGGTTCTTGGCCATGTTGGTTTCACTACCGGAATGGAATATTCAACATATATGGTATTATTAAACAGAAGTCTGATGAATTTCACATTTTTTTTCTCGAGTTTTTCGTATGTGGTTAAGAGGCTTAATTATTTCTTTCTTACAAAGATAAGGTAGTTAACACCAGTGATTATATTGTTTATAATGTGTATCCACCATATATTTTTGTATCATTTTAATTTCTACACATAAACACACTTATTTTCTAAATAAAGTCGCCTGTGTTCCAAAATTTTTTTCGAATGTTTGAATTTTCACTTCAGATTGGGGAAGATCACTAGAATAGTCGCTAAAAATTAAAAGGTTTTTACAAAATTTGGAATTCTTTAATTTTGGGAAAGGCTTTACATAGAGCATTAAGAGATAATATAAGTATGTCTCCTAAAACTAAAACGGCATCCCAACACGAATACAGTTAAACCAGTAAATTAAAACTATGGAAAATGTTTAGTTTTGGTTCTATTTTTTCAATAATTCGAAGTTTTTTCTGTTTATCTGAAATTTTGTGTTTTAAACCTTGTAAAAGTTTGAATCGTTTAATAAATTTTATAATTTTAAATGAAACTTTCTACACTTATCTTTTGAAATGTATTGAGTAACACATAATTGAGAATATTTTAAATGGCTAGGGCATCGTCTAAAATATTTTCAATTATGTATCACTTCCAGTCCGGAAGTAGCTACTAAGTAATTTCAAATACACCATGTATATTATTACGTTGTTGAGTTTCTTTTTGGTAACCTTTATAATGCAACTATGCTTCGATTGTTAGCTGTTTTTGAGATATAGTCATCATCATCATCAGCGCCATCATCATTTATTACTCAACAGATTTTCATCCAGCTACACACTGATGAAAAAGTCAAAAGGCAATTTGTACAGATATGAAAGACGCACAAGTTAGTAATGTATACAACAAACATTAAAATGGTTTTACAAAAAGATAATTTGTGATCGTTAACAAGTAAGTTAGATAATAATAATAATAATAATAATAATAACACATAAATAATTACATAGTAAACTACTCCGTTTTCAGTGTTTTTAACATACTTTTGAATTCATTAAGTGTGGAGCAAAATAGATCAGCACTCGAGCAGAGTTTATTGTAGAAAAAACACATTTTAAAAATAGAATTGTTAAAATTATTTACATTTACGTCTGGAAGGTAAAATAAATTTGAGTCTCTTAGCTGCCGTAGAGGTACATTGAACGTAATTAAGTTTAAGTTACTTCTACTTCTAATACGTTTGTTAGCAGTTCAAAGAGAAGTAGAAGTCTGTTTTTTATTCCGCGTGAATTCAATAAAGGTGCATCATACATTAACAGATCTAAGTATGAATAATTACAAGTTAGAAATTGTTTATGTTTCATAAAATACACGCATTTTATGAATTTTCTTTGTATTTATTCGATACTGCTGAGTTGGTGCATATAGAAAGGAAATCAGATCAGGCTAGCATAGCAAATTTAAATCATAATATAGTGCAAGTAAAGAACCAATATTAGTGAAATTTTTGGTATTGCGAATAATAAGGCCAATAAGTTTCAAACTTTTGTTAATTTTAGAATTTATGTGCACCTTACAACCTAAGTTATTGTCGAAGATGACCCCGAGATCTTTAAAGGTCGTGTTACGCCTAAACAAATCATTATTTAATTTATAATTGTACTCCAGTGATGTTTTCTTATTAGTAAACGATACCATTTCACATTTTTTTTGTATTAATGTTTATTTTGGTCACACCATTCAAAGATGTTATCGAGATCTCTCTATAAGTTACTAGTGCAATTCATATTAGGTACCTCACTGAAAAATTTTGTATTATCGCCGAAAAGCAATTTATAATTAGAGATAACTAACGTGATATTATTATTAAAAACAGCGTAAATAATAACTGCCCAAGTACGGATCCTTGAGGCACGCCATTATTCTGAGGAAACATCTTTGACTGAAATCCATTATATTGAACAAATCGAAACCGATTATTTAGATAAGACGACATAAGAGTAGTTGCGAATACAGAAAAGTTAAATGAATGAAGTATTTTTATTAAAATGTCATGTTGCATGGTTTCAAGTGCTTTGTTCAGATCTAAGTAGAGAACATCACATTGTGAATGTTTATTTAAACAGGGGGCAATAAAATGGGCGACAAAGCATAAATTTGTTGTGGTTGATCTATCTTTTATAAAACCGTGCTGATGTATTGACAGAGACGTATTTACTTGATTGTAAATGGTATCAAATAATTTATATTCAAAAACGTTAGAAAAATTGGCAAGGGCGGTAATTTTTAGTTTAACAGCGATCAGTTTTTCTTAAAATATAGGTTTCACTCTTGAAATTTTCCATAGCTCAGGGAACACTGTGGTTTTTACAATTAGATTAAATATGTAAACTAGGGAATCAGTTAAGATATGAGCGCAATCCTTCAACACCGCTTCTGGTATGAGATCAGGGCTACGACTAAAACTAGATGAAAGACGTTTACATGCATTAATGATAACCTGTGAAGTTATTTATGGTAAAGCAACAACGTCGTTGTTACACCTGTTATAGACATACAAAGCATTAACTAAAGGATTGATTGAAGCATCTTGACTATCCACCTAAACACAAGCAAAGTATTGCAAATGTATTCGTGACCTGTTCTGGTGTAGTAAAAACAGTCACTATTCTTAATGATGTATGATGCGCTTAGAATGGACACGGACTATATTAAAATGAAGTTTAACAAGTTTGTTATTTCTGTTGCGAACAAACTTTTTATAATAGCATTGTTTTAACTTAATTAAGTTTATAATATGCTTACTAAACCAGGAAGGATAAGAGTTCCTTTGATAATGACATTTCGTAACATAATTATTGAATAAATTAATTAAAATATTATTAAGGGCACGAGTGGCTAAATCAAGACAATGGTCGCATTCAGAAATCATATTAAAGAGCAGCAATTAGTATCAATATGTAATAACTCCGGAACATCGAAATCACCAATTAAGCATACAATCCTTAATTACCAAGGGCTTTTAAAAATGATTCTAAGGCCGTTATCGCTAGAATGATTTTAGTTGGCTAGTACCCGAAGGAGGAATATAAATTCCAGAAATAACACACCTTTGATGATTAATATTGACACCGCTAAGAAATCAACCTCGGGAGCCAAATTATTTAACAAATTAATTGGCACACTTAGAGCATACGCATGGTAAAGACTTAAGTGCTATTAAAATACCACCACCTCTATATGAGTTATATTTTGCTAAGTTTCTATCTTTCCTAAATACAAGGTAATCACTGCTAAGTGACTCTGCATCATGAATGCCATCTTTTATCCACGTTTCAGATAAGGCAATGAAGTCATAAGTACGCAAACACGACGATTTATAAAGTTCGGTAATTTTTGTGTTCAACCTCCAAACATTTATAATCGAGAAAAAATCGTTACCGTTCAAGAATATAGTCGATGTTAAGAAATAATTGTTGGAAGTGGATCTTAAAGAGTTTAAAGATTCACTGGCGATGCATGACTCAATACCAGCGATCCATCGTACACAGTTTGACGTATCCCCACTAGACTCACTTGTATTGATACTACATGATTCAGCGTTAATGGACACATTACCACTTCGTTTTATACTACTACCGGTAACTTGACAGTTAATAGTTACTAAATTCGAGTCTTGTGACCGCTGATTTAGTACAATGTCCTTGAAACAATCACAGATTTTGTTTTTACCAGTCGACGCAGGCTATGTTTTGTATAATCATTACGCTTAAGAATTGAATTTATATTTAAAAAATGTGTTTTTGTATTTTTCTCTATACGTTTTAGGAAATAATTATACAGGTGGTTTTTAGGTAGGGCAGGAGATAGAGAGTGTTTAAATTTTAATTCCTAGAGCCAAGGTAGTCACCTCAAGAGCCGAATAAGGGTATTACTATTTGTTCTAGATATTTAGAGTCAATACGGTCAACCCTAAATACGTAGGATTGAATTAGTTCGTGTTTTTAATCTGGTGTTCCAGGGGTATTTGTTAGGTTTGCTCTAGATGGTATTCGAGCGTCGTTATCTAGGAAGAGGATCGATAACGAGTCAACGCTACCGCCGAAGAAATTCAGCCAATAATCTACACTCGGTATAAGTCGCTAGTCCCTATTTTGCGTCAGATTAATTGTAAAATGATTTCTTGGTAACAGGAATTGAGCACGGGTTAGGATTTATGTTTCTCGAACACAGAGAAGTTTTGGTAGAAGTGCAGGAATGCTGGTATAGTAATAAATTATTTCAGAGAAGCGGAGTTACAGAGAAATATTCTGCTGGAACGTTCTGTAGGATAAGTATTCTGCATAGAAGGGTTCTGCTGGAGAAGTGTCGAATTATAGGAAGGAAAGGGCCACGTATTTCATTCCCTCCCCAAGGGGGAGGGCGGACTGCTCGAGGTTTCCGAGCTCCTTCAGCCACAATCATGGATTCCCAGCATACATACATACATTACGTATATATGCATGGTGGGATTAAGGATGGGTATGGTCAGGATAGGATCGGAAGGAACGAAGTTAAGGTTTTGAGGTGGAAAATACTACCGCAGCATTCACCTAAGCACCCGCACATGGTGTGCATATACGCAGTGACCATGCCGCTACATGCGTAGACGGTAACGTGAATTGAACCCATTGCCTCCTGAATGCTAAGCAGATCGTGTCACCACTACGCTACCAGCTCGGTGTCGAATTATATTGAAACTTTCGCTTTTATACTTCACGATGAAGTGGGTTTGGGCAAAATTAGATGTTATGGCTCTGCATACATTGAAGGGGGGAGCTGGTGCGTGCGCAAAGGTTCCTTTTGTTACCGCATCTGGATTCTGAAACTAAATAAGTTCTTGAATAAATTATTATCTTCCTAATTTTAAAATAATAAAAATTTCGCTAACTACTTTTCTGGCTCATTATATATGTATTTTCAATTACGCGATCCAACAGTGCGTTGAGATGAAAAAAGATTCGAATTTATCATAATTTAAGTAGTTCCTTAATAAATACGCGAAATCTCTACCATGACTATCAGGTAAAATTAAGATCTTACGTTTGGAAGAATTAAATGCAGCTATATTGTGTTTCCTTCGGGAATTGTTAATCATCTTAACACTTAAACTATCTCGAATGAGTGGCTACTTAATATTGTTCTTAGCTGTACTAATAGCATCTTGAGTGTTACCCATTGAAGAAACAATTTTTCATTATGTTTTAGGCTATAACATTTTTTCGAGTAAGCTAACATAATCGGCTGTTATTTCATATTTGTGCATAACTTTTCGTTTCTGAACACTTTCTTGTATTTTTAAAAATAACGGTGTTTTACTGTCGAGTCGATTTACTGTTTTCTGGTTACCCAGTATATGGTACGATACTTTTAGATTTTATGAGTGCATTTTTGGTTTTGGTCATTGCAGAACTTTTTTGTGGGAAATTATCATATACAATAATTTCCCATACGTATAGAACTTTATGGGACACACAGTATGTTATTTGTTATTTTACCGTTATCACACTACACAGACACACACTGATGTAAATACTATTCTAACATATCGCACTGCGATAACACAATACGTAGTAAAGGCAATTATAGTAAAATTGTTTGAGTATTGATTAAAAAACCTATCAAATGCTCAAAGGCACAAAATACGATGTTTATGCTTACACTTACACAATTATAAAGGGTGATTCAAAAAGCGCGCCGGTTTTGAATCGCTCGCCAGTTTGTTGTTTGTTGCTTAGCAACATAGTTGTTTACAAAGTTGACATCTGCTAATATACCGATTTTATTCTGTGTGTCAAAATGGAACGCTTTTCTACTGAACAACGTGTGTTAATCGTGAAAACGTTTTATCAAAACGGAGAAAGTTTTGCAGAAATTTTCCGACGACTTCGTGCGATTTTCGGGCGTAATGAAGCTCCGAATAAATCAACAGTGCGCAGACTTAAGACAAAGTTTATTGAAATAGGATCCACACTCAACATTAAAACTTTTGGTCGTCCTAGATCTGGCCGGTCTGTTGAAAACATTGCTATAGTTCGTGATAGCACACAGAAATCGGTTCGACGTCGTTTCCAACAATTGGGCATAGGGTATTCTTCACTGCGACGAATTCTTGTGAAGGATCCTCATTACCATCCCTACAAAATCCAATTAACCCACGAACTTAAGGTGCCCGATCACCAAAGGAGACGAGAATTTGTTGACTTGGTTCTGAGAAGACGGCGACGGCTTTGCGAGGAAAATCATTTTCAGCGATGAGGCCCACTTCCATTTAAATGGATATGTCAATAAGCAAAACTGCCGTATTTGGGGATCAGAAATTCCTCAATCGATTCATGAAAGAGAAATGCATCAAAAGAGAGTGACGGTTTGGTGTGGATTTTAGGATGGTTGGTTCATTGGTCCTTATTTTTTTGAATATGAGGCAGGACAAGCTGTAACAGTTAATGGAGACCGATAACGCACGATCATAAGAGAGTTTTTTTGGCCTCATATCGATGCAATGGACATTCAGCAGTTATGGTTTCAGCAAGATGGCGCCACATGTCACACTTCCGCCGAAACCATTGCATTGCTGCATGAGAAATTCCCAGATCGGATCTTCTCACTTCGTGGTGACCAACAATGGCCACCAAGGTCGTGTGATTTAGCCCCATGCGATCTTTTTCTTTGAGGTTATGTCAAATCATTGGTTTATGTCAATAAACCCCGAGACATCCGCGAGTTAAAGGAAGAAATTCGACGAGTTATTAACGAAATTGACGCGCAAGTTTGTGAAGCTGTAATCAATAATTTCAGGAAGAGAGTTTTGGCATGCCAGCAAAGTAGAGAGGGACATATACCCGATGTGATTTTCCATTCATAAATTGGGAAGGTTTGATTAACAGCTTTATGTCTTTTGTAAATTATTTTTTTAAAATAAACTTTGTTTTTTGTTATAATTAAAACCGGCGCGTTTTTTTAATCACCCTTTGCATAGCCATATCTCTATTATTATCTAAAATTTTACCCTTGGAACCGATTTTTATTCAACGTGCCCAAGATAAGAATGAACAGAATGGGGATCTTGAAAACGGTATTGTTTATCGTTTCCGAGATTTAGAACAAAATCCGAATTTTGGGTTTTTCTTTTTTCGTAATTCCTCCATTTATTTTTAAAAACCAAAGGTACATTTTCATTGTCACTTCTTAAATTATATTAGATGGCGTTTTCAAATTTTTTATTCGACGTTTCATCTCCGAGAAACCATCATCAACTTTATTTTTTTATATTGCCGCAACCAACGAAACACCCTGTATTCGTTAGTATTTTTTATTACGAATTTAACTACGTATTACACATTATGGTTTTGAAGCTGATTTTCATTTTTACATTTTACATATGATATCAGTTAATATTTGAAGGTTTTGATAAGATAACGCTTGTTTAAGATTTTGTTGAAAACTGTTTAACTTAGTCTTATTGTGTTGAGATCGTTGTTGTTATTTGAATTGTACGTATCCTAAGTTGTTTTTATTACCATTACTTCGTGGGTTGTTTTTTTTTTGGTTTTGTTTGGTTAATTTGTAATTATAATTAATCAATAAGTGTAATTGTGGAGAGATGAAATTTTACAAATGCAAAAAGTTTGATATGTGGACATGCTACGTCTTGTCCCACAGAAATTGTGTAGTTACTGAGCTGATGTATTTGGATAAATATCCTGAATGAAGACAACCTGGTAAATCCATTTTTAGACGTTTGGAATCTAATTTAAAAGAATTTGATTCATTTACAAAACCTGTTCTATCCCGTCAAAAACAATCTGGTAATGAAAGTGCTAATACCGTTTTACAAGCCGTTGTTGAAAACGCTGAAATATCGACCAGACAAATTGAACATAGTACTAGTATAGCTAATTCTACAGCACAATTCATTTTAAATAACATTAAGTTTATCCATGTCAATTTCGAGTTTGTCAGGGTCTAGATCCAGCTTAGATCAGGGGTGGCGAGGTTTTTGCGAATGGTGTACTAGAAAATGTGACGAAGATCAAAGTTTTCCTTTGAAAAGAATTTGGTCTAATGAGAGCATAATAACCAATGGAATTTTCAACCGACGTAACAAACATTATTGGGCAAAACAAAATCCTTATTTAAAAAAAGAATCAAGACATCAACATAGATTTGGATTTAATATGTGGATGGGCATTATGGGACGAAGCATAATAGGACCTTTTACTTACCAGAACAATTTAAATCCGAACGATATCTGAACTTGATAAGGACTGATTTGGAAAATGCCATGGGTGAGTTACCTCTAGCGTTTGTTAATAACTGTTGGTTTTAACAAGGTGGTGCCCCAGTACATAACTCAAGAAAGGTACAGGACTATCTGTCATTGCCGTTTACAGGAAAATGGATTGGAACTTACTGTGTAGTAGCTTGACCAGCCCGATCACCAAATTTAAGTTCGTTGGATTTTTTTCTGTGGTATTACCTGAGAAACCAAGTATATGATGGGAATTTTGAAAATGAAGAGCAGTTGTTAGTATCGGTTATTGCATCAGTTAATACAATTTCGCTAGAAATACTAGACCGTCTTTTAAATTCTTCAGTAAAGAGAGCTTACCTATGTCTAGAAAATAAAGGCAACCTGTTTGAACAGTTATTTAACTTTAATTAAATAAGTTTAAAAGGTTGTAGTAAATTTGTACATAGAAAAATATTATCAAATACTAATATTAATACGAAATTTTCTTTAAAACCATAATTTGTAATACATGGTTAAATTCGTAATAAAAAATACTATCGAATACAGGGTGTTTCGTTGGTTGCGGCGATATAAAAAATAAAGTTTATGATGGCTTTTCGGAGACGAAACGTCGAATAAAAAATTTGAAAACACCATCTAATAGAATTCAAAAACTGACAATGACCTTTATTTTTTAAAAATCTTTTAAAATAAACGAAGGAATTACGAGAAAAACCCAAAAATCGCATTTTGTGTGAAATGTCGGAAACGATAAACAATAATGAACTTTTGCAAACTGCATGTAAACATTCCCTAGATCATACAACTTTTCTCTAATTTAACCGCCTTCGCATATCTTACCGCTTTCAAGATCCCCTTGACTTCAACCTTATTTTGGGCACGTTGTATCTCATCAATTTTAATGCATTGCTGAAAACCAGGTTTTGCGCAAATTTACTTTAATAGTTAAAGTACAATTTAAGATTATACCGTTTTAAATATTTTATTCTGGGTGCTGGCCTTTAAATAAATTGGCAAGAAATATTGGAGTAAATCAATCTTTTCTAACTCAAACCCTTATTTTTTATTACTCAAAGTGGTATATTAATAAAAACATAAGAAAAATATTGTATAAACCATATTTGTGAACCTATTGGTTTTCCAGATATTCATCAAAACGTGTAATGTTATCGCATTTTGACTCAATAAAATTCAATTTGGTCCTCTATAGAAAAGCTGCCTTTGAAGTGTTTCCCATAAAAATGATAAAAGATAGGTTAAAATGAACAAAAACATATTGAATTTTTTATTAAGCAGTGTCTTAAATAACCTATAAGTATGAAAACAAAAACTTTTACTATTATCATACATAATTAAAATATTTATCTTGTGGGTAAATCGTGCATTTGTATCAGTAAATGGTAATAGCTTTACGAATTACTTGTGATGTTAAGACAAATGTGAAAACGCAAATATACGCCTGCTATTAATACAACAGTGTGATAAACGTATAAAGCCAACCGTGGAATCTAATTTCAGTACAGAATAGCTTAATAAATTAAATATTATTAAACTGTCACAGTTGCTTTATACGTTTACCAAACTGTTATATTAATAGCAGGCTTATGTTTGCATTTTCATATTTTTCATATCTCATACATTTGTCTTAGCCTCTCAAGTAATTCTTAAAGACATCATATACTGAGGACGACAACTGTAATTATTATCGAAACGTTTAAATTGATATAAACGATAAATAAAGAAAATACACGATTTAATTACCCAAAAGACAAGTGTTTTAACCTACAAGTAAGGTGTGGAGCTTATTAGAATTAGAACTTTTTTGAAATAATTGCAAAAACAATGGAAAACAATCAAATTAAACATAATTAATAGTATATACTGACTTCCATAAAAATTGCAACGCCTAGAATTTGTTGAATGACTTTATTGACATTTTCGTCAACGATGCCTTTCATTAGAACAACCAAACGATTAAAATATGAATAAAATCTAGCTAGTAGTTTTTTTTTGTTTTTTCCTTTACACTTAGTAACAACAAATTTGAAGAAATAAACCAATCAGAGTGTAATTAACTGCCAATTTTGCAAATTGTTTGTTCACAATTTCGTTCTGAACTTGGGAACAATGCCAAGAGTACGTCAACAACAACATTTTTTCCAATTGACTGATATTGAGATGTTGGTTCAAATGGTGCGGAGGTGCAACAACGTCGCCCTGGATTTGGACGTATCCACAGGACTACAGATCGCGAAGAACGTCGCTTAAGACTTTTGGCCACAAGAGACAGATTTTCAACAATTCGATCGATTGAAAATGATTGGATGAGAGGTGTAGGACCCAGAATGTCAACGTCATCTGTTTATCGCCGGTCTTATGGGCTGCGTTCATATCGTCCATTTTTATGTATTCCTCTTACATTACTTCACCGTCTACGCAGGCTAGAATGGAGCAACGAAAGAACGAATTGGGCGCAAGAATGGCATCGAATTGTGTTTAGTGACGAGTTCCGATGGTCGTAGGAGGGTCAGACGGATGCGTGGAGAACGTAAAATTCCAACATTTTTTGTGGAACGCAACACAGCCGCCACACAAGGAGTGATGATATGGGATGTAATATGTTATTTTTTTTTTTTATGATTGTGGACCTGAACAGGCTAAATAAGGCCTATCGTGCTAAAGCACTCAGGAACACTTAGGAGGATGGATAGAGGGATAATGAATTGCCAATAGATGCCTATGAACAGCTACCTTAAATTTTCTCATATCATAAGTGAGAGGAAAACGGGAACTAGGGAGATCATTCCAGAGTTTAGAAGCCGTGTAGAAAAATGTGGATTGCGCCCGTTTGGTACGACAAGTGGAGATTGGTACTGCATACTGATGATGTGAATGAGCGAACCGAGTGTTTCTCGCAAAGATAGCCGGAGATGGTATCGAAGAATGTAATTCACCAGCACAATAGCCGTTGTAATAACGATAATACAAAGAAAGAACTGAAACCATCCTTCTATGCTCAAGGGACTGTATGTGAGAAGTTAAGGATGGGTCATTTATAAGCCTAATCGCTCTCTTTTGAATACGATCAACGATATCGAGAGCGTATAAGGGAGCACTAACCCAAAGGTGAGAATTATATTCCAGATGAGGCCGAATTTGGGCCTTATGCAGCAGAAGGAGTTGTGGAGAGGTAAAGTACTGCTTAGATCTGTACAAAAAGCCTATTTTACGAGCAGCTGTTTTGGTAGCTGACAGAAGATGGTCAACCCATGAGAGATTTGAAGATACAGTCATACCCAACAGAATAATAGAGTCTGAAAACTTAAGAACTGTGCCATTCATACTTACAACAGGAAATGATCGATCTTTTTTGGTGGACATAAGGCAACACTGAGTTTTGTTAGCATTAAATTTAACTAGATTATTGCTTTCCCATTCGAGAATACGTTGAATGTCTTTGTTGATTGAATTTGCCATTTCAGCTTTAATTTCTTGATTTGACATAGAAGGTGGATTATTACTATGAGTAGACTGAGATGAACTACAGTGAAGAGTACTATCGTCAGCAAAGCAATGGATGGGGTTAGTTGTTGAAGAAATAAGGTCGTTTATGTACAGCAGAAAAAGTGTAGGCGCTATAACGGATCCCTGTGGTACGCCCGCGTTAATGCTAACTTCTTTTGAAAAAAAGCCATCAACTACGACACGTATTCGTCTTTTATCAAGGAAACTAGAAACCCAGTTGATGAGCGTATCATTTAACCCAAACGAGGTGATTTTGGCAAGTAAACACTTATGCCAAACTTGGTCAAATGCCTTTGAGATATCTAAAGCGACTACAACTGTTTCACCGGACTGCTCTACCGTATTCTTCCAAACTTGGGTCACATATGAAAGAAGATCGCCTGTTGAACGACTTTGCCTAAACCCATATTGGTGGTCACTAAGGAGTTTGTTAGTTTCAAGGAACGTGAGCAGTTGTTATGGTAGCAGATCACCCTTGGTCTTCATTGATGGCAACTTAAACGCCACTGGTTATATTCCAATGTGCTAGAACCCGTTGCGCTTCTATATCTTCAGGGGCTGAAAAATCCCATTTTCCAACAAGATAATGCGCGCCCTCATACGGCAAGGGCTACAACACGTTTTTTGGAAGAAGCTAACATTGCCGTCCTCCCATGGCCTGCTCGGTCGCCTGATTTGCCGCCCATTGCACATGTATGGGATGAGGTCGGTAGGCGACTGGGTAATTTACCACATCCTTCAGATAACTTACACCATCTCCGGCTACGGATTCAAGAAGCTTGGGTTGATATACCACAGGCAGCTATAGATCACTTGATTGATAGCATGCCACGCCGTCTAAATGAGTGCATTACAAATCATTATTGAAAAAACATTTTTAGTTTTTGTTCTTTTGTTTTCAAATTTTAATCGTTTGTTTGTTCTAATGAAAGACATCGTTGACGAAAATTTCAATAAAATCGATCAATAAATTCTAGGTGTTACGATTTTTATGGAAGTCAGTATATGTGTAATCATAAACGAACTCTAGCTAATTACACTGTAAGAAATCAAATAAACCTTTTTTTAAATAGTAAATAACTAGCTACAACAAATATTCTTCTAGATATTTGTCTATCCTTCACCGAAATGCATCGTGAGTGCAACTTCTAACTTCTTATCCCGATAATGACGGGAACGCATTTCTCACTCGCTCCATGCAATTTTTGCTTCATTGTTAGACGCGTAGAATAAGCAAGATCCTTAATTCTACCTCGAACGTAATAATCCATAGGCGTTAAATCAGTGTACCTTACAGGCCACAAATGGGGACGTCAATCTATCCAACTCGCGGTCTACAATATTAACAGAGTGAGGAGTACGCATAATTTCCCAGCTGTACAAGAGGGGCAATTCTGCTGATCAAAATTTCATTATATCTCACTCCTCTCGAATAATAAATAGAAGTAAATTACAAAACAATTGATAACCTGCCATGGTAAATTTTTCGGCGCAAAAAACGTTGAAACTCCAGAAGTGCTGAAATCGGTTTCTCCAACCATATGGCGATATCGATTCCAATTAAATTTTGAATTAAATTAGTTTTCAAAAGTCTGAATTTATACTTCTTCAGTATTCTTTGCATACTAGGCCGGTATGTGACACGACATCATTAATTGAAGCATTTCGATATGCTCTAAAATACGCTGAGAAAGCATTTACTATTGGCTGCTTTTTGATTTATCTGCTATTCACAAAAGCACCAGAATTTTTAGAATTATTTAACGTTCTAACAAGAGCATCCCGTGTAGGTATTGGTCGGTTGAGATATTGCCCAAGGAAAGTGTTAATTTAAAATACTTAACTTTTGGATTTTTTTTGTATTTAAGTTATACAAATCGATACGTTTCGATAATACTTACAATTATCGTCCTGAGTAGTTATATAATCTTTTAAAGTTGTTTAAGATGTTGAAACAAATTTACGAAGAATGAAAAATGAAAGTCGATCGCATTCACGATATGTACTAACTAAATGCAAATAATCTTCATTAGAAAAATTAGTTACTCGAGGCATATTTGTTAAAAAAGCACTACTGAAGTGCAAATATTTGACATAAAATAAATAATAGTGACGGTATTCATAACAACGACCTAAGTCGTCTTTGTTGTAAATATTATTTTCATCTTTCGTTTTTTCTTATATTTAAGGATAAATCGATGTGTGTAATAAAAAACGGGAGACCAAATTTGAAAAAGATGATTTTTACATTCCAACCTATCTATAAATATGTAGGTATAGAACGTTATGAAATCAACTTCCTTTTCACTAACGCTAAATCGACCCCATTTTACGTTTGGCAAAGTTTCACCAAGATCGGACACGTGTTACACGTCCAAACCGCACTAGGCGTCGTGCAGGCCCACCAAAGTAAGCGGGTTGCCAAGCCAGCTGCAGTGGAAATGGGCGGGGTCGACGTAAGGAGTAAAATGATTGAAAGATAAAATTTCAAACACCTTACACTTGCCATAAATAAAAACTAACAATGCTCAATTCAGGAAAAATTATCTATAGCCGCCACCATAATCTTAAATTTTTCTAAAATAAATATTATTCGACCGGGTGTAATCCTACCTGACTGGGGAAGATAGGATTGTAGCTACTTTGTAAAATCATACACAACTAAAGTTCAATCATACTTGGAAAGAAATTTATCCAAAAGCTTAATAAAATTTAAAGTATACGGGTCGCCATAAACTTATTATCACCCCCTGTACATACGAAAAATCCAAGTTATAAAACGCTATTTGGATACTTTCTAAGTATCCTTCATATACATATAAACTAATATTTCTAACTGTTATAAAATTCTGAACTAACCAATATTACCCGATCTAGAAAAATCCAAATAAAGAGTTGATTTACTAATTTTTAAATCACTACATTAGTTTGTTTCTGAAAAATTTAAAATGTAACGATCAGTGCTTTCGTCATAAATCATATAGAAATTTTGTGAATACTTTCACTTTAAAATCGTCTTTAAACATTCGCCAATATGAACGAATTGTAGTATTTCAAATCTGGAATTTCTACTTAATAAAAATAACCTGTTGTCAGTGTTCTGCATTACTGTAAAAGAATACAAAACAGTTAAATTTTGTAATCAATCTGGCTCAATGAGCAATTTCATTGAACCCAAAATATTCAAAGATTAATCACTTCTTAAAATGAGTAACCCGTTAGGTAAGTTCACACAAGTTAACGTTAAAATTTTATCATAACTTAAGCAAATAACCAAAATAAATTATTAATGAATATATATTGACCAATTTGCAAAGATACATGTATATATAAGCATTGATTCGAGAAGCATTACAAAAAACACGCGAACGTGATTTTCGGTTATTCACTCGCGCCTAACATGCATTAAACCACCTTGGCGATCTGATTCATTGTTTGCCCTTCAAAATAAATGTTTGTCAGAAGAAATATCTACTTCCACTTGAATATTAAAACTCTTAATTGCTTTTATACAATCGATTTCGCACTATTAACGATTGCACATGTACTACAATGACAATGTCTACTGCTATCTAGCTTACTCAATACACTTTTGTATGTTACTTAAAAGGTTGCTACAGGTTTCTTTGTTAAATCACGCGCTTCATTACTGAACACTGTTAAGTAAATATTTGCTGTTTTATTTTTAAATATGCCTTAGTACTTTTCAAAATTCTTGAAAGAAAAACACTAATGTTTCCTGTCAATTCACAATTAATCCTTTTATTCGTAAATGTTTAAATATTACATCCTAATATGGGTTTTTGCAGTCAACTTATAAGTACTGCAGCACTAAATGTTTACAAACAAAAACCAACACTGACCGCCTTAAGGTCTCTAAAGAACCTCGCGCGCGATTCCTCTCTTAATTCGGGCTCATTTACCGAGCGACTTCCTGATAACTTAACAGGCTCTTGCTTAAATACCTTCTGTCCACCATATTGCCAAAACGTTACGTCTTCGCGCCAAAACTACAATCAACCTATCACAAACGAAAATTCATTGCGTTTCTTTGCGTGTGAATTTACTGAAACGGAACCAACGCACACGAAAATGAAAACGTAGCCATCTTGAATTTCTTTACAAATATACTCACAACTTTCGGAAACACCATTATTCGTACTCATATTCACTCCGTACATTATCCAGAACATGACTCAGTTTTTAATGAAAATTCACCATATGCCCTTGAACACTCATTCAATTTTTATAATAGGGCAATGTTACGCTTTCTATACATACATATTCCTTCTTACACGTCTATAACCATTTTTTATCCAAATTCTTTAGTACACAGTGGCAAAAGACCAGTGGCAATTCGTTAGCCTTTACCATTGTCGTATCAGTCGTATCAGTAAGGGTTTTACCAAACCATAATTTTTCAACCAAATTTAATGCTTTCAACATGATAATCTTTCTACAACATTCAAATACTCTTTTACATGACACACAAGGCTTCATTAAAATTGCAGTGGCGTATCCCTTACACCCATTTACAATCCGCATACACAAAAAATTTAGTGCAAGCTCAACTTTATTTACAAATGCAAATTTCAGTAATCTCTATGCCCATCAGCTGCTAATAGTTATTAGTACTACTAGTCATTAGAATTTTCACCTAATAAAGGAATTTCACCCTTAGTGAGGGATCTTTAATTTGTCAAACTTCGTATTGCCACTGGACTTACAGCTTTACTTCCTATTCGAGAAGAAGTGTTTTGGTTTTTCTCCGTTTAAACAAAACGGCTACCTTGGCCACACTTGGACCCGCGCCGCTCGGGTGAAAGACAAGCACTCTAATCATTCCACCAGCGAGGCAACTATATATATAAACATATTAAAAATGAGTTTGCATAATTATCCCAAAAAAATTATTATTAAAATTATTTCATTTCTTTTAATTTCCACTTTGTAGGTTGGAAGGTCGTGTGTTGTTCCACACCAGATACTTTTCAACATTTGTTGTGATTTGTGAACGCAGTGTATAAAACATTTAAAATATTATAATTTTGTTATAAGTTTATTTATGTAGTTAATAACATTTATAATAACTTGGGATGGTCAATATTCATAAACGCAATGGTCACCAAATATGAGCTCCCGAATACCTAGAATATACGGCCTTCCTAAAGTAAAGGAGATGCTTGGCCCTTAAGACGAATTGTAAGCGCATATAACTCACCATCACATGAGCTAGCTCGCTGCTTAGCCAGAATATTACAACCCATTTGTGAAAAATCAAAATCTTATATAAAAAATTCGTTTGACTTTTAACCAAGCTCAAACAAACAGTATTTAGTTTCCAAGATGTTTTGGTTAGTTTTGATGTCACTTCTTTGTTCACTAAAGTTCCGATTAATGATACCATTGAAATTCTCCAAAACACACATAATACTGATGGTGATATTGTAAAACTTATAAGGAATTGCATAAACTCCACTTATTTTATGTACATGTACAATAATACATTTGATAAACAAATCGGCGCACCGATGGGTTTTCCACCGTGTCCTACATTCGCTAATATCTACATGGACGATTTTAAATCACGAACAATCACCACAGCTAACCTAAACCAAAATGTTGGTATAGGTATGGTGACGACATTTTTACTGTTTGGTCACACGGTCTCAATACCATTGATCAATTTTTGGCTCACATAAACAACATTCATAACAACATAAAATTTACTGCAGAGAAAGAAACAAATCATGCACTACCTTTTCTAGATTTACTCACAGTAAGAAACTATCAAGGAAGTTTCAACCACACGGTATATAGAAAACATACCCACACTAATCGTCATATTAATACGAAATCCAATCACCATCCAATACAACTCAACGCTATAGCTGAAACACTATGTATAAGATCACTTCGATTGACAGATAATAAAATGTTGAAGAAGCAATAACGTACAGTTGCCTTTCACAGGCATCCTGTATACTAGTCTGGAAATAGAACAACCTTCCATTAATTTTATAGTGATTAAATACTATTTTTAAAAGTAAAATATACTTACCGAATATATATCTTCGTTATAGTTAATCATGGTAAAATATGTGCACAAACTCAGGTCAATGATAATCGCATGCGCGCAACATGTCATAATTATTATAAGTTTTTGTTATGAACGAATAAGTTCAAAGGTAAATATGTAATTAAAAATTATTATTAATTTTATTAAATACATAAATAAGGTTTACCTCGAGCAGGATTTGAACCTACGACCAGTACTTTACTGCCGCGCTAACCAACTGCGCTATCGAGATTCAAGCCCCAATCGATGTAAATTTTGTCTTTATGTATGTAGAACTGATGTAAATTCTAATATAATGAGATTACAATCAAATTACTTATATTAATAGAATGTGAGTCTGCAATATAATATAATATAGTGTTATATAATTATAGGTGATACAATGTGTTTGAATAAAGTTGAGAATATACAATTCTAGATTTATTTTAAAATCACAATTGATCTTATTTTTGGCAAAAGAACCTAACGGAAACGTTTAATGTTTTTTTTTTTTTGATACTGAACTAATACTGAACTCTATCCCTTGGGATGCTAATCGAGGCAATTTTATTAAACAAGTTTAACATCACAATAAATTAATGATGGCACAACGTGCTAAAGTTGTAATCAAACATATTATAATTTCTTAATGCAATTTATCTCCAAATATTTCATGGGACTCAAACGTGCAGATAATTATAATTATATCAATAAATATAAATTAAAATATGGCAAGAAATATATGAATTTCACAGATGTCAATTTTAATAATTTTATTAAGATTATCGTAATATATATATATATATATATATATATATATATATATATATATATATATATATATATATATATATATATATATATATATATATATATATATATATATATTGTAATGGCAAAATTTTAAAATAATTATTAATTAATTTCTCTCATATAGGGATAATTGTTATGCACCGGACTAGCTCAACATCTCATAATTGAGGATAGAGTTCATTTAGCTTTTACTCTTATTTGTTGTAATCAAATATATTACAGTTTATTAATGCAATTTATCTCCAAATATTTCATGGGACTCAAACGTGGAGATAATTATAATTATATTAATAAATATAAATTAAAACATGGCAAGAAATATATGAATTTCACAAATGTCAATTTTAATAATTTTATTAAGATTATCGTAATATATATATATATATATATATATATATATATATATATATATACTGTAATGGCAAAATTTTTAAAATAATTATTAATTAATTTATCTCATATAGGGGATAATTGTTATGCACCGGACTAGCTCAACATCTCATAATTGGGGATAGAGTTCATTTAGCTTTTACGCTTATTTGTTGGCAAATGAAATAAACATAATTTAATCTTTGATGTGAATTTAATTGCATTTAAATGTAATCGTGTAATCATGGAATGTTCTTTGTTAAAAAAATTCCAAATTATAATAAATGGATGGTATGTGAAACAGACCTTAGTTAAACCTGCACAATAACGCATGCGTAGCGTCTTAACTGTATTAAAATGCAGCCGGTCAAACATGTCAAATAGAAAAATCGTAATTGTGAGTTTAATTATGTTGTAATTAAAATTCAGTTTATTGGCGTCCAACGTGGGGCCAATAAATTGAAATGGCTAATGTTTTTTAAAAATAAAATTATTAATATAATTTATCTTATATAGGGGATAATTGTTATGCACCGGACTAGCTCAACATCTCATAATTTGCGTTTCCAACGTCCAAATTACTTAAAATGTTATTCTAAGTTGTTGTTATAACTGTCTTCAACATCAATACTGTTCACTTTTATTGTACTGTCTAAAACTTTGTCAACTCAAAAATCCATATTGTTAAACACACGTCTGCAGAATTTGTACACAAAAAGTACTTATATGTAAAATATCCAAATGTAAAAATGTTGTTTATATTCTCTTTAATGTTTACAACGCACTACCGCTTCTCCTGCACTTTTTGTACACTATGTCTGTGAGTGAAAACTAAACCGTGTCCGCACCATAACCCTTTCTTAAAATTTAAATCTTTCCTGCATTGTAACTAACTCGATACATGTTCTACATATTATTATAAACCTAATCCGTTTGATAAACATCTGTAAGGTTTCTAAAATGCCAAAATACTTTGAATAAACTGTGAATTTATTGAAATATGTTCTACGAGCTTAATCGTACTCACAAATATAAATCCTTCTGACCTTCCTCACATGCCCCTTATATAGCCCAATGCTTTTCATGATTAAACAAACTTGTGCAAATTCCACCAAGCCTGTTTCGTTAAATCAAAGTCAATTTCTTTCACTCGTCTAATACTTTACTTAATAAAATGTAGTGTAAATATACTCTATTCTATCTCAATTTGCCCACTATAAAGAATACAAGCTTATTTACTCTAGTCCCTGTCTTAATCTTATATCTAACATCTCAATATATATATATATATATATATATATATATATATATATATATATATATATATATATATATATATATATATATATATATATATAGTGTTTGGTAATCGATCAAATATTTATAAGGGTGATAGAAATACGTGATATCTTGAGGTCATAATTAAGAAAATTCCATAACTTATCCAAGTGCCTTCCGTTTTAGAGATAAGTGCCAATTTTAATATTTCTTGTATTTTACGTACTTTTCATGATTAATAACGCGAATGTGTACAAGCGGTATAACGTCTTATCGCAAATCATTATGACTAAGTTCTTTTATTCCTCATAAGGTGCATCTGTTTCATATTATTTTATCAGAAAAGTCCTAAACTGTCTTTGGTCTTGCCTATGAACTTCTTAAACATGAAAATTGTTTTCACATTTGCTTCAAAAAGCAATCACTAAAATTCAAACGTGGACAAGTTTACGTCTAAAATCTTTCGATGTATTATTTCCAATTTCAGCAAAGTAACTTCTTTGAAAACAATGGTCTTTAAGATTCAGCATGAATAGCATATTAGAAAAAGATTTTCACAATATTGCTGATTAATAATTTTGAATCTTCTTCTAAGATTGACGCATTAAATACCCCTAGGTTATACGACATTCGTCCATAATACGTAATCATAGTGCCCTTCATTATTTAGTTTAAAGTTTAATAAAGCATATTTTTATGATCCCAAAATGAAAATTTTGGGATTAAGTCGGACTCCACGCCAGGTACTTGAGTCCCTCAGACCAATCCTGTTTCTGAATTCAAGATTCTTTCACCAATAATCACTGGAATCGATAAAAGTACTGTTCATTATGCATGAAATCGAGTTCTATTTTCAAGTGAATACTACATTGACTATCTTAAAACGTCACTTTTGACTTCTTCGTCAAAATTTAGTGGAAATCAATTCAATTGTTGGTAAATTTAATACAATCGTGCAATTAAAATCAGTTATGAGCACTTACGAACATTAAGGGTAGACCTTCGGCCAAATGTCATCGCTCAGCCTCCAAGACATGGCGACTAATGTCCACAAGACCTTTTAAAACAGAATAAAAAGGCAAGAAGTTTAACATGAAAATTGTCAATATGAAGATCAGTGAAATCGTACGTGAACTGTTTTCCGAGCTTGTTCGGATATTTTAGCACTGAAAACAGTTTCTTGAGTCGAAAGCAATCAGGATACATGAAGCATGCAACACTATACAACTTAGGAGTTAGTTAAACAGCTTTGAGTAACTCGAAGCTAGGAACGTGAAGTGACCTATTACCTGAGGAATATGCTAAATGATGTCTTTAAGGATAGCATCGTTGGTCGAATTTTCTTGATGCGTCGCTATCAGCGAACAGAGAATTACCTGGTCCGGCTATTCTCAAACGTCTAATGAACATTAATTTTAGGTAAACTGGTAATCTTGAAATCATAGCAAATTCAATGAAATATTATTCAAATTTAATTTACTTAAAAGACTGAAATGTTAATTTGTTTTGTGTCTAATATTTCCACCCTATATAGACATATCAATGTTAATATGTTTTTGTGTTCTAAAAGGTCACTATATATTTGAAGAAACAGACATTATAAGGTTTCGATAGCTGTAAATTTTCAAAGCAAGAAATATCGAAATAATACCTTTAGGAAGTTCTAATGTTCGTACATTTATTTAATCAAAATTTGGATAAAATGGTCGAAGTATTAAAAAGTATGTGGATTTAAACGTGAATGTAAAAGGAATACCTGAAACATTATAAAATGATGTTCATTGGAAATTGTCAAAGTGAATTTTGTTGATGATTAGCTGAATAATTCTTGTGTGGTAAGGGGAAATTGAAAGCTGTTTTAAAAAGTAATTTTGAGTTTAATATATCATCTATAGGATAAAAGAACTTCATAATTTGAATTCTGCGTGATAAAAGCCCTGCATACAAAATTTCGTCCGCTTATTACACATTGTAAGTACATATTAAGAAAAAAAAATTAAACTTCAACACTTTTTTAAACGAAGGACCTAAGTTCATAGGAACTTATTTCAATTTTAGTGTCCTCTATTGCGTGGCACTATGCATGGCATTTTTTCCATGTCACCCTGTTAATTATTTATATATATATATATATATATATAATATATATATATTTACTCATATTTATAATTATGTTGGTTTCTTGGGTGTAGATCTGCGTAGCTCTTCTGGTCTTCAAATACCGTTTGTTGAAAAACGACGTTTCTGCAAATCTCATTTGCCATCCTCAGGTTGGTAACTGTCTATTCTTAGTTACTCAACTAATAATTTCCTGTTGTGTGCTGCTGATATGTCCAATTTTCACTCACTGTTTCTCTGATTTATGTTTGCCTCCTGTTTTCAGTTTGTTTTAATTCTGTGTAAGGTCTTTGGTTTTAGTTTCTAGGCTTGATTTAATAATGTAATTTCATATTGAGGTAGTCTCAGATCATCTCTTGATTTGAGATTATGGGTGTTTCTCAATCTCTAAGCTTCTGATAATTCTACCTGTAAATCTCGATCTTGAAAAGTTTTCGCCCTCAAATTTAATTTTCCTTTTGGTTACATTGGGCCCAAAATGATGCTTAACTTTTAACCTTTTGTTTCTATCCTGTCGATACTTCAGTTGGTTTTCCAAATACGATAACTCTCCTCACAGGTTATGTACATACGTACTCTTCAAAGTCTTGTCCTTCGATTTTTAAAAAATGAATTTTCGATACGTCAGAAATTGATCGATTTTATGTTTTAAATATACGTTCATATTTTCGTTTCCTTTGATTATGTAGATGTCTGTAGGAGATAGCTGGTTCTTTGTCTTTATATAGAAGGCCCAAAGTTTGGGTGTGGAATCCGATTTTAAAACCTCTTATTTTATACAATACGTTAGAGTTCCGGTTTAATCTGTGCTGTTAAATTCAATGAACTGCTTCGTCTTTCAGTAACTTTAAGTGGCTTATGCCTTCAATTCTTACTCCTTTGACGGGTGATCCGGTTTTAAAGAACTACCCAACGCTTGTAGTACCTTACATGGACTTACATTTGTAATAACACAACAATTAAACCAGGGTCTAGTCATCTTCGACTAGTTTCACTATTCCATAAATACCAGTCGACGGCATTGGACATCCAAAGGAGACATAAATAATTTACTAGACACTGTCCAACTAATACCTATTTCATTTACAATGGAAACCGCTACAAGCAGAAAGCAGGAGCACCAATGGGGTCACCTTTATATCCAGTCATTGAAAACCTTTTCATAATCTATTATCAAGAGGTTTTCTAAAAAATAGAATAAAACGATCAGTTACCGTTTCTGGACGTGCTAGTTAAGGAGAATGAAGACGACGGGCGCCTAGGCCACACGGTCTACAGGAGACCTACGCACACGGAGAGATGCATCAACGCTAAATCGCATCTTCATCCAAGTCAACTCAAATCTGCTATCAAGACGCTGATCAATCGATCTCAGGAATTAGCGGACGCAGACAACATCCAAAACAAAACATGACAGAAATAAGAGAGGCTTGGATTAAAAATGGATTCCACCACAAAGGACTTTGAGGCTGCCTTGTAGAGAAGACAAACAACCAGCTGATCCTGCAACTGCCAAGGCATACTTACCATACATCAAAGGGACAACGGACATTAGGCGTATTCTTAAAAAGCATAATTATTTAGTTTAACGATCATTCTTAAAAATTTTTAGACAAGTTTTCGTTATGTCAAGCATGTACTGATTCTACGAAGTTCGTGGCTATCGTAATTTGCAAACCTCAGAAGTATCAGCGCAAGGATTATAACACAAAACGAGTTTATTTTAAGTGAATCTACATTTTATTTAAAACGTCATTTGGACTAATTTAATTTGAGGACGCAAAAACCTTCAATTGCATCCAGCATTTTACAGGTGCAAATTATCAGTATGCATAATCTAAACACTAGACAACGCTCTGAGACTACCATCAATATGGAGTTACATTACATTGCATTAAACCCTAGACAACTAACGTCCACAAGACCTAAAACAGAATAAAAAAAAACAAGAAGTGATAACAGGAAAGCAAATAGTGAAATCAGTGAAAGTAGTGAAAGCAGTGAAAGCACTGAAAGCAGTGAGTGAAAGCAATAGGATACATAAGCAGCAACACATACAACAGGAAGTTAGTTCAGTTTGAGTAACTCGAAGCAGGAACGGACAGTTACCAACCTGAGAATGGTAAATGATGTCTTAAGGAGAGCATCGTTGTCGATTTTCTTGTCGGCTGTCGCTATCAGCGAACAGAGAAACCTAGTCCGGCACCAACGCTAATAAATTAATTTTAGGTAAACTGGTAACTTTCATGCAAATTCCTGAGATTATTCAATTTAATTTACTAAAAACGAATGTTTTGTGTGACTAATATTGCCAACCCATAAGACATTACTGTTAAATGTTTTTTTTTGTAAAAAAATATGTTGGAATATAGGGCGAATAAATAATTATTTAACTTACATTTTTAATCTCTCACACTAAATAAAAATCTGACCAAACCAACTATCATAATAAATAGTTATTTATGTATTAAGGGCATAATCAGAAGATTATGGTTCGATTAATATTAAAGGCGCGCTAATCAGCGTTATATTCTAGAGCAAACCAATTGTCCGGTACCAACATGTTATATTTTATTTTGTACCATGAAACTGGAATAAAATTTTAAAGATTCAGTATTTTCGAATTTTAAATGCAAATGCAGTGAAATAAAGTCGACAGTAGGCTAATTTGTTGTTACTAAGATACTGTGCATATTGCTATTATGTATCATGTCATGTGTTTTGTAAAAATCATGCTGCAATATAGGCAATCAATGACAATTTCCGTGCTATAAAGACTTACATTTACGCCCGCATTTCTCACACGTAAATAAAAATGTGACCAAACCAACCATCATAATAAATTTTATTTATTTGATTGTATCAAAATTAATAACTTCACAGTTGTATACAGGGGAAGTAAAAAAGATTAATTTCTTAATTTATTGAATAGTAAACGATATTAAATATCACGGGTTTTGCACTCGCGTGAAGCAGTTACCTCGATTTGAATTTCTTAAACTCCATAGTGCTCGTACGAAATCACTAATAGGTAAGACTGGAACAAACAGTTATATCTGATTTTCATTTCGTATTAAATGACGTTAAAAACTAATTTACATTCTGATTATACGGTGACGATCATAATGTATTATGAGGAGTATCGTTAATGTATATTACATATCCACATTAACAAAGGATAAAATTGTAGCTAACCAAAAATGTATTTTTTGTTGTTTATTTAAAAATAAATTTTACTTAAAAACACGACTTCCAAACAATCTTGAAAATAAATTATGTGTAAGATAATATTTGCGTATCCGTACAAGTGCATATATCTTTTAGGAAGGGCCGACTCTGCCAAAAAAGAAGCGCCGTCCTGCCATTTTAAATAAATTGGCTATACTTGACCACACTGTACTCTCAGCCTGAACACCACTATAGTTAAGTTTAATCTTTTTATAATATTCTGTGTTTTCTGTCATTTAATGTATTTATTTAGTTTAGTTTGTTTATGCAACAACAATGTTTTTTTTAATTATTCAAATCAAGTTTACAAGGTTTTCCAATTATTAGAATATTGTAGCACAAATTGAGTTCGTGCTGCTACAAAACGTCTGCATTACAGGATATTAAATCAATAGCCGTAACCATATTTAATTTCTAGAATAAGAGTAAAACGTAGGTTCTGACAGTTAAAAGCTCGCCAGATCTTTATAATACGATAGTTTAAATGAACAACGGACCTGTTTCAACCCTGCAATTAATAATAAAAATAATAATATAAGGAGAATGCACATGTTTTAAATTTTTGTATAAGATAGGTTTAATGAAAATGCATCTAGTTTGTGGTTTACGTTTCGGACAATTTCCGAGCTTGTTTTCTTGTTTGTCAACTTAAATAAATTTTTTAGAATTTCTAAATGTTAATTATAATAAAAGTCAAGATTTTAAATAACGAAATAATTATATAAAACACAGGGCGAACAATGCCCTCTCTTATATTATACGTACATTCCAGTATCCGAAGGTTTTTTTCTAAAAAGTTTGTCTACGAATTAATTTTTAATTTTAAGTATTATTTGTTAAACAGTTGATTGATGTTTAAGATGAATGATTATCAAGTTTTCTTCTATTAAACACCACAGTTTTGAAGAAAAAAACATCGAAACGCAAATCACAAGGTAGATGCATTTGTTTTAAGCCCACCTTGTGCAAAAATTGAAAAATCATATTCTTCTACTTCCTATATATGTATGTATGTATATATGTATATATATATATATATATATATATATATAATATATATATATATATATATATATATATATATATATATATATATATATATATATATATATATATATATATATATATATATATATATATATATATATATATTTAGCATTACATCAAAAACGTAATAAAATTATAATTGATGACTTCCAATATTGGTACTAAAATCGAGCTTTAAGGAATCAGTAGTTTTCAGCAGTAGTTTAAGAACGTTTAGAATAGTTTTGAGGAATGTAATTGACATTAAGCTTGTGTGCTTTATGGTAATCAATACGCAACAGTTGGCTTGAATTACAGCGCTATTCATCACAATATAACATAAAGTAAGCAAGATATGTTAGAACAATTTATCATGCAAGAATATGTTAGGAAAGATCGTTATAGAGATAAATTAAGACAAAATATAAGACGTTACTTAAAATTACAGTCAATCTATTTTTGGCTCCGTACTACCATAACTTACAAGATACCTTCAATATCCTGATACCCATGTTCTTTCCAAGCAACTTATTTTTAGAAACATACGTCATTGGGAATGCTTCAGTATAGTAATATATTATTTTGGTAGAATGTTCTTGTTAGAGATACCGCTTCATTATTTAGGTCGAATAGTACTACATATTTTGCGGCATCTATATGTAACATATTGGGCGTTTAATGCTTTAGGTATTCATTCACATTCTTTATTTACGTTCAACACTTTATAAAACAGAAAAAAGGTTAGTCTAACTTTATGTTTTACATGTATTAGTGTTACAATTTGCTGTGCATTATTAATAACAACGACTAACCCTTGTAAGAAAACATCTTACGAAGGTAATTACATTATTGCTGCAGGGATTACTGAATCTGATTGGCAAATGTTAGCATTTCTAACATTTCTTTACCAATCTTCAAATTATTCATTTATCTGTGTACAACCGCCTATAAATGTTCTAAATTAATGCAGGTGGTTATCTGTGTTAATTATATATGGGGTTAGATTAGATTGTAAATAGAAATAAGGTCGTTTGTTATATACGGAAATGTCATAAGCAACCTTGATCAGCGTTAATGAGGTGAAATTAATTTTGACGGGTAATCAGTCAGTTTTCATCTTGTGATATCTGAATACTGGGATATTTCAATGTTCATAACTCTAACTGGCTTCATTCTACTACTAATCCTGCTGGTCATAGTGCAGAAACATTTACTGTTTCATGTAATCTCACACAAATTATTTCTGAATCCACAAAAATCCCTGATGACCCTAACCATATTCCACATCTTCTAGACCTCTTTCTTACATCAAATACCCTTGTTCATAAAGCTTCAGTTCGTTCCCAACTAGGTCTACGTGACCATTGTCTAATAGTAATAACTTCTGCGTCCTTAATTCCCCTGTTGTTCACAACAGTGATAGAGTCTGGTGGTGTTTTAAGTCAGCTAAATGGAGTGCTTTATGGGATTTTTTGCAACCTTTCCATGTCGAGAATATTTAAGATTTTCTGATGGGTATTGAGTTTCACATTCCCAAAAAACAAAACCGTATAGGTCATTATTGTTCCCAAGCCTGGTTAGAAGGCTTATGTTAATGCGATATCTGTGAAAAATAAATCTTATACTAAACGGAAATCTAATAAAACGGTGGGGTCATGAAAACTAAAATTACAACATCGAAAATGCAATGAACTACCTACCTCTCCTTTGACGGGTCTGTAGTCGCTGATTCTGTAGACAAAGCCAACCTTTTTGTAGATTTAATTGAATCAAATTCGTGTCTAAATGATTCTGGAAAAGATGTACCCCTAATCAACTGTTCTTCATATGCTATGAAACCCTTATTCTTGATACAAGCTCCTAGAATCGATCATCGGTAGGCTTGGGCCAAATAAGGCGGCTGGCCCAGATGGTATCCCAGTTATTATCTTAAAGAAAAATGTTCCTCTGAACCAGACCTATCTAAGCTCTGTTCGATTATGTCCTCTTACTAATTTCCTTCATCATGGAAGTTAGCAAATGTTCAACCTATTCTCGAAAAAGGCGACAAGATCGATCATTCTACCTACCGACCAATTGCCATTACTTCCATTTTGTACAAAGTCATGGAGAAACCCATCAACCAGAAACTACTCTGTTTCCTTGTATCTAACAAACTCCCAGAGTGATTTTTTAAGTTTGGAACGATACCTTAGAAAAATCCGGTGAAATAATTGAAGTCGCTTTAGATATCTGAAAAGCATTTAACCGAGTCTGGCATAAGTGTTTGCTTGCCAAACTAACCTCGTTTAGGTTAACTGATAGGCTCATTATCTGGGTTTCCAGTTTCCTTGATAAAATACGAATACTTCTCGTAGTTGATTGCTTCTTTTGAAAATAAATTGCATCAAAGCGAACGTGCCATAGGAATCAGTTATACCTCCTACACTTTCTGCTATACATTGTACATGATCTTATTCTTTCAACAACTATCCCGATCC
This sequence comes from Vesta saturnalis, assembly GCA_036346205.1. Lineage (NCBI taxonomy): Eukaryota > Metazoa > Arthropoda > Insecta > Coleoptera > Lampyridae > Vesta > Vesta saturnalis. The sequence continues at coordinate 6,123,925 of JARFJB010002472.1, read as the reverse complement.
ATTGATTTGCTGACGACAGTAGATCATCTCAGCCTACTCATAGTAATAATCCGCCTTCTATCTCAAATCAAGGCATTAAGGCTGAATTGGCCATTTCAATCAACAAATTGAATTTAATGCTAACGAAACTCAATATTCTCTTGTGTGCGCCAAAAAAGATACATCATTTCCGGTTGTAAACATGAATGGCTCAGATCTTAAGTTTTCAGACCTTATTACTGTGTTGGGAATCACTGTATCTTCAAATTAATCATGGGTTGACTATCTTCTGTCAACTATTAAAGCAGCTGCTCGCAAAATAGCCTTTTTGTACCGATCCGCGCAATACTTTAGTTCCCGACAACTCTATATAAGGCCCAAATTCGACATCAAATTTAAGTTAGCCGTTTATAGGCCTTTCTTTACATTTTAATACCCCCCCTATTCACCCTTCTGGGCGTTCCTAAAAAACGTTTGATGCACGTATTAGTGTAGTTTTTACCGCTAAATCCAAATACGTGTTTTTTATATAACGGAAAATTATTTTACTGATAAAGTTGTGCAATTTCTTTACGGGGTAATTTAAAATACGATTTTCAATCTTCAGGCGGTTGTCCTTAAGAGACGTAACAATATACCGTGTGTATGCCACCAGGAATCCAGCATTTATTCTCGTAGTGTGGAAATTGTCACTCACAATGATGAAATAAAAATCAGTATTACGATTAGTAATGTATGTGACTTATGCCACATTTGATTGGTAGTATTATTGGAGGTAATCTACATAAAGCATGATATCATAAGGGATGTGTGCCAATGGTTGCATACCGTAGGGGCCGAATGCTGGATAAGCAGTGGATGGCTATGTGTGGATGGTTGCATGCTGATGACTGCATAAGACTAAGCACATTAGACACAATTGTATAGAGGATGGCTTGAAGGTTGGAGGTGGTAGGATCTGGGTGGTTGCATACGGATGGATGCATAGGGGTAAACACATGGAGGATGGTAACATGTCGGTGGGGATAAGCTTCATGGCTGTGTAGGGATGGCTTGAAGGTTGGGGATGGCACCATGTGGGTGGTTGCTGATCGTTGCATGCTAGTGGTTGCATAAGAGAAAACAGATAGGGTATGGCACCCTATGGGAAGTTGCAAGCGGATCGCTGTATAGGGATAAATAAGCATATTGAGGATGCGGGTAAATAAACACACGACAATAATAATTTATTGTTAGAAAATGCATTCTAGCTACATCTTCAACATATTTGGATTATAACTGTGGTTTCATATTAGTTGAGTTGATCGGCCTATTTCCACAGTTTTTGCTTTTTGAGGGCGACGTTCCGTCATCAGGCTTAGTCCTGAGAAGGACTGTTTTCGCACTTAAGTCGAATTCAAATGTTATGTTTTTTCGAAAGCACTTGACTATTCTCAGATTCGAACTGGGTACCTTTCACTTACAAGTCTGACACTTTTACCGCTGAGCCACTGAGTAACCCAGTAAACAACGTGAACCAAAAAAACGTACCCCTGCTTCAAGTGTATATTCTACAGATAAATTGAAGACGAAAAGTCAGACACAATTTTTCTCTAAAATGTATGGCTACAAAGTGACAGGTCCTCAAAGATGAATTTTGAAAATCGTTTTTCGCAAATAACTCGAAAACCTTTACGAATTTCAAAATACTATCTGCAATGAAAATTGTTTCTTTGTAGACGAAGATTTTTTTGGTTTGATTGGATTGTCTATGAATGGACTGGAAGTATTAGTTTTTACGTTGTTCCCGTATACTTTCTATTCCAAATTTTTTGTGTGTGATTTTTCAGGGATTTTGGTGAATTTTTTGTGTCCGTTATTCAATTTTCTGCAAATTTGGTCCTCTTGGTTGAAGTTGATAAAGTGAACGGTTTCCGAGTTATTTGCAGTTTCATCAATCACAGTCAATTAAATACTACCGCACCAAAATTTAGTAAGTGGACAGTGGACTAAAAGTCATAGTTGTCATATTGTGATTTTTGATCAGTTTTCATACAATTTCTTTATCCATAATGAATAATAATCGATATTCCAACTCTGGGGTCGTTCAAAAGACATGGTGTATTCGGTGCCAATTACAAACGTCCAAGATCTCCAGCAACGAATTTTTGATTGCTCTAATTTAATAAGAGATGATTCGCAATTATTAACGTACGTCACTCAATCATGAAGAGACTTCGTAAATGCATAGAAGTCAACGGTGAACAATTCGAACATTTAATCAACTAATATGTTTGTTAATTAATACCTTGTTTAACTTAATAAACTGTTTGACAACTGTGACTTTTAGCCCACGGCCCACTTACTAAATTTTGGTGCGGCAGTATTTAATTGACCGTGATTGGTGAAATTGCAAATAACTCGTAAACCGTTCACTTTATCAACTTCAACCAAGAGGACCAAATTTGCAGAAAATTGAATAACGGACCGAAAATAGTCACCAAAATACCTGAAAATCACACACAAAAAGCTGAAATAGAAAGTATATGGGAACCATGTGAAAACTAATACTTCCAGTCCATTCATGGACAATCCAATCAAACCAGGAAAATCCTCGTCAGCAAAGAAATAATTTTCATTGGGGATAGTATTTTGAAATTTCTAAAGGTTTTCGAGTTATTTGCTAAAAACGGTTTTCAAAATTCAACTTTGAGGGCCAGTCACTTTGTAGCCATAGATTTTAGAGAAAAATTTTGTCTGACTTTTCGTCTTCAATTTATGTGTAGAATTTACATTGGAAGCAGGGGTACGTTTTTTTGGTTCACGTTGTATATTTTTTAGCATGAATGTATTAAACTTTTTCGTGGTTGCGCAGTAGTTTATTGTGCATGTTGGGCCGTAATTTATTGCGCTTAAACTCTTAACGCATTATTGGAATCCATATGGGTTTCATTTCCACACTAGCTTAGTAAAGACCCAGCATCCTTCACTACATTTTCCTATCATTAACTATTTGCTAATTATCCCGCGTTAATCAAATTTCGCAGAAATCAACAAATAATGAATTTTATAACCCCCTCCGACGTTAATTTCAAAAAGCAGTTTTTCTACGTTAGAGTCTCCTCCGGACTTTTAACCAATCTGGACCGAAAGACCCCTAAACAAAAGTCGGATCCACCCACCACGAATTTTCTATAAAAACCGCGACGCGCTACCGAATAATTCAGAAGCCTGACCGCGCGCCTACCGCTCTTAATGATATTACTTATTTCCGCCGATCTGTCGACTACCCCGTTTGTCAGCATATTCATCTTTTGGTGTCGTGCATTTTTTGTCGAGATACCTCGATAACACCGCCTGAGAAGCATTTCCATATCACCGAGCTACTGGTTGATGTACTCTGATATTAAAAGTACGTAAGTTTTATTGCAGCTTGGATTATTGGATTTTCTGCTACTGCGATGTATGTGGCTTTTTTAAGTTTCCGGCGAGTTGTGTTCTCGTCCATTGCTACTATCTGTATGTTATCCCATTAGATGCGGTGGTCTACGTTCCAGATATGTTCGACGATTCTTAATTTTTCTGTTTCGCCTTTGCGGACGTTGTTCTTATGGTCATGTGTTCTCACTTTGAGTGGTCTACTGCTCTCTCCTATGTATGCTCTGCAGCATTCACATGGTAGGTTGTATACTGAATTCTTGGAATTCTGTGGAATTGTGTTGTTTGGTTTTGGATAGTATTCCTCTGAGGGTTTTGGTCGATTTGAAGGCAGTACGTATCTTGTATTTGCTGCCTATCCTTCGTATTTTGTCTGAGGTACCCTGTATATATGGTATTATAGCTGTATATTTGGTCTTTCTTTTCCTGGTTTTGAGATATACGACTCTGCATCGTAACGACCCTCTTATTTGGACAGTAATTTAGTATAGACTAGTTTTCTTACGTTTTCTATGGTCCTTCCAAATACTGCATTATTTATCAGTTTAAACAAATTCTTTCAGCCATTCTCAGCTTTCTTTCTAAGTTCAGCATTTAAATCTATTCTAGGTTTGCTAAGGGCAGACTATAGCGAAAATATGGAAATGTGGCATGTAATGTAAATAACAAAAGAAAGGACAGGGAAGAACCTTAAATAGGGAAACTGCGAAACATTGCGTTAATTGGGATGACTCTATTTCAGCTTTTAACGCCCGTGTCCGCCTGGAATTATTTCTAGTGTTAAGCATAAGTACCCCAGCAGCTTCTTGGTCGACTGTAAAGTTATTTTCAAAAGACCGATTCAGAAAACATTGAAGAACAGTGACGTTGTACAGGTTAAAACATTTTTCTGCTGCGAATATATATATAGGGATACTGATACAGACAAGTGGTTTGAGGAGGAGGTTGAAAAACCTATACTAAAGAACTTGTCAGAATTCAAATACGTGCTAGTTGGTGGGCACTTAAAGCTGTTGCTGATTTGGGTGTTAATTAAAATACTCACACCTCAGCTTGGATACGCATATATCAAGTTACCAATTCAAATTAAGAGGAAAAAATCTTGCACCAGTGTCACGAATGATGATGAAGCATTCATGTCGTGGGAAGTGGTTGCAGTTTTGTATCCTGCAGATAAAGATCCAAAAAGAGCTACACAATATCCTCACTACACACATGTGCTAAAGGTAAAAGGGACTCAATTCTCGATGACCATGAGGCAGACACCTAACTTCGAAAAGCAGAACGATCTCTCGGTTAATGTATATATCTTAAAAAAGGATAAAACATATTTCAAGACTGTCTCAGCGTATTTCACTGAAACAATGAGAGATCTCGTAAACATGTGAACCTGCTCCTAATATAAGACTATAACAATCAGTCGACTAAGTACCATTATGATTGGGTTAAAATCCTTTCAAGACTGTTATCAAAGCAGTTAAGCAAAAAGAAAAGCAAAAGAACTACAGATGTATGCATTATTTCCGATTCGAAAACAAACTAGATAAGCATAAGGATAATATTGCTATCAAGGTACTTCAAGAAAGCGAAAAGATGCTCAAGTTTAAACACTTAAAAAATAAAATACAAGCCACCTTCACTGTCTGTGCAGATTTCGAAAGCGTTCTAAAACCTATCGTAGAGAAAACTGCATACTAAAAGCACATTCCGGCAGCTGTCGGGTACTAATTGTTCATACGCTGAAACACATTCTTTCTATAAAATTTATCGCGGTGAAGACTGTATGGGATCGTTTGCTGATGAGACGAATCAGCTTGCTGAAGATGTCTCTACGGTGTCGCTTTATCCATACAACATACACATGACTCCTCAGCAGGATAGAGATTTTCAAGCAGTCACTCACTGACACATTTGTGAGCAGCCCTTTATGTTAGGATTGAAAAAAGTACAAGAACATATTCATTTAATACTAGAAAAGCACACGAGGGATGTAACGTGGACATATACACTATTTCGGTGGTATTCCATAACTTAAGGGGATATGGTGTTCATTTTGTTATAACGGACATTGCCACTAGAACTAACGGTACTATCGATTTGTTTCCTATTACCAAAGAAAAATATATTTCCTTTACTAAATACGTCAATGAGTCACGCATTAACTTGAGATTTACTGACAGTTTTCGTTTTATAGCATCATCCTTGGATAAATTATCATCGTATCTAACAGAATTTCTAAACCTCGGATTGCAATTTGCTTTATTTCCTAAAGATTACTTTAATCTTTTAACTAAGAAAGGTGTAATGCCGTATGGTTACTTCGATTCGTTTGACCGCTTTAATGAGCCCTGTTTGCCTCCTCAAGACGATTTTTATAATAAGTTGAAAGATAACCCTTTCCCTTGAAAAACGTATTGTAGAGCAGGAGGTATCGAGCAAATTTAGCTGTAATAACTTGGGTCAATATGTAGAATTATATATGAAAATTGATATTCTCCTTCTAGCAGATGTATTTGAGTAGTTAAGATCAAGCTGTATTAGAACGTATGACTTGGATTCTGCGCAACACTTTACACTACTAGGTATTACTTGGGATGCTACGTTAAAGTGTACTCAGCAAGATCTGGAACTCCTTACAGATCAAGATATGTTTCTCTTTGTCGAGCGTGGTATCCGAGGGGGTTTGAGTCAAATCTACTCTAAGAGAAGAGCTAGCACAAATAACAAGTATATGCCTACTTATGGTTCAACAAAACCTGGTGTGTATCTAATGTACAACCATATCAATAATCAATTTGGCTGGGCTGTGTCAATTTCTCCCTTACGAAGGATTTGAATGGGTATGTAACAACATAGATGATACTACAGTCCCAGATAATATGAGCAACAGTCTGATATTGGAAGTAGATCAGGAATATTCTCATCATTTACAAGATGCACACAAGGACTTACTTTTTTGCCCATTGCATATTAACCCGAAAACTTTAAAACCTCCAATTAAGTCTAATGAAATTTCAAAACTTATGACAACTCTAAATAATAAGAAGAAACACGTTATCCACTATCGGGAGCCAAAGCAAACTTTATCTCACGGCCTAGTCCTCATCAAAGCATATAAAGTACTTCAATTTAAGTAGTCGCCTTGGTTGTAGTCCTACATAGATTTAAATACTGAACTTAGAAAAAAGGCCGAGAATTACTGAAAAGAATTTGTCGTGTATCTCAAAACCTGAATTAAAGACGTACTATATTTTCAGAAAATTTGGTAGCGGTGGAAATGAATAAGCTAGAAGTATATTCAAACAATCCCATATATGTAAGTCAAGCTGTTCTTAATATATAGCTAAAACGACTATATACGGTTTTCATTATGACTACTTGTTTGGAAGATTCAGTGGTAACTGTTCCATCCTCTATACCGATACCGACAGTTTAATTTATGTAATACGGGAGCAAGACCCTTACACGGTTAATAGGGACTATTTTAAACATTTCGACAGCTCAGACTATCCTGATAATAATATCTACGGCAACTCCCTAAGGTAAATACGAAAGTACTTGGCATGATGAAGGATGAGAATAATGGTAAAATAATGACCCAATACGTAGGATTGCGATCTAAACTTACAAGGTGATTGGTAACTTCTTTATTGTTAAAGCTATAACATCGGTTAAATTAGCAAACATATAATTTTTTCCGCTGATTACAGTAGTGGAATTAAAAACAATTGAACATCACATTGAGTTTTAGACAAAATAACATTTTTAAATAGAACACCATGTATTTTACTATTTTTAAGAATTTCCATGAAATTTGGAATAAAATGGCTATTATGAACTTTTGCTGGGATTAAAAATAACGGAGTTATAAACCTAAACCTAAACTGATTCTAAACTAATTTATGGCTATGAAACACATATATTTATAATGAAGTTATGAGGATATAAAAAAGGCTAAATTTAAAAAATACTGAAAATACTGAATACTGAACATCTTTTACACTATTCAAATCGGCCCTGCCATCTATTTAACATGTGGTAAACTTTCTTCCTTTTCACCAGATATCGCATTACTTTTACAGCATCGCTAAATTTTACGCATTAAATAAAAGGTTCAAATTGTAATACTATATATATATATATATATATATATATATATATATATATATATATATATTATGGTTAACTTCATACACTAGCACTAGCGCAAAGAATATATGATACAGTACTTGGTTTAACACTTTATAACGGTAATTGATGCAGAATTGCTTTTGTTAGAGGCGACATAGTATATGTGTCGGTAGGCATTGTTTAAAATGCCAGATTGTACATGCTACGTGTCCAATTTATCACGTAACATAAAAGAAGGAAGGAGCTCGGGTGAGAACTCATTCAAACAGTAAATCAACCGTAGTGCACTTTGCTGGCGTGGGTAGTTTTAAAGTGTAGATAAATAGTAGATATAATTAGATTAGTGAGGCAAAAAAAAACAAATTGTAGTATAATTAGATTAGTGAGGCAAAAAAAAACAAATTGTAGTAAAAATGATAAGGACAGCAAACTAGGGTTGAGCAACGCAAGCTTTAAAACAGTAAATTATTGTTTAACAAGAGAGGTCCCATAAAGCTTGAGCCGGGAGGAAGAGAAAAAAAAATAAAAGAAAACAACATATCCCTTAGTAATATTAGATTATTTAAATTCCCCAAACAGACAAAAAAAGGGGCTCGACAGATTCCGTAAAAACATAAATATATCGATCACAATCAATTATCACATGCGAGTAGCTATCCCAATATTCTATAATAAATTTCCCAGCAAGGACGAACAAATTTCGTATGTCTATATAGGACGTAACGGTTACAATCAAGTATTCCATGCGAGTATTTATCTTAATATTATACTTTAAATTAAAAAAAGACGATAAATTTTGTAATGTATATATATATATATATATATATATATATATATATATATATATATATATATATATATATATATTGCGGTCATTTAATATGGAAACTTGGAAATATGAATTTCTGTGATAATTTGCCGAAAAAAGACCCGTCCATTTTTAATTTTTAATGCGCGCCTTTTGACTCATCGGAAACCTTTTTGTCGCGATATTTAAAAGAGCTATGTCGTCATCGCTTCCTTATCAATTGTTTCTGCAATAATAGCTCTAATTTCGGCACGTATTCGATGTTGTAGATCCTAGGGCTTGTGGGGCCTTTTCAAAAAGGCTTGCTCTGTGTCAACAAGTTCGTGGACTACAATTCGAACATCTCCTTTAAATGTTATTTTGTTCGTTTTGTTGAATTAAATTAAATGTTCAGTTTTTAATGCTTATCGATGTGTTTTGTTGTAATAATAGTAATTCTGTTACAAGAATAGAGCTATTTTGAGACTTGAATCTTTGTAAAACAACGGCAAGTCAAGTTTAACCCGAGAAGTAAAATTAGTCATTTTAAAAATCATATATATATATATATATATATATATATATGATTTTTAAAATGACTAATTTGACTTCTCCGGTTAACCTTTCGCGACTAACATGCCTCGCTGAGACACATAAGCTAACATCGGTCTCAGAGACCGACCAAAAAAAAAATAATTTCCAGTGAAAAAAAATACGTGTTAGTGTTTTTCTGTTTAATGTGGGGTAATAAAAACACAATAAATTGGTTTTTGCTTTTATAGCTTATTTTCAAACGTTGCTGCAAAATTTTTAACTAAATAAGTCGAAAAAAAAACTAAATTAAAAGAACATACTGAACTAAAAACTAACATTTTCTATTTGGAAAAAACTAAGTATAAAAGTATTGTTAAAGCATTAGTAAGTAATAAAAAAATAGCAAAAGCTAGAAACGTTAATCGTGGAACTGAATTTTAAAACATAGTCTATTGCCTGTTTTCTACGCATTCTCGACAAACTGGAGTTAAATGCTCCAAACACATGTACTTTCTACATCTGTGGCAACTGTATCTGGTCTTTCTGCTTTTCTTGGAGGAACAGTAAAAACATTGTCCATGTGTTGGATTCGCTGGAGGTTCCTGTTCAATATCTGGAATATTATAGATATCTTGAATTCTCAATCTGATTGTTCTTGGCAAGGATGTTGAGTTCAGGCGTTTTTTTTTATATGAGCTTCGACTAACTGATACCCCAAACTTTCTAGGAATGATCTTCTAGATAGTTTTTCTTGGTTATTATTTTTATGTATAACATAAGAGTTGATACCGGCCACATTTAATGTACCATAAAAATTACCATTGGCCAGCGTCGTGTAATTGCGCACAATTGTAAGCTGCACACAGCTTGTCCACCGTGTCGACACCACCTTTCGTTTGATTATAGTCAATAATCATTTCTGGTTTACTGTGTCTTTGTCCATAGCATCATCTCGATGCATAGTAGAGAGAATAAACACAGTTTTGTTACGCTTTGGAATATAAGAGACCAAAGTACATTTTTCTTAGAAGGCAAACATGGTGGATTTTTCAGGCCTCTTTATCTTCATGTCTTCTGGAATTTGAGGTTTATTTTGTCTTAAAGTGCCCAAAACGGTTAATTTATATTCATTAAGAAGGGTGGTGGCTAAATCAGTACTTGTAAAAAAATTATCCATAGTTACATTCCGTTTTGATCCCCAAATTGGTTCACACAACCTTGGCACTAGAGCAATGTTGGATGTATTTAGTTTATATAAACCTATTGGCTGTTGTCCAACATATATTTCCATTTTGGCAGTGTAAAACATTTTCGCATCCACCAAAGAATATACCTTTGGTCCATATTTATTGGGTTTCGACGGAATATATACTCTGAAACCACAGCGCCCTCTAAAAGCCCATAACATTTCGTCAACAGTAGCATACCGTGAGAAAGAAAAGTATTTAGGAATATTTTTGTTAAACTCGTCGAAATATTCTCTTACTGCTGCTAACTTGTCTTCTTTTTGCCTTTCTTGCCTCGTTGTTTTGTTGTCCAAAGGAACATTTTGAAGAAAAAATTTGAATCTTTCTAGGGACATTGTCAATCTAAATGTTTCTAATCCCAAACCATTTGTTCTGAAAAGATCAATAATATTTTCATGATTACTCTTTCTTTTGCCGGCAATATAAAGCAGTCCGAGTGGAGCTTTAAGTTCATCAATGCCAGTTGGTCTTGCTGTTCGATACTCTTCAGAATATTGTTTTAATTCAATATGGATATTAGTATAGTAAACAATTTTCTCCAACATATCATTTGTAAGAAACAAGCTCCATAGTTCAATCGATGTTTTCTTATGCTTAGCTTCGCCATTCACTCCTGGCAATTGGGTAATAATATTATCAGCACGTGTGCGAACATTTGGACTTTTCCCCAAATGTTTTTTCCACCTAGTTCCATCTTTACCAATAAAACAAGGCTCACGAAATCTATTCGGTTCAAGTCCAACAGCTTGTAGTATCTCTCCATCTGACATATCTTGCTCTGTATCTGAGTTCTCATGTTTTTCTAATTTATTTTCTAATTTATCTTCTTCTATACTAGAATCACTATCGCAAGCTTCTTCTAAATCAGTTTCGACTTCATCGAAATATTGCAAAAGCCTTCTCTGTTCTTTTTCATAATCATCTGCAGCCATTTTCTATAAAAAAATTTAAAAAATCAGATAAATTATCTTAAATAACGTATTAAAAATATCCAACTTACTTTTTATGTTTATGATAATCACTCACTTCGTAACTAACATCTGTCTCCTAGACCGACGTTGAAAATAACTTTGAACAGACGCACGTTAAACACTTGACAAATCGACTCTAACTAAAGGTTCTTGGGTTAGGAAGGTATCGGGGAGGGCTCGGTCCGGATCGCGACTGATTCGGAAATATTCGAGAAAGATTGTTGAGTCGGTCTCACAGACCGTATGTTAGTCGGGGAAGGTTAAACTTGAGTTGCCGTTGTTTTACAAAAAAATTACACACTCATCGAATAATCATGAAAATATATTTGGGAAAGGTTGTTTAGTTCACCCTGGACATTATAAATAGATTTACAAATAAATTATTCAGAAGATGAGTAGTTTATCGATAGGTGCTCCATCCTGCTGAAAAATGACATTTTGTCTGCTTACAAGATCTACTTCAGCTAAACAATTGTCCAAAGCCTCTAACATAAATTCCACATATCTTTCGCCGGTGAGGGAACCTTCATAAATAAAAGGTCCAATAATTCTAGATGGAACTACCCACACCAAACGAATCTGAGGATGTGCTTGGAAGGGGTTTTCGCTTGACCAGTAGTGATGCTTTTTTTTGTTCAGCCTTCCACAGTTAGAAAAGTTTTACTCGTCCCTACATAGAATATTTCTATAATTATTGGCGTTTTGTTGACAAAAGTTAATATACCAGTAACGAAAAACCATTCTTCTTTCAGGATCTCCCGGGAGTAATGTTTGAACATGTTTCTACTTATAGGGGTATTTATGTTTCTTCAGTATTCTGTCAATCGTACCATAAATCAAATTGTAATCTCTCACAATGTCCCTAATCGACTTTAAAATATCCAATAACTTCTGTTTCAACTGCTTCACTAATTACCCAATATTCATTTGCTCTTAGCGAACATATGTTATTCACCACGTAAGCTTCCAACATGTCACATTGCTCACTATGAGAAAAAACACAAATTTTCAAAACACACAAAGGACATAATATCAGTTCTATTTTCAACAGATAATTACATGTTTGACATAAATCAACGTCATGTGTTTCCGTAACGTCTTAAACTAGTTTAGAATTAGTTTAGGCTTAGGTTCTTATAACTCCATTATTTTTCATCTTAGCAAAAAGTTTATAATCACCATTTATATTAAAAATTTCATGGAGATTCTTAAAAAATAATAATATACGCGATGTCCAATTGTTTTTTAAGTTCCATTATTGTGACCAGCGGAAAAAATTATACAAGTTTGCTAATTTAACTGATGTTATAGCTTTAACAATAAAGAAGTTACCAATGGTACACTTGATTTGGATTACCTTGTATACTACCAAACAATTAACCTCCGAAGATGATTTAATAGAATTACATAAGAACTTAGAAGCAGAAGAATATGAGGATGACAAAATTAGCAATATTACTAAAAATTATGGTCTCATGAAGAAGACGAAAGGTGAAAATAAATCAATCGTGGAGACAAAAATTGTATTTGATGACTATGTCGAGTGCCTCGAAACGTTTAAACAAAGGACTGTCTCACAAAACTCGATTCGATCAGATGGTTATATAGTTTTTTCCATAACACAAACGAAGATTGCACTATGTCCTGAAGATGATAAATGTTACCTAATTCGATTTATTTAACACACTTCCATGTGGACATGGGACGCTATCGATGCACCCCAAGATGAGCTCATGTAAGTAGATTAACTTATACATATCTATTGACTATCAACACTTTACATTTAGTTTTAGTGAATATGTAACTATTCAGGATGTAGATTAAACTAATGCATAGCTGCCAGCCATTTTTTTGTGGTTTATCTCTTTCGTTCACATCGTATACTTTAATTTATCAGTTTATTAAGTGACAGTTCATCTTGTAAATAGAACAAGAAAATGATGGGCGTTAGATAGAGGATCCTGAATCAATAAAGACGATATTTCTTTATAATTAGACATTAATCTTATAATTTGTGAAATTAATAACTTATATAACAATAGTCTCATAATAATAAAGATAATAATAATAAATAATTTAATGCCCAACAGATCGATTAATCCAATTACAGGACAATACTTTACAGCAGTAAAAAAAGAGAAAATACAATAGGAATAACGCTGTTAAAATAAAATAAAATACTTTACCTATTACATGTTTCTAAATGTTTAAATCTAAAACTAAATTAAATTACCACTGGAATGCGCAATTTGACTACTATGCTAACTAATAATAATTCTATCACTGTTCATAATCTTATAATTTGCGAGAAACGTTTTGATTTCAGTAATAGTGCGTTGATTAATATCCCAAACATCTGAATATAGTTGAAGTTTTACACATAAAATACAGGAGAAACAAAAGAGAAGATAATAGATACGGGCAATCAATTTTTCCATGTAAAGGTTTGTACAAGAATGTAATGCTTGCTGACCACTCCTCTTTTCTAATGATTCTACATCATATTTTTCCAGTAAGGTGTTTTGTTCAATACCAATTTCCGGATAAGCTCCATCAACTTTGTACGATAAATATTTGAGAATACTTTCTTTGTACTGTTTCTAATGATGCTTTTGATTTTCTATCAGGGACACCAAATTAACACCCCATACACCAGCTTCGAACGAACAAGAGCTGTATACAAAGATTTAAATGCAACCGTGCTAGTAAATGAGCGACAATTACGAATTAAAAATGCAAGAGTTTTAATAGCAGAACTACATATAGAAGAAACATGATCGCTAAAAGAGAGTTTGCAATCAAAAGTAACCCTAAGATCTTTTATCACAGAACTACGATTAAATAAAACTGAGTTGCAATCATATGGATAATATATAGGTTGGAGTTTTTTGGAATAGGTAACCACTTTGCATTTACCCATGTTAAGTCGTAATCCATTACTAATACACCATTATACAATCATTCATAGAATTAATAACGGAATACATTTTTAAATCATCAGCGTACATCAACACATTGCAGGACAAAAATTGAGGCAGATCGTTAATATATAACAAAAGACGACCTAAGTTAGATCCCTGTGGGACTGTGAAGTATCCGATTTAAAATTATTATATTGTACATATGAGTATTTGTTTGTTAGATAGGGTTTAAACAATTTTTAGAGAATCTGAAAATCCAAAGCTATTTAACTTATTAGCAGTGATCGCATGGTCAATTGTATCAAAAGCCTTGGTAAAATCCGTGTAAAGCACGTATATATAGTATATATAGTATAATTTCCAATATTTTTGCAAAATTGGAAATTATGCTAATCAGTCTATAATTACAGAGCTTTGTAGAATCACCACATTTGAATACTGTACAAATCCGCGCTAATTTCCAGTAATCAGGAAATGTAGAAAATTTGACGGCTAGATTAAAAATGATGAGTAGAGGCATAATAAGTATGGGAGAAAGATCTTTAATAATCCAGCTAGGGATTTGGTCTGGCCCTGAGGTTAACTTATACTTTAATTTATGGAGAACTAACTCAACTTTATCTGCAGTTATAACAGAAATATTTATTATTGGCATATTGTTACAATTTTGTTCGGAGGCTGCATTGATATTTGAGTAGGGTAGGTATACGCTGCTAAAATATGTATTGAAGGCATTAACAATTTGCGCAGAATTGTGAAGCGATTCATTGTTATCATTAACTATTTCGCCTGGTATCCGAGAAGTACCTTGTTTGGAATGAAAATATGTCCAGAATTAGTTCGTCTGTATTTCTTTCGGTAGTAGTTTTTTAAACGAATATTTTTAATTATGTCATAATTAAACCAAGCAGGAAAGGAACGTGTTTTGTAAGTTTTAAGAATGGGCACATGTAAATAGAAGAAAGAGGACAGAATATCATAAAAGTTAGCACAAGCATCATTTACATCAAGATATTCGTTTAAAGAATTCCAGTCAATACATGCTAGGTCCCTATAAAGTTGAACAATATTAACTTTCTTAAAGTTATACACCTTGTCCGTCGAATTGATTGGAAACACATTTTTTACATCAAAGGTTAATTTAAAGTTAAATTTTAACGCACGATGATACACATCTTTAATTAACGGAACATATTCGCGACTTACTTCTCAAAAACGAGTGGACAAGATTAAATTTAGAAGTCTTCCTTGAAAACTGACAATATTATTAAATTGATTTAAATTTAATAAGTTAATCATGTTATGCATAATTTTGCATTTTCGATCTTCAACATCGAAGTTATTAAATTTTGGAACGTTAAAATCACCTTAAAATGAGAACATTCTCTTTACTACAACTGTTCGATAAATTCAATAAAACTTTGAAACTCGTTTACAGCTATACTAGGCGGTATATAAACGACAAAAACGTATAATGAAATATAACCAAACAAGCACTTACACTCTAACAAGTCAATAGATGGAATAGATTTTGTTATTTCATCTGTGATAATCATTGTAACATTAAACTTATTACTGCATGCTAATAACACTCCACCATCCCATGACTGATTAGTAACATGATATTGACGATCAAATCTAAACACATTAAATGATTCTGAAACATTTCCATGTTGTGTATATCACTTGTGAGAGCTGTTTCAACCAAAAAAATAAAGTCAAACTCGCAGACACTAACAGCATAATAGAACTCGAACAGTTTTGAACGTAAACCACGGACGTTTTGAAAATAACAATTAAAAGTTGTTGATCGGTTGGGCGATTTCAGTTTAAATTATCTGTTTGATTGATTGCAACAATTTTTGGTGTGCCACGTATGTATTTAATTGTTATATACTTTTCGCTATTCTGGATTCGCTCACTCAATTTGGATCTTAGGTCTTGCAAATATTTCCGTTGTAAAACAGTTTGATCAGCAGCAATTCGAAGGATAGATTTCTTATCTTTTAATGACTTGTTTAATCTCAACGCATTTTATCGCCAGCTTCGAATTTTAAGACTACTTTTAATGGTGGCTGTTTATTTTCAATAAAAAAATTCTTATAACAAAGTATGTAACTTTTACATGAAGTAAAACAAAAAAATAGTTGTATTTTATTTTAGTGAATTAAATGTTATTAAATCTTGTACAGTAAACCTAAAGTACTTATTCATGAATCTGGTCTACATCTCCATCCCAAGTAGAAATTTGTACTTGTTTCACGTTTTCTAATACCCATTTGTAAATTTGGTGGTACTCTTCGTTTTCCCACGGTTGAAACTTAATGTGATGTAGACGATACACCGATCAATAAACGTTTTATCTTTTACATACTACTATTGTCCTATCGATGAAGCACCTTCACCACCAGGATCTCTATATTTAGCTTTTGGGTGATGTAGCTGATTCCTAAAAAATAGATACTGATGTTATTAAAACTGGTACCGGTTTTCTAAAAATTAGTACCAGTTTCCCAAAGACATCTCAAAGCAGGTAAAAACAGGAATTCATTTTTCAGAAACAGGTGGTTGTTTTCTTAGAACTGGTCGTTTTCGAAAATAACCTACAAAATTCTGTAACAGATTCATTTTCAACCAATCTATGATGTTGCTGTTCTTTATATTAGGGAACTTGAACAATACAAACCAGTTACAACTTGATTTTTACAAATTAATAAGAAAGACTCATTAGTTGAAGTTTTTTCGAGGTCAATGAACCCTCATATCCGATAGATTAGTGATCTTTAGAAGATTTTAAGATTGATTTTCCTCAAAAATCTCATCCGCCCAGGTTAATAAACCCTCACTTCCAGTCCCAGGTCAATGAACTTTTGGTTGTATTTTTAGTTTTTTAGCAATTGATCACCCTGCGGTTGAGTTTGTCAGTGACCCTAAAGAGATCAAGATGCTTTAAGCACTCCACTCGCATTTCCGGGAACTGGTTCTATTTTCAGATTTCTAAGAATTGTAATATGACACCTGTTGAGATCAGTGAACTTTGAGATTTCCACGAATTGGTTTAATTTTTAGATTTCAGGAATCTAATTGTTTACAGGCAATAACTTTGAACTCAATAACTTTGAGATTCCGAACTGGCATATTTTTAGATTTCTAGGAATCTCCCAACTTCCGGGTTTAAGAGGTCAATACACTTTGTGGTTGAAGACGTCAATAAACTTTGGGGTATCCACTCTCGTTGATAAAAATTGTAATAAGACACCCCCCAATCATATTGAAGAGGTCAATAAACTGGCAAGCAACGCTAAATTTGACAACATCGCATGACCTTGAAACATGAAAACACTAGAGTGACCCAAAGGTGCGGTAGCTATATCACTGAGAGTATCACCTGGGAATAAACCGGATATCAGTTTCCAATCTCAAATGAACTCCAGCTGATGATCGGTAAGCAAACACGCTTTATGACTAAGACTTCTTTTTAAGTTTAAGAAAATAACTATACAAGCTCCAATATGACAACGTCCCCGAGAAATTTTTAGATAATAAATGCCTCCATCTCTTACCAACTACACCCTCAACCCCTGAGTTTGGTAGATAGTAAGTCATGTTTATCTAATGATATATTATTACAGAACCTCACATTCCAGTGCCAAATATTTCTTTGATTCGATGTAGTCAAGTAATATAAATATGTTGAAGATGTAGTTAGAATGTATTTTGTAACAATAAATTACTATTGTCGTGTGTTTATTAATCGCATCCTCAATATGTTTACCCATGTGCAGCCATCCGCATGCAACCACCCGCAGCGATTAGCAACCAACCATAAGCAAACATCAACAACCACCCACATCCCCAATCTTGAAACCATCCCCATTACAACCCATGCAGTTTATCTCCACCCACATGCTACCACATTCCATGTGCATCCATCCGTATGTAACTATCCACGTATAGCTTACCTCCATGCGGCCATCGGCATACAATCATTCGCACACATCCCTTATGATGAAATGCTTACTGTGAATTACCCCGAATCATACTTTCAATTAAATGTGATTGCGCAGCTGCAATACTTGGTCACGTGACTTAAAGAACGCTTCTAATTGGCTGCTGGTACAAAAACGACCAGAACGAACTTGGGCAGAACCGGTGTTGCTTATCTATCTTCGACATTTGTACATTGTTTCTTACTGATAGATGTAATTTTAGTTTATATACAAGACGATTCGAAACAAAACAGTTTGGAACAAGCAGAAGTAATGAAATAGCAATAGGCAAAATGTAATGAGTCATTTCAACAGACCGCATATAGAGATAGTAGGAAGTGTTCACATATTAGTCCTGCTGAAAGAGTAATCAAAAATTATTGGAGATGCGCTAAAACTATAGAATCATCCTTAACCTATGTGCAAGGATACAATGGAGCATCTTGCATGGATGATAGATTTTAAAAGGTATTTACATCATGTAACGTATCTCTAATAATTTTGAATTACTCCTTCAGCATAAACTTTAAGAAATCCTGTTTAAGTTACATATTGGACATTTACTTCTTAACTGATTGTGCGTTTGAAAACTCGCAGATTACGTTAAAGGTATATTAAGGATATATATATATATATATATATATATATATATATATATATATATATATATATATATATATATATATATTATGTGTGTGCGTGCGTGTGTGTGTAAAACAAATTTAACGGACAACGTTAATTAACAATTATAAAGAAAACTTGACGTACTGTTTTTAACCTAAATAACACAACGCTTGTGTCACGCTTTTTGAAAATATGTGTTGTGCCGTGTCTGGTGTAAACCAAAAAGAATTTACTGAACTGAACATCTCTTAAAGTAAGTGACTTTTTCTTTCTTGAAATTGATACTGCATTTATGATTTTCACTGTTTAGTATGAAACAAAGATGTTAATGTAAAAGTTATTGTAGTTATGAAAAAAAAAACTATTTGAGAATTTCATGTGTAAGCTTAACGTAATCTCTCTGGGCAAGGTAGTTACTTAAAAATTGAAAGATATTTATTAACGTGCTTTTTGGTACATTTTATTGATGGACAAGGTTTAGACGTATTTGGTGTTACGAATACTCCTTAAAGGTTTATGAGTTTGGACAATTTATCTTTATGAAGATGTGTAGCATTTATGACAAAAACTATTTGAAATTTGCATGTGTAAGCTTAACGTAATCTCTCAGGCAGGTAGTTACTTAAAAATTGAAAGATATTTATTAACGTGCTTTTGGTACGTTTGCTATTGATGGATAGGTTTAGAACTTATATGTATAAGGAATACCCTTAAGGTTGACTGAGTTTGACAATTATATCTTTATGAAGATGTGTAGCAGTTATACTGCTTTTAAATTGCGTAGGGCAAGTAATACGGCGTAATTAATTACCATAATGTTGTTTTCACGATTGCTTTTATTTTAGAACAATTATAAGGACCTTATTGACGAACATTATGATCTTAATCATTCTTTATAAAATACAGGGTGGGCCATAAGTCAGTTGTACTATTTTATTACTAAAGTTAACCTACAAAAATTATTACAAAGAATTACCTACGAAAGTTGCTCAAAGTGGTTTCCTCGCTGTTCTATACAAACATTGCATTTTTTCAACACTGACCTACAAGTCTTGTCGCAAACCTTCAGGAACTGCAGGTATTCAAATTCTGATTGAATTCGTTCCTTCATTTGTTCAACATCACGAATCTTGACGGAATGAACCTCATTTTTTAGTTTACTCCGGACTGAGGAATTCATGGGTGCGACAGCTGGTGATCGTGGAGGCCACTCGATAGTGCCAATCCATTCATCTAAGTTCTCATTGAGAAAGCCTTTCATAATAAGTCCATAATGAGGGGGGCTCCATCTTGTTGCCACATCAACTTTTCCTTAACCGGCTGGAAATTTCCAATTAATGGACTGTTTTATAGTTCTATGAACACTTCATGAAGCATGTCTGAGTAATTTAGTAATTTTCAGCATTGACAATCCCATTAAAAAATAGGACCCGATTGCACAAAACATTGCGTAACAACATTAAGTTTCTCTTGTTTAATTACAGACACTGGCCTTCCTGAACGAGAAAGGACAGACACTGACCCAGTGGCTTCGAATCATAAATTAATTTCCGAATCGAGATCGAGGTTCGGCGTTTGGAAAAAGTTCCACAAAAGCAAAGTTGTAATTATGGTCATATTTCCACCATAATTGTAACACAAATACACGCTGTTTTGTACTTAACTTTGTGTACATCGTTGATAAAATACCATACAACAAACAACAGAGTAACCTCAAACTATTAGTGTCAATTAACGTATGCGTAATTGTCGAGTTCATAACAGTAGTCAAGTTCACAACGACTATGCTAGGCACAACAACGTCTGAGGATTGCTAGTGACAATTGACATGGTCCACATTGTATTATGTAATCTTTATTAAACAGTTCATAGTTTTTCTTTTTTAAATTTTAATCAGCGTATATTCAAGATTGGTTTGATGTTATTTAAGTATTAATACGAAATTTTGGTAATAGTAAATGTTTGAATAATACGAATGTGACAACACAAATTTTGCCATTCACAGAATGATTGACGCAAAGATTTGGTAGCATTAGGAGAATTTTTAAGCTTTTGCGTTTTAAAATCTATTGAGCGACTGGTTCAGTATTTTGGATTGAATTAATGTTAACGCGTATACTTAAATGAATTTTAACGCAGTTTGGCAGATTTAAAGTACTTATTACGAGTCGTAAATATGAAATGAAGTTATTTATTTATTGAATGGGCTTTATCTTGTTTTATGAGTCAACCAGGTTATTATCAGTTAGCATAAGGACATTTTTGCCAACAATTTACACAGCAGTGGCCTCAGTGACTTTTATTACCGAATCCTGAATTTTATTTTATGGTAAGTGAAAGGTTTTTGAAGCGTTATTTTAGCTACCTTAGTCTTATAATGCACCCATGCTGAATTTTACCTAGTGTATCTCTTCATTTATTTACCTAGTAAACATTACATCTTCTTTCTTCTTACTATGGTGGTAAATACAAAATTCTTAAGCAAAAGCATTCGGTTGCTAGAATCGCTTCTATACTTTTCTAGGTAATACTTTTGTTCCCTAAAACATCACAGATATTGAATATTATGTACCTTGACAATGTCAAGTGTGGTCAAAATCTACCAAAAATTCACTATTTTATCGAACTTTAGGATATTCATTAGTATCCAGCAACGTGAATGGAGTATAGATAATTAAAATTAATTAATATTTAATTTTAGTTAATTGAGTTAAATTGCGTCATTGAAAAATTGTTACTTTATGATAAACGTAGTTTGCAGATTTAAAAACATTTGGTGACAGTTAGTCGGTGTATGTCGATAAAATTTATTTTAAAACACAAGGAGGTTGGCCATTTCACGTCGGTTTAGGGTCGAGTTTACAAAGGTTTTCGTTGGCGGAAATATATCAAGTTACATTGATGATTTTCTTGAGGTACCATCGGAGTGCAGATTAATCCGATAACGTAATTTTCTCGTTTCGTTTTCCGAGATGCAACTCGTGCTGGCCGCGCTACAATTTTCAAGAAATGTTTTTATGATTGGCGAATTGACGCGAGATTCATGAAAATGGGTACAGGAGTCTAATGATAGCTACTGAAGAGCAAGGTTGAGCGATCGAACGTACTAATTTTGCGTGTCGTTCATCGGGGTATTTTGAAGGCTTCAGAGGGGAAGGTTTCCCAATAACCCTTAGTGGGATTTTTTGTAGGATATTCAACCACCTCGGTAACAGTGTGGATATCGTTTGTCAGAAGTGACATTGTTTACGGATGCAGAGAAAGAGACCTAGTGTTAAAAATAGTGCTTCCCCGCGAATTTATTTCTCTGATTGGCGATTGCAAATTCATAAACGATAGTGCCTTACGTTCACGACTAGCTAGATAAACAGAGAAATCGCTGTAAATATAACTTTTGCTTTAATAAATTTGTATATAAAAGGTACAGATCAAAGAACGCTGTGTAAATAAAATTTATGTGCAGTAATATTCAACCAAATGATAGAGTGGTCAATTAGCTGGTTTTAGTTTACACAGCTTTCATAACTCAAGTCAGGTATTATTCACTGAAGAACAGTCGTCGGGAGATGCTGCTGGCACTGATCAGTTAGCTGGAGGTCAATCACTGCTAACCTACCTTATACTGCAGCACAAACGGAAGGGAAGTACCTAGATGGTCAATTGAAGTGTACGGTTGTGAAGCGCAAGGTAAATTGCCTATATGCATTTGGTTTTGTTGAAAACTTTTAATAAAGTGTCTTTTATTTTAATTGCATTTAGCGAGCAGATGAATACGCTTTTTGGTTATAGTTTTTCTTAGAAGCCCATTAGACGTTTAAATTAGTTTTGTAAAGTGGATTATTGTATCTTATCTCCATTTGATTTTGATTTTGCATTACAAAATTATGTAATATAAAATTTGTTAAACCCTATATGTTCGACGTTAAGGTTATTCATGAGGTGTGTTAATTAACAGTAAGATACTATAGATTATTTTGGGATCCAGAAGCTTGCAAGCGTCTCTTCCCGTTATTTACTAAATTAGATAAAATTGAGAATTTTTTTAAACTTCTGCATCAACACACTGATTGTTGATTATAATTATGTGTAATTTTATTATAAAATTATTTCCTCGAGAAGGTATAAGATTTCGTGATTCCATTACTTTTACTGTTGCTTTATCGGTAATTACGTATGACCAAAATTTAAAAGATTAAATCTTGTGTTTACATTCAGGCTATCGAATAATTGATTTATTTTAAGAGTTTTGAATTTATGCAATTTTACAGTGACGATGTTCCATTACTCTTCAATATTTTAGGACAAGCTTTAACGTAACAATTTGAGAAAGATTTCTTTATTAGATAATTAGTCATTGTGCTTTGATTGATATAATTTCATTTCGTAATAAGTTTTGAAATGTAACGTAACGTAAGTTTAAGTAAATAAGAACGTCGACGACCCGCTGTTTTCTTTGTAGCAAGTCATTATTTTGCAAGTGCATGCAAACATTACTTTGTAGGTTTCTAGGAATCAACGTACCAGCTGTAATTCACGGTATCACCGGGATTTGCGACAAAAGTAGGCGAGCTTTTTAATTGTTTGGACCTATCGTTGACATTTATAAACACCCTGATGCAAAATTAATTTATGACAAACTCCTATCATGTCTCACATATTACGAGCTATCTTAAATACATAAACTTAATAAACACCCCAGGCCATTTACACCACTGAGATTCTGCCACCCATCTTTTTCCTTATATGTTGCTTGCGTTCTACTGCCATTTTCGATCGTAACAACAAACGCACTTGAAGTGATATTTCTCAGGGCCGTCTGTTTCTTTTTTGAAGGTCAATAATAGTAATTAATTTCACAAGTCAATAAAGTGAATTTAGGATGAATGTGGACTTTGGTAGTAGTTAATTAAACCACAAAGTCCTAAATAATAACCTTAATGTTGATGTGTATTTTGTATTTTTTCCGAAACCGGAATCATTTAGTAAAAAGATGAAAACATTTGTAAAAATCAAATTGTTTAAAGTGGCAGTTAAACTGTTAAGGTTAAGACCTTTTTTAAATTGTGATTGGTGGAAAATGAAACGCCTAGGTTAATAAGGAGGCTATTATGCTAGTAATTTAACTGTATTTGCGGCGAAATTTTTGCATTTTAATAATGGTGCTTTTAATGACGTCGATGAAATTGAGGATAGTTTATACAATTCACAAAAGAACAAATCTGAACTACGAGCTAAAGTTACGTTGGAAAAAAAGAATCTTAACTACATTACAAGAGTTTGGAGAAGAAATAGGGCCTACACCCTAGCAGCGGCATTATATAATTGCTTCAGTATAAGAATATTATTTGTTTATATGTTCGTTGCTCTTTCAACGCTATACTTTCAGCCTTACTCTTTGCCTTGTTCGTTGCTCTATCATGTCCTTTACCAGGAATCTTAATAAGCAGGTAATAGCTTTGGAGATGGATAATTGAATTTCCCTTAGAAATCATTTAACGGATACTTTTTAATATGCGATCAATACATCCGCCCTTAATAAATGCTTTTCAGATAAGCATCACATTAGATATGTATTATGACATTAAAAAAAAACTGAATTTCTTACAATAAATTTAACACTCATTGTGAATATTTAAATGTGGCAGAATACATTACACATTCATGAGGAAATGAGCTACACATTTTGTGTAACAATGGGACTGTGTTAAGATTTCTTGTCTGTAAAAACTAAAATAAAGGCTTTTCATTATATTTATTATGGGGGGGGGGGGGTTGTCTTGTTTAAGAAACAGAAAGAGTAACATAAGAGAAATTATAAATAAAGAAATCATTCAAAAGCATAAATTACTGAAGTTGTTTACTGAAAAAAGCTTATGATAACATGCGATTCTTTAAATTATACCTAGTAACTTATGGATATATCTCACGTTAAGGTGGTATTTTAGACGCAATTGACAGATTGCAAATAAAAAATTCAACTTAAATAAGAAATCAAAATTTCTCTATTGGAAGATAACGATTATTATAGTTATTTTCGGAATTAGTTCGCTTACAAATTTCTTGGTGCGAGGCTGCTTTTTTAACCCGTGTGATCGTTTACACGAAATTCGAAAAAATTATATTTTGAAATGTTTGTTGAACAATGTCAAATTAAACACATAAACAAGAAAGTTTATAAATTTAGTTATATACCATTTATTTGTTTGTTATTTAAAGTAATGATTACAAAAAATAATTTAGCATAACATAATTAACTAATTTAGCCCCTACAATGGTTTTCACAGAAAATTAGAAAGTGTGCATACGAGGGCTGCCTTTTAAATACTTACAAAGATAGTTCTTGTTGATCTTCAAAATATTCGCCTTTACGTTTTATGCAGTTGAGCATGTGTTCAAACCAATATTCGAAGCGCCTTTTCCATCATATGTGTACTTGTGCGGATGCGTATGCCTGTGCGTGTGCGGGTTCATGTGCGTGTGCGTGTGTGTGTGTGTGTGTGCGTGTGCGTCTGCGTGTGCGTGTGCGTGTGTGTGCGTGTACGTGTGCGTGTGCGTGTGCGTGTGCGTGCGCGTGTGCGTGTGCGTCTGCGTGCGCGTGTGCGTGTGCGTGTAGGTGTGCGTGCGCGTGCGTACGTGTGTGTGAATTCCTGGGTGTGTGGCGGTGTGCCTGGGTGTGTGTGTGCGTGCGTGCGTGCGTGCATGCTTGTGGGTATGGGTACGTGCGTGTGTACGTGTGTGCGTATGTGCATGTGTGTGTCTGTGCGTGTGTGCGTGCGTGTGTGTGCACGTGTTCGTGTATGTGAGTGTGGGTGTGAGAATGAGTGTATGTTTGTGTGCGTCAGCTTGCGTGCCTGTATGTGTGTGTGTGTGTGTGTGTGTGTGAGTGGATGGGTGTGTGTTTGAGTGCGTGCTCGCGTGCGCGCGTGAGTCCCTGTGTCCATGTGTGCATGCGTGTATGTATAGGTGTGTGTATGTGTGTAGAGAGGAGTGTGTGTGTGTGCGTGTGTGCTGTGTGCGTGTGTGCTGTGTGCGTGTGTGCGTGTGTCGTGTCGTGTGTGCTGTGTGCGTGTGTGCTGTGTGTGTGTCGTGTGTGCGTGTGCTGTGTGTGTCTGTGTGTGCTGTGTGTGCGTGTGTGTCGTGTCGTGCTGTGTGTGCGTGTGTGCTGTGTGCGTGTGTGTCGTGTGCGTGTGTCGTTGTCGTGTGCGTGTGTGTCGTGTGCGTGTGTGCGTGTGTGCTGTGTCGTGTGTGCTGGTGTGCTGTGTGCGTGTGCGTGTGTGTCGTGTGTACGTGTGTCGTGTGTGTGTGCGTGTGTGACGTGTGTGCGTGTGTGCGTGTGTGCGTGTGCGTGTGTGCTGTGTGCGTGTGTGCGTGTGTGGCTGTGTCGTGTGTGCGTGTGTCGTGTGTGCGTGTGTGCGTGTGTGCGTGTGTGCGTGTGTGCGTGTGTGTGTGTGTGCGTGTGTGCGTGTGTGCGTGTGTGTCGTGTGTGCGTGTGTGCGTGTGCTGTGTCGTGCGTGTGTGCGTGTGTGCGTGTGCGTGTTGCTGTGTCGTGTGTGTGTGTGCGTGTGTGCGTGTGTCGTGTGTGCGTGTGTGTCGTGTGTGCGTGTGTGCGTGTGTGCGTGTGTGCGTGTGTGTCGTGTGTGCGTGTGTGCGTGTGCTGTGTGCGTGTGTGCGTGTGTGCGTGTGTGCGTGTGTGCGTGTGTGCGTGTGCGCGTGTGGCGTGTGGGTGTGTGCGTGTGCGTGTGGCGTGTGCGTGTGTGCGTGTGTGCGTGTGTCGTGTGGTGGGCGTGTGTGCGCGTGTGCGGTGTGCGCGTGTGCGCGTGTGCGCGTGTGGCGCGTGGCGGTGTGCGTGTGGGTTGCGTGTGTGCGTGTGTGCGTGTGTGCGTGTGTGCGTGTGTGCGTGTGGCGTGTGTGCGTGTGTGCGTGTGCGTGTGTGGTGTGTGTGTGTGTTTTTTTTTTTTTTTTTTTTTTTTTTTTTTTTTTTATTTATTACAACAGTAATGGTATACAACAAATAACACATTTCATTTACATAAACCTATGTACAATTTGCAAATCGGAATTATAATTATAATGTTTATTATTATTATTAATTTCCATTGAATAGTTTTAATCTGATTCAAAAAACTACCCACTTTAGTGTTTCGTTGCTATCAATAAAGCACACCACCTGATTTTTACACCACCGTTTCTTAAATGTAGAGATCGAATTTTTTCCCTTATGCCACGAGAATGTTACTAATATTCTGTTTTTTAAACCATTTTGATAACCATTACGAAATGAAGTTGGTTGATTATCGTTTTTCATGGCATTAACTGCTTGGGTGTATATGTAGAATTTTGCAGTATTAATAATGTAATTTATTAATTTATCCCATTGGTATCCTCTTTTAATCCGCATATGATGTCGTTCTGTGATAAATTTTATTGTTCCATATTTTACTTGCGGCCTTTGTAACCATCTTCCAGATTTCTTCAGCTAGGGGACATGTAATGACCATGTGCCGAGCATTCCTATAATACTTCACAAAAATGACAGTTTTTCTGTTTCTTATTTTGGCTTTGAACAGGTACACCGGATCTGCTAGCCTATCTTTTGCGAAACGCCGCTTATTTCAGCAATCGATCCAGGGTGAGTGAGTTAAAAACGCTAGCCAATGAGTTTCATCTCGAGTCAGTAATTGCTTAGTGATTGGCCAACTGGGATTTTGAAATAGTCTGCAGTTATTTGTTGCTGTAGTTTTTCCTGTTGTTTTTGTAGGTTTAGTGAGGTGCCCGAAGCATATTTGAAAACCAGTTTGTTAGTAGCACTCAAATCATTTTTCATAAGTGGTCCATTAAAATAGTTTTTAATTCTTGTATAATGAACTTTTAGTTCATTTTTACGTTTTCTGATACATCAGTTTCAAACCGCAGTTCTGTTTCTTCGATCCATTGACCGTTAAATGTGAAATCCGCTAGTACTTTTTTTTGCCCAATCAGCACTAAATAATGGTGGGATGACGGGGATATCAGTTTTGATTCCGTTGTTGGAATTTCCAACACATCAAAGTTCTCAATGCGATATCAATGTTTGCATGTTGTAAATTACTTCGACCATAAAAGGCGACAAAGGATTGTTTCTTGGTCTTATTCCGTCTAGAAAGAACCATTGCCAGGATAGTCCCAGCGCATTTACCTGCTCCATACTATGTTTTAAAGCAACTTCAATTGGACTCTTCCGTTTTGCTAATGAACCTTTTTCCGAACCATGCCCTCATTGACTTTACCTTGGATGGAATATGTACTAGTCCCAGACCTCCTTGTTGTACAGGAGTGGACAGGTCCTTTGTGAAGTCCAGTGTTTACCCTTCCACATGAAGTCTACTATATGTTGCTGAAGTGTACCTAACTGTTGATGCGTGAGACTAATTTTGTAGAATGTGCCATAACTTTGGCCGATGTAAGTGTTTATTGCGGTTTTCTTCCAACTAATGATAGTGAAGGTAATTTCGTTTTCCATTTTGCGAAGACGTTGTTTAGTGTGGCATTTAACGTGTTGTAGGCTTGAATTGAATCTTGCTCTGTATTATTAGATAGTTCTATACCTAGTATTTTGATCGATTCCGATGACCACTTAAGGTCAAGCGGGGAGTCCCTTCTTCCTTTCCATTTACCAGACCATAAGCCGCGACATTTCGTCAGGTTTAGTTGTGCACCAGATTCTCCTTCATAGACTTTATAACATTCGATAAGTTTTTTAAAATCGGATTGATTGCTAATAAACACCGAAACATCGTCCGCGTAAGCACTCACTATTACTTTAATAGGTGTGTAAGGAACAGGGATCAATAAACCTTCAAGGAGATTTCGTGATAAGGCGAGGTAGGTTCTATTGCAATAGAAAAGTGGGCCTGATAAAGGGCAACCTTGTCTTATCCCATTACTAAAATCGATCGCTTTAGTAAGTAGTGACCCTATTCTTACGTGACATGTGGCATTAGTAAATAACAGTTGTATATTATTAGTAAAATATTTTCCAACATTCATTTGTCGTAGCACGTGTAGCAAATATTTGTGTGAGATATTATCGAACGCTGACTTCTGATCAAATTGAGTATGGCTAACGGTATATTTCGTTGGTTTGCGTAGAAAATGATTTCTCTATGCAGATGGATAGCATCGTACATCGATCGGTTTGGCACGGGTAGCTTTGATCTGGTGAAATTATTTTATTTATGACACTAGACAGTCTCACGGATAATACCTTTGCAAAAATTTGTAGTCTGTTGTTAACAACGAAATAGGCCTCAGTTGTTTATTTCTAGCAAATATCCTTTTTGGTAAAG
>JARFJB010002472.1:5392500-5475000 GCA_036346205.1 Vesta saturnalis | reverse complement strand
CCACAATCACAAAAAAAAATTCAACAACAATGTAAATTACAACAATAATAGCCAATTAAAAAACAACAACAGCAAAGGACAATCGGCACAAAAAAATTAAAAATAGATTTTAAAGATATAATTTTTTTTCAAGTTCTAATTTAACACATGCACTTACTTAATTTACTAGTGACTTTTAAACTATTACTGGTCAGCAAGTAATTTAATGTTCCAAGTTTATCATCAGAATAGTTATGTAGGTTGTGGCTCGTTTTTATGATTTATCAGCGTACCTCGAATCGAAGATGGAGAGTTACGACTTGGGAAATACCGTACATTTTCTTGTCAAACCAACAATATCGTTTTCCCAATTTGTCATAACCTACTTCTATTTGAAATAACATCCTTGAAGTCAAAGTGAGCTTGATAAAGTAACAATATTTTCGGAAAAATGCGGATTTCTCAGTTGTTTGAAAGTTAGATCTAGGTATTATATATTTGCAAAAAACTTATAGTCCGCGCACCGTTGGTTATAGTAGACGTGTTGGAATGTTATCGAATAAAGTGTCAGTAATTCGTGCTGATTTGGTCTTTTTGGGGGAAAAATTTCTTTGCAAAGGGAAGATATTTTTACAGGGGTTGGATTTTCTAGGTTTTTGGTCAACTTCATACCTTTCCATAAGCCTTGTCTTTAGGTTGGGGATGCTCTACGATAAACTGCTTCCTTAACAACTTTATAAAAGACATAATTTTTATGATTACTAACCTTAATTTTTATTTTTGAACGCGGCTATAAAAAATTTCTTGCCATTCGTTGCTTAAGTTAGACGCTTGTCTGGCGTTATTTTATTATTTCGGGGTTATTTAACACATTGTTAACAGTACGGTGATTATCATAAGAAAAATAAACTTTGCTGGATAACAAATATTTTATTATCAAAACACAAAACATGCGCACACAAAAAACAGAGCACACGCCACTGATTCCGCGTTGTCCATGTTCTACCACTTCGACGACAGGCACGCGCAGCACTCCTACACGTGACACTGTAACATCCCCGAAAGAAGGCGCTCTGAAATTATAATAAAATTAAAACTAAATTAAAAATATACAAATATATATCGCACGCCTAAAAAAACGGAACTTGCAAAAAGCAAACATTTTTACTTAAATAGGAAGCAAGAAGCTACTCCTGCAATGCCATCCTTACCCATTACTACGCTCATAATACGACCTAGATTCCACTTCATTGAAGTCTTTTATCAACACTTTCACAACTGTCTTTAAAATTGTACAATCCTCTCCCCACTTGCGTCTTCCTTGAAGCTCACTTATGTACTCCTTGTTTCACCCCGAGCATATATGCGGTTTGAGTTGAAAATGCTGATATAATGACAGCGTATTGATAGATATGCCGCGCACATCAATACTTGGTATAGAGCTCAGTTTACGTTCAATTAAAAAATGCGAAGGCATTAGTGGGGTGATATCATCTGGACTAGAGGTTAGGATTGTAGTAGAACGAGAATTCATAATAGCTCGAAAGTGAGAGAAGCACTACCGATCACGCGTTTTAAATGATATTTCATAATTTTTATTTCGGATTGCCAAATGCCACCAAAACGAGGCGAATCTCTCCCAATCTGTGTCATCCCTACACAAACTATTCGTTAGATCAACATTATTTTTTTAATAAGTTGTCCTAACTCTCTTAAATCAGAAGATGTACAGTTTTTGCTGTTATCAAAAAAAAAAAAATGTTTAGAGGGTCTTCCTCTTCGTGGAGCAAATCTTCGTAACAAAAGAATAAAATCGTCTTTTTTTAACTCACTAGCCAGTTCCAGATGAATTGCTTTATCAGAAAGCAAACATAAAAAGCCACGTACGGCTTACAAATTTTGGGCAACTCCGCTCATACTCCAACGTTGAGAGTTTTGAAAAACTTGTGGACACCAAAATCGTGTAATACGTAATACTGCATAAAAATTTAGATAAGCACTTTGCCATCACAGCGTATTTTAATATATATATATATATATATATATATATATATATATATATATATATATATATATATATATATATATATATATATATATTGACCTCTTGAAGGGAAGTAATTTTGAAAGAGAACGTGCGTAATTATTAAACAAAACAGGTCAGTAAAGGAGTACAGTTGAGTCAAATAGGAAATAAATTTTGATGGATTATTACAAGATGCCAGAACCTATTTAATCATAGATGTTCTTCTTACCTGTTATTTATTTGGATGTTAATACACCTACTATGGAAAAGAAAGTATACTATTTTTAGACTGAGAGGTTTCTTCATCCCTAACAATTCTTCATCTACGTCCAACGCTTAGTATAATTGAAGGTCTAGTAGATCAGACTACACAAATCTGTAATCCTGAATTTTTCGAAGACGAATTTAGAATTTTCAACATCACTATTAATATTTTTCCCTTAAAGACAATGACAATGTAAGAAAGTAAACCTGTTAGGCGTAGTAATAAAGAACAGTGGCCGCTTAGTGTTGGTAGAGGTTTTCTTTCTTTTATAACAATTGTTACAGATACAATTGAAGAAACCTTAATTAACGATGGTATTAGTGCCATTTTTTACATTAAGGCTAAAGAATATTTAAAATCACCTAAATCACCAAATTCAATTGTTAGCCTCCTAGAGTCAATTTTTGTTCTTGTGGGAAAGTATACATTGGAACCACGAAACTTATCTTTGGTATCAGAGGTAGAGAACATGAGATTTTGTAGATGGAATCAACTAAAGAACTCTGGAGTAGCTGAACATGTCATAAATAATTCAAATCGTAGCATTTGGGTTGAATATGGAAATTTTATCAAGGAAAATTTATTATGATAGAAAAGTTATATTGAGATATATAAACAATTAAATGACTGCAATCTGGTAAGGGGAAAATACCAGAATGGTACGTTTTAACTTTTGGTCTTCGAAGTTAATGTTTTACCAATTAAATATATTTAGTTGTCACAGCGTTGGAATTATTTAATATACATGATTCAAATTAAAATTGTGACGTACTCATACGGAAACCTCGACGTTAATCTTGAAAATTTTTACATAAATATATTGTTAAAAGTAATAAAGTAGTTATCATTCGTTGAGTAGTGCTTTTTCATTACTGCCATTATTGCCATGAAACTTTTGTTTTAATGGCATTTGATGCTCTTAAATTTTATTATAGTTTTGATTTCTTCACGCGTTTTAATAAATCATCAAGGGAAAATATATAAGTAAAATAATATAATATTATTTTACTTATATACGTCCTCCAGATAATGGTCTTGAAAGTTTTGTTAAGTTCAGTATGAAAACTTGTTTGGTTCGGTGCCAACGCCTATAAGAATAGCGTTCTTGTAGGGTTACGGGGGCCCTAATGCTAACTTATAAGACAGGTGTAGGGCTTCGCAACTTGCTCTAGGGTCTTCACCCCCTGGTCCCTTTGGTGGAAAATTATAATTTGTTCTTAAGTCTCTGCATTCGGTTTGGTTATGGCGGGAGAATTTGAATTTGTATTTTAATAAGAGGCAATAATTTTAATTTGTAAAACAGGTATAGATCTTCGGCACATGGTTTAGGGTCTTAGCCCCCTTTTCGTGGCCCTTTTACTCCAAAATTTGAAGTTGTTTGTGGCGCCAGCTACTTGTGTATAGAGTAATGAATGCTTTTTGTAATAGAAGTGGCTTCACCTAGCGGTATATTTTAAATTTTAGATCACTGTTGTGGTTGCGGGGGAAGGGACAATTTGAAATAAGAGACCTTACTTTTAACTTGTTAGATAGGTATAAGCCGTCTATAACAGCTATTAGGGCTTAGTATACTGTTACATACCACCTATTATGGTTTTAATTATGAGCCATAATTAAATTCATAGATAAAAAAGACAAAGGGTTTTAATCATTTATTATAAGTAATACTATTTTGAGACTTAAAACTCATGAATGTTTTCTGAAATAGGGGTTGGTGTTGTTGGAAATGGAAAAAATGATAATTAAAATATTTTACGTACAAAATCTACCTTAGCGGAAACACCTCTGTCAAAAAGGGCCTTAGATTTATAACCAAGTCTGAACGTCCTAAGTCGTTATTAATCTGTTTATAAAAAAGATAAAAGGTTTTAATTATTTATTATAAGTAATACTATTTTCAGATTTAAAACTAACGAATGTTTTCTGTAATAGGGGCTGGCGTTATTGGAAATGGAAAAATGACAATTAAAATGTTATACATACAAGATCTGCCTTAGCGGAAGCACCTCGGTTAAAAAGGGCCTTAGATTTATAAGCAAGCCTGAACGACCTAAGTCGTTATTATTCTGTTTTTCATTGACTCTTCTTTAAATTTTGACAGGCATTTTGTTTTAGCGGTGATATTTGAAATCACCCGTTGTCAAAAGACAGAAATTCATCAAATCAATAGACAGGTCAATAAAATCAGACGATCGATATCAAACCAAACCAAGCGTTTTATTTTACCCAACGCTTATCATTATCATTAGACAGCCATAATAATAATATCACTCAAATACCTCTGGCAAAAGGGGTCCTAGATTTATAAACAAGCTTGAACGCACTCTCTCGTTTTGAAAATAGGCAAATACCCCGGGGGTAAACAAACAAGCTGACTTTGATTTGCAATTTTGATAATACAAAAGCGTTTTGAAACAAATATCATTTCCATTTCGTAAGACAGCTATAGGATTTCGTTTTATTTTATCCACGCTTATTATTATATTAGACAGTCATAATAACAAAAATATCCCTCAAATTAACGTGTACACTATTGGCGAGTTGAGCATACAGTGATAAAAACACGTTTTACAATTAAATCAGTAAAAATTCCTACACACCAACAAATATAACCAAACATGAAATCAGTCCTCTAGCAATTAAATAAAGTAAATGAAATAAGGGTAAGGATTAAAATAAAAAACGTGCACTTACCAGGGCTGTTGTCGATAATCGTATTAGAACCCCTTGATAGGTTGAACATCTGCTTACACTCACATCACATGCACTTTAACTGAATAATATAACGTACCTAGAATCTCCCAGAAACCATTAATATAAAGTAGTTATTTTGGGGATTTCCCCAGTTATATAACCACAATAACAACCTTTCACTATTCAAGTATATCTAATGTATTTGGAGAAAATAACAGTCCTACATTATTGAAATCTTTATGTAAGTTACACGGATTCGGATTGTATGATGTTCACGTTCTTTGCGCGTGACAAGAAATCTCTCCAATTAGATTACACTCATTTTTAAAAGAATACTTGTTTATTTGTGACGTCATCTAGTGGTGTATTTTTAAATTGGTGCATGGTTTCTGTAATGGAAGCTGATCGTGGCTTTACCCAGTAGTATATTTTATGGTTTAAATGGTCAACATAAATCATTTAATGCTTTCCAACAATTATTAATATAAAGTAGTTAATAACTTTCGCTGTTCAATTTCTTCCACCGTGACTGGGAAAAAATCCCAATTACTTAATACCTTGAAAGATGCAATGTGGTGTACATGTTCCTTGTTCTTGACTAATTACACTTACGTTAAAATGTGGATTTGTTTGGTTGAAGGTAAACGAGTAGACCTTTGCTTTTGAGAAACTGCGGGGAATTTGAATTTGACTCCCAGGCATTTGACCATTTGGTTATCTAACCCCACACATTTGTCTATTTTGAATAACGACTTATACAGAAAACAACCTTCATTTCAAAAACGCTGACCGGGTTTAAGTTACAGCTTGCAGAAAACAGACTCCAATTTAATTGAATTAAGCTACAACTTGCAAAACTAACCCTCAACTCAAAAATACTGACTTCTGACAATACTAACCCTACGCCGTAACTAAAATCACTAATGCATACTAACCTATAAGACACCGTCAAACAAATCGATTAATCATTCAATTCATTTGTTTTTGTCTGACAACACAGTAGACAATTTAATTATGAGTCATAAGTGTTAAATGGCTGTTATTGATTTCGCCCTTACTCTTAGACGTACAGGTTGTTTTAATTTTTGCATTAAATCGAATAAAACTACAGAAGTTGATTTCAAATCAGACAAAAAATCTCTTCAATTAGATTACACTTATTTTTAAGAGCAGACTTGATTGTTTGTGATGTCATCTAGTGATGTATTTTTAAACTAGTGCATGTTTTCTGAAGTTGATCGTGGCTTTACTTAGTAGTAGATTTTTAAAAGCAGATTTGCTTATTTGTGACGCCGTCTAGTGATGTATTTTTAAACTAACGGATATTTTCTGTATTGGAAGTTGATTGTGATCGTCTCTTTCTCTATTCTCTCCCGTCTCCCAAGCATCTCTCGTTTCACTCGTCTCTATCGGTTCTCTTGTCTATCGGCTCTCCCTCTTCTCCCCCGGTTCTAGCGCTTCTCTCATCTTTCTCTATTCTCTCATTTTGCACGTTTATCTTTCTCTCGTTTCTGCCGTTTCTCTCGTTTCTATCGTTTTAGGTTAGGTCAAAACACGTAAATATTAGGTTAGATTAATAAACGCAGGATTTTTAGGTTAGGTCAATACGAACGTATTAGG
Source organism: Vesta saturnalis (assembly GCA_036346205.1). NCBI lineage: Eukaryota > Metazoa > Arthropoda > Insecta > Coleoptera > Lampyridae > Vesta > Vesta saturnalis. The sequence continues at coordinate 5,468,416 of JARFJB010002472.1, read as the reverse complement.
TTAGGTTAATACACGTAAAATTTTAGGCTAGGTCAATACACGTACAATATAAAATTGTAGGCGAGCATTGCCCTAACGGGTTCAGGAGATATTGCGGCCCTGTCTTCTGATTAGTTGTGTGTACGGCCAGGTTTCGCGTATTGATTGAAGAACCTACGAATAGACCACGCCCCTGTTTCTAATTGTTAGCATTCAATTTTGTTTTTGAAGACATAATTTGTTTTGGTGAGCAATCTCACAGACAAATTTAATTATGAGTCGTAATTAAAAGTAGTAGTGTATCAAGGTGCCTAAGACTCTGATTGACTGGTTTTGTCTTTGTGGCGACACCTAGTGGTATATTTTTAAAAACTAGTAAGATGTTGGACTGAAGCTATTTTTAGCAATACACCTTGGTTATTATCAGTAATAAAAAGATAAAGTGTTTTTCAGTTTGTGACACCAGCTAGTACTGTATTTTTAAACTCACGAATATTTCTGTAACAGAAGAAGACCTAACCTAATATTTTATATTATATGTGTACAGACCTAACCTAACACTTTACGTGTATTAGCCTAACCTAGTACGTGCGTATTGACCTAACCTAAACCATGCATTTATTACTCTAGCCTAATATTTACGTGTATTGATCTAACTTGAAACGAGAGAAACAGGAGACGAGGGAAAGGCGAGAGACGAAAGAAATGATAGACCAGAGAAACGCGAGATACGAGGGAGACGGGAGAGAACATGGAGAGGCGGAGGAGACGATCACGATCAGCGTCTATTACAGAAAATATTCGTTAGTTTAAAAATACATTACTAGACAGCATCATAAACAAGCAAATCTGATTTTCAAAATATACTACTAGGTAAAGCCACGATCAACTTCTATTACAAAGAACATGCACTAGTTTAAAAATACACCAGTATATGACGTCACAAATAATCAAGCTTTTGAAAATAAGTGTAATCTAATCGGAGGAATTTTTTGTTTGATTTGAAATCAGCTTCTGTCAGTCTGTAACAACCTTTTTTTGTGGTTGTATAAAAAAATACGTTAATCTAAAATCATTAATTTATTTGGCATAATATTAGAAAAGTTTTAATTATTATTATGTAGAATTGAAAACTGGCAACTTAAATTGCATTTTCTAGAACAAATCTTTTGGGTGTAATATTACATAAATAGTTTTAGTTCCCTTTCTTAAAAAATTGGATTTATATTATTGTATTCGCGCAAGCGTGAATATTATATATACTTGAGTTATTCAGAAAGCTTTTGGTAATTCAGTTAATGCTGACTGTTAACAGCAATAAGAATGATTTTTACTTAATTTTTTATATAGTGTGCCATCATATTTTTGGTGGTAAGTTTGTTTTTTCTCATTATATTTTAGCTAAAGCCTTTGCTTTTTAGGCACAATTTTTTTACCACATTATTTTTTTCCACATTATTTTTTTTCCACATTACCACATTATTTTTTTTGTTAATTACTCACTTTTAAGTACGCCTCTTACAATAAGTTTATGGATCGAAAATTTCTACAAACACATAGTTATTCGATTTATTACAAGACTCGCAAGGATGTTGTGAAACGCTATCCTACTAGTTGACATTTCCGTATCCAAAATGAACACTGGAACCATTATACAGAGGTATTTATATAGTAGTGAATTTTTTAGTTTTTAAGCTTAGCTTTAAAAACCTTTTTTCTTCCTCTCCTTATTATCCATAAATTTGGTAATAAACTTTATTGCATATTGTTATTTTTTGTTATTATTAGAAAGCATTTAATGTTCATTAAATAGGTTTTGTTATTCCTGTCAAAGATAACATGGTGCCCGAGAATTCATTTAATTATATTTTATAATTTTTTTTTACATTGCATTTTTAGTAATTAGAGAAATGAAAATAACGAAACAGGTGAGAAACAAGACGCATTTCAGGTAGATTAATCAAGATCTAAATTAGAACCCTCCCTATCTCAATCTACTGATGAGCCAGCGGCACATAATCATACAAAATTGTTCTTATTATTACAATTTGTATTGTTGTTAAAATTTGGCAAAGTTACATTATTATACTTTGGCGCCCGAGCAGGGACATTGAAATTTATTACTTGACTCTGATTTTTATTGCTTGAAATTTATTGTTTTTATTCATTTGTGTTAATGTTACACTGGGGCTCGAAAAAGGGACCTGAATTGCGTTTCTAATGTTAGTTGTTTTCATTTTGGTTTGTTTATGTAAAGTTGACATAATTTTAAGGAGTGTTACGGTTTATTGTTTTACGCTTGGTCTTTTATGTGTTTTTATAAGGAATTTATTGAATGTGTTATATAATATGTTACGATGTCAACTGTAAATTATTTAGTTGATGTTCTTTATAGTGATGAATTACTTGTCGAATTACAGTATAGGAATGTAATTGGAGCAGAAGCGTTGACTGTAGTAGAGAAGCGTAAACTTTTAAGACGTTTGTTAAATGCAGAAAAGATCAATCCAAATTCACTTGATTACATTTTATGTAGGTGGAATTATTAAAAATGCATTCAATATTTGATTATGATACATTACAACGATTTATAGATTCAATTCTAGGTCATGATTTATCCCATTCAGTTTTTGTTATTTAAACGATATTGTTTTTAAGTACTTTTAAAGGCTTACTGATGCCAAGTTAAATATTAATTAAAAGATAAATGTGAATTTTGTAAATCTCAATTATCATATTTAAGTTTTGTTATTGATAAACTTCATAACATTCAATTGTTAATATATTTATTTTAATTTTGAAACGCTTGAATTACATTACTTTTGATAATGAATTTTGAATTTTTATGTTTACATGATCAATTGTTGACTTTATGAAACGATTTATTAGAAATTATTGAATCCATTTAACGAAAACTTTGAAATGAATTACAAATTTAGATTATTTTATTTCTTTGTCACATAATGACAATATTAATACTTTAGTTAGTATTCCTGCTTAAGCTTTTTCCAAATTAATTGGAATTAACAAATTTTGAGAGTTCCGTTCATGTTTTTATAATTTAAAATTTAATGGTAGTAGTTTAGATGCGACCGTTTAACATATTTTTGTGTTATTTGTGTGTAAATTCCATTTGTTATTTTCTTAGATTGTACTTCTTCTATGTTGAATTGTTTTTATTGAATTCGTAACGCTGTTCATGAGTCTACGAAATTTTCACCTTCCTTTTGGCGTTTGGTCGGACAGTTCCTATTTCTGGAGATTTTTATGGTCGACTAAAGGATTTCAAAGAGGATGATTTATTTATTACTAACCGTGAACAATTAGTTCAAGATTTAAATGAACTTTCACCCATTTTTAAACATGTTAAACAAAATTTACATGCAGCTTACGAAAGAAATTCAAAATCTTACAATTTGCGACGTCGTCCGTTGAGATTAAACGTTGGCGATTTGGTTTGGAAAAAGAATTTTACTTAATCTGATGCGACTAAAATTATAGTCAAAAGTTAGCTCCAAAATTTATTGAAGCGAAAGTTATTGAAGTGGTAGGTCCAACTACGTACCGATTGGCCACCTTTTGATAATAAACCCTTAGGTGTTTTTCATGTTAAGGATTTAAAACCACATTAGTGCTTATTTTTTGTATTCTTTTGATTGTTTTCTATTTTAGTATTTTTACATTCTGGTTTTCTTATTTATATTTTTTAATTATTTTGATAATTTTTCAAAATAATTTTATTTTGTGCTTATTTTGCACATTATTTTATTTTATATTGTTGTGGCTTTGCAAACCACTTAATTATTTTTTTACATTTGTTAGCATGATTTTTGCTACATTTGTTTAGCACGATGGTTGATATTTAGATCCCATTGTGTGATTGAATTGCCGACTTTGTGGGACATTAGTTCTCAGGCAGATTATCTTTCTTTATTGGATTTTCCATTTGCTATTGTTACAATAGTAAAATTGAAGATAACTATTTTGAGTTTACCTCTGTTCGTTAATTTGACGTGTAAACTCTTTACCATTGATAAGAAAACTAGTAATGCTTCTATACGTTTTTATTTTCTGATTGATTTAATTATTTTATTTTTCCTGATTTGTGTAGTGTTACTATTCTTGGACGGTGCTTGAGGACTTCGGTTCGCCTCGTGTCAACCTCGATTAGTTCACTTCCTGATTATGACGTTTTGGTAGTTTTAAGAGGGGGTTGTTGTGTTCGTAAGAGTGCATCACCTTTCTCTTTGCTATCTCACCTAGATTTCGATTTATTTATAAAATGTGCGTGTTAGTTAGGGTATGTTGGGTCTTGGACGATGACTGTGGAACAACATGAAACCTGAATCTCGTGAAGGGTAGAGTGGCCTCTCTTGTTCTCCACGACGAAGCATCCTGAGCTAATTTGCCATGAAAATAATCGTATCTTGGATTTACCGATTTTGACTCACTTATCGAACGTGACAGTGGTAGTTGTGTTATGTACCTAGGAGTCTTGGTTTGAGACCACCGGGGTAGGGTAATGGAACCGCCTCTCTCGACCTCAAATCTCGTGATTATTTATTGTTAGTCCGAAAGGATTGTTTTTAATACTTATACTCTCGAGTAGAGTGGCGTTTAGCCTTGATTTTTGTGAAGTTGCACGATGACCGTTTCCGGGTTCTCTGCCCACTGTCCCTTCAGGTCATGGTAGGTTACGGTTTCCGTTCGTTTTTACCTTAGAATCAACTTTTTTACCGGATACTCATTTTGCTCTTCTGATGGTGGTTTGCTTCACTAACCCCACCAGTTAAAGTTTTTGACTTTATTTAAGGTTTCGGGTCCTTGATTCTCGACTAGTGGCGTGTGCGGGTGGTAGCGCGTCATTAGCTTTTTGGTGTTGCGAGGGTCTTTCCTGACCAACGTCACCACATTTTCCGTACTTCCTCGTACATTTTCTTGTTATTTTTTAAATATTGCTTATATTTTAATTAGCTTAGTGTTTGGAATCTCCGCTTTGGTGATCTCCGAGTCCAAATTTTAAGAGGGGTGTGTAACAACCTTTTTTGTGGTTGTATAAAAAATACGTTAATCTAAAATCATTAATTTATTTGGCATAATATTAGAAAAGTTTTAATTATTATTATGTAGAATTGAAAACTGGCAACTTAAATTGCATTTTCTAGAACAAATCTTTTGGGTGTAATATTACATAAATAGTTTTAGTTCCTTTCTTAAAAATTGGATTTATATTATTGTATTCGCGCAAGCGTGAATATTATATATACTTGAGTTATTCAGAAAGCTTTTGGTAATTCAGTTAATGCTGACTGTTAACAGCAATAAGAATGATTTTTACTTAATTTTTTATATAGTGTGCCATCATATTTTTGGTGGTAAGTTTGTTTTTCTCATTATATTTTAGCTAAAGCCTTTGCTTTTTAGGCACAATTTTTACCACATTATTTTTTCCACATTATTTTTTTCCACATTACCACATTATTTTTTTGTTAATTACTCACTTTTAAGTACGCCTCTTACAATAAGTTTATGGATCGAAAATTTCTACAAACACATAGTTATTCGATTTATTACAAGACTCGCAAGGATGTTGTGAAACGCTATCCTACTAGTTGACATTTCCGTATCCAAAATGAACACTGGAACCATTATACAGAGGTATTTATATAGTAGTGAATTTTTTTAGTTTTTAAGCTTAGCTTTAAAAACCTTTTTTCTTCCTCTCCTTATTATCCATAAATTTGGTAATAAACTTTATTGCATATTGTTATTTTTTGTTATTATTAGAAAGCATTTAATGTTCATTAAATAGGTTTTGTTATTCCTGTCAAAGATAACATGGTGCCCGAGAATTCATTTAATTATATTTTATAATTTTTTTTTACATTGCATTTTTAGTAATTAGAGAAATGAAAATAACGAAACAGGTGAGAAACAAGACGCATTTCAGGTAGGTTAATCAAGAGCTAAATTAGAACCCTCCCTATCTCAATCTACTGATGAGCCAGCGGCACATAATCATACAAAATTGTTCTTATTATTACAATTTGTATTGTTGTTAAAATTTGGCAAAGCTACATTATTATACTTTGGCGATAATATAATAAAGTTAGTTTATAAGCCTTATTCGATTTAATGCAAAACCAAAGACAAGCTGTATGTATTTTTAAAATATACTGCTAGGTGGAGCCACTTCCATTACAGAAAGCATCCATTAGTCTATACACAAGTAGCTAGTGCCACAAACAAATTCAAATTTTAGAGTAAAGGGACCAGGACAAGTGGGCTAAGACCCTGAACCATGTGCCGAATATCTATACCTGTCTTACAAGTTAGAATTATGACCTCTTGTTAGAATACAAATTCTAATTTTCCGCCAAAGAGACCAGTGGGCGAGGTCCCTGGGGCAAGTTGCGAAGCCCTACACTTGTCTTACAAGTTATCATTAGGGCCCCCTTATTAGAATACAATTTCCAATTTCCCACCAAGGGGGCCAGGGGGTGAAGGCCCGAAAGCTAGTTGCGAAGCCCTTTACCTGTCTTATAAGTTAGCATTGGGCCCCCTTATTCAAGTTCAATTTTCTCGTCTCTTGGCGCATAGAGCCTCGCCGTGTTCTTTAAGATTGTGTTAATCCCTGATGTGATATAGTAAATTTAAATGTATGTCGTTATTTAATACATCGTCTTAGACGATTACTATTGGCTCAAAAATTGAAAGCTTGATAAATTTGCACATGATTAAATGCTCTTTCAGGCTTTACTTTTTTTAATAGAGTCTTAACCTTCATTGCCCAAACTCAAGGATTTACGTTAAAACGCTCATAACAAGCACTCGACGCATATCAAAAATTAATCTGAAAATATTGCTTTAAATATCATAACTTCACAACTTCAAAAATTCATCATGAAAATAATATGCAATGTAATCATCAACATCTACATAACTCAATACTTTATCACTGAATTGATTTTGAAACTCTACAATACTTTGTATTAAAACAAAGAAACTTTTCTGTTACTTAACAATTCCTAATTGCCATAAACTTTCACGTTAATAAAAATATTTCTAAAATTGATGGTGTTGCTTTTCATATATTAATTTTAAACAAACGTCAAATGTTAGATATTAAAATTTGCAAGGCCTTACTTCAAAATTCGATTACGTTGTCCTCCATATTATACTTTAAGTAAAATGAACTTTCATCCCAAAATCTGTTAGCAAACTTACGTGCTCGCAAAAATTTGGGATTTACATAAAAAAATAACATTCCTTGCTTTCTATGTTAGGTATGAAAACATGAACAAAAAGGATAATAATCGTAAAGCTCGGGAAGTATGCACTGGAGAAACCCTAAAATATGCATGCAAATATGCACCAAAAACGGGTCAGAATAAGCACTAAAATATGCTTTTATGCATTTTAGTATACATAATAAAACAACGAAATAAATACTCATTTTACATTATATTTATATATTATTTATTGTAAGAACTACATATACAAAAACTAAATAAAAAATAAGTATAAAAAATTATTTTATTTATTTATTAATAAATAGTAATTACTATATTTAAATTATAATCCTTCATTATATTACCTTTATTTATTTCCGTTAAAACAATATACTATTAAGTGTTTTTCTAAGTTGTCGACAGTAAAACTTTGCCATCTATCTGTTAACACTAGTTTGTAGGCGGAAAAAGTGCGTTCGACTTTACAAGATGTCAATGGTGCAAATTTCAATTTATTTAGAGGGTTCTAACTGTAAATTAAATTTATCATCACTAGAGAGCGGATTTTATGCATTATACAATGCCAAAATATGTGCATATATATGCACTTAAAAATTGTAAAATATGCAGAAAATATGCATTATTTTTTCGAAATATGCAAAATAAACTACCAATAAAAAATGTGATTTTTACATCTTTAATAAAAAAAATTTAATACATAATATGCAAAAAACTTTTACAAAAAAGTATTTACATAAAAAATTGAAACTATTAGTTAAAAAATAATACATAATTAACATAAGACGTATTAATAATAATATAATATACTTACCATATGAACAAAAATTATTTAAATAAAGGGTGGCTTTGGAATGCTGAACGTACGTTGCATGATTGATTCAAATCGAAACGGACATTTGATTGACATGTAGAACCAACAGCAAGCTGAACCTATCAAAGACAGTGATTTTGTTTACCGTGGCCACCCGTTATCTAAATAATTTGTGTTCATGTGGTATTATAAATTTTAAATTATAGGTACTTAATACTCCTATGCTTCATTGCGTTGATTTGCAAAACAATTTATAATTATATGCTTTTCTTTATTTTCTGGTAGAAAATTTTGACGTCTATCAGAAAGTATATATTTATAGGTGGAAAAACTTCTTTCCACGTCTACAGACGTTATAGGTGCATTTTTTAATGTGGTTAATATGGACAAATCTAACTGTATATCCAGATCTTCCCGATTTTCGTCCAGAGTCAAAATTTTGTTAATTTTAGTTAACAGCTGATAACCACTATTTTTTTGTAAAATTTCCTTAAATTTATTTGAAATAATTTTGCCAGTATTTCCTGGGGCAGTATAAATTAATTTTTGAATATTATTTACTAGTTCCATCGATACGTTAAGTGGCAATGCTTCCGTGTCCAATTTACAAATAGTCCCGCTTACAAAATAATAATGTGCTTTTAGAAATGCTAATTGATTGCGCAGTTCTGATTTCTTTAAAACCGATTGCGCTTTATTGATACAAGCACTTGAATTAATGCCGAGGTTAGACATCATCTTTTAAAGATATTAATTTTAATAGGATATAAAAATTTCTAACTTTGAACAAGAGTCCCGAAAATATTTCATAACCTGAGTTTCAACGCAAAAATTGAAAAAAAAAATTTAAATTATGCAAAAAAAAGTTCAAAATATGCGTAAAACATCAAAATATGCAGTATTTGGCGAAATATGCAGTATTTGGCCAAATATGCAAAATATGCAAAAATTAATTAGCGCCAAATAATTATAATTAATGCGATTCGTATAAAAACCGAAACGCATGGGTGGTACTATAAAATATAAGCAATATGCAGTTTGCATAAAATCCGCTCTCTAATCATCACCGTACTACTTTCACTAATAAAATTGAATATGTAAGTACATATTAAAATTCTTGAATCTCAATAGTTAATTTATTAATTATTTGGTTCTTTAAAAGAAAACAATTTTGAAGTTTAGAACTTTAATTTCACTTTTATTAAATAGTTTAATTCTTTTTTAATTGTGTATTTTCAATTATACAACCTAAACGTTTCGATAACACAATTTTATCAATGTAAAAAAATTAAATTAAAATTTTCCAACATTGACAAAATTGTTTTCAACATCTTTAACAATTTTAATAGATATTACTACTGACGAAGATAACTGTAAGTGTTATCGAAACGTTTAGATTGTATAATTTAAAATACACCATTAAAAAACCCAAAAAAGATAAATAATTTATTATGTGTGATAATGGTGGAAGTTTACATTTTAATATCCATATTTCATTTGTTTATGAGGATTCAAGTAGATAATAAACTAGTTTTTCTTTGAACCTTAAATTTAAGTGGGGCTGCAGCAAATGATTTTATTGGCTAAAATCAATTAGATTTCCCTTCTTAAAAATCAAGGACAATTTTAATAATACAAATTACGAAAATTCCTTTATTAAGCCTCCGGCAACAACCCATAATGTTACTTTTACAGCGGCATCCGGCTTATCACTTAGCAGGATGTACTTACTTTACCTGCTCACAAAGAAATAATTACAATAAAATTTTTTTTTGCGATTTAATTCCGAAAATCGCTCAAAATATGCACTTTTAATAAATGCATATGCATTCATAAAATTTTGTCAAAATATGCTTATGTGCACTTTAAATGCATTTTGCAAATTTCCCGTGCTCTCTAATAATGATAAATATGTGTATGGGCTCGACGCCTCGACCATTAACGTGCAAAACGGTACAAAGATAAGAGCTAGTAAAAATAAGCATTGTTGGCGAATCAACAGATACCTAACTACATTCAGATTAGTCGTTAATATGCTACACCAACAAAAAACCACAGAAAAAAAATACAACGTTCTAAATCGAGACGTTCTATTGTGATCAAAATATCAATACGCAAAGGTTTGTAAAATCAAGAACTATAGTTCAAGTATAGTCTTTAAACGCAAATTTTGGCTTAATTTAACACATGTAACCATTACTTCTTCTACAGTAGAGTAGTAAACATTAATTAATCAAGTCAAACATGAACAATCATAAATTCACATTTGTAATGTTATTTACGAATGCATAACAAGTGATGTTACATTAGGTAACAGTTTTACTGGTTCTGGAGGATTACACACTCGTCTGACGGCTCGCCAATACACTTCTTCTAAAAACATCTTTACTATGATAGTAATGGAAAATACAATTATAAATCTAATAGCATTTATGGTATTCAAGTCAGATACACAAATTAATCAATATGATATATTGCTATAATGCTTAGGGAACAGCGCTATGTATTTGGCATCCATCTATCTATCCAATGTTCTAGTTGTCAACATGGTTAATATATGCACACCACCACGTAACTACGCACATCTTAAATTCTAATTCGATTTAATCCTCAAATAAATTATAAATACAATTTTAAATATTTACAACTCTACTAAACTTTAGATAACGATACGAAATTGTGTTCAATGTTAAATAGTGTAGATCTATTAAATCTACTAAAACGAAAGTTCTATTAATTTATTAAAGCTCAACATCAAATATTCGAACTTTCATCGCGTCACAATGAAGACTAATAATTGTCCAGAGAGCTTCCATTTAATGTACAGGAAATGAATGTCCGTCATCATTCGCAAATCTCTACATTCCAAATTGTTAGCTTCTCACAACGGTATTATAATCGAAAACGATAAACAATCATCCAAGTGGATCGCGACGCGCTTGTCAGTACTTCGTCTAGGCCAAGAAACAAATCTTACTAATAAACTATCGGACAGTTCCATCACAAAGGTACGTTTGTTAGGGTGGTAAATGTTATGAAAGAACGCCGATAACAAATCTAGTATCCACTGTTTCCTATCCTAACAATTTATTAATACCCACTAACTATCCCTCGACCGCGCGGTAGCGGCCGTTGGGCACTCACTCTCTCAACTGTTCGCTGTATCTTGCCACTCTGAAATTTACACTTCGACCTCTTGCTCATGAAAAACAAGATCATCTCGCCATCTTCATTAAAATTTTCTTCTCATAATTAACAACCAATTACATTTAGTGGACAGCTGAATTGCCCACCTGGTGTGTTAATTACCCAATTTTAACCCAATAACCAACTTTAGCCACTCATGAAAAATTATCATTATCCAAAAGTGAAAAGTTGCTATCATGTAACCTTTGTTAATGATGAATCGAAGTATGTTTATTTAAAAGCGGTAACTTAACCCGGGATCGATCACACCTAACAGCAACATTATTTAAATAATTATTTATTTCCCAAAAACCGTTTTTATAGAGACCATTGCAAATAAAGCAAAATAACGTGTTAGACACAAAATTCTAATACCAATCAACAAATGCTGAGGAATATGAACAAGTCACACCATTAGATTTTTTTAACAATCTTGTTAAGCTCGTCACGTGTTAGGTACGTCGATTACTTGCATGTTGTCTGTAAGGGTAGTGGACCATTATTGATAGAGACTTCTGGAAAACTGAAAATACAATAACATATTTTAAAACCTTAACAGATAAATTTGAAACGTTGTAGGTGTATATTTTATGCCAAGAAAATCGATGCATCTGAGCACTTTTAAAATCTTTTGTTACAATCCAACTGCGACTTTTATAGCTATACGCACTTGGAATAATAACAAATATTAAAAAATCATTACACCAGTTATTTTCAAAACCTTATTTCTTAATTTAAATTCGCAAACGAATAAAAATGTTCACAATTCCATCGGAAATAAAATTTTTACATTATAATTAACCTTAAAATACCACAAATGTAACTCTTTATCTTTTCATCATCTAAAGAAAATACCGCTTATGGGTTATAGCTATAAATATAAGCGTTGATTGTTTTTAGTCAATGATATAAGCGTTGATTGATTTAGTCAATGATATAAGTTAGTGTATCAATGAAGTTCCAGCTGGTGTTTTTCTAAATAAACTTACTTGCACCAACTGGGGAATGTCTTAAATATTAAGGGTTTCTTTATATAAGAGCACTCAAATTTTTTTAATTTATTTTTCTTTTGTGGATGTTTGCTTATCCTGGTATGTACGGGATAATAATGATATATAGTTTTAAGTTGTAATTTTTAATGTGTTATTTTGAGTGAAATTCAGACGTTTTGTTGAAGATTAACCGAAACCCTTACGTTACCGATATAAACGTTCTGCTCATTATCAATTTTTTATTTTATTTTAATATCTTCTTATAATATACTTTTTTTTTAAATATGGAATCATTTATACGGATTTTTGTTAACGTTTATTGTGAACACCAAGTTCCAACTACGTTAATTTAATTTATAGGTCTTTCTATTTGAGGTTGTTTCATACTTGAAAACTAAGAGTAGGGTTAACGTAATCTGTAATTAATCTGTAATAGATTTTTGAAAATTAATATTATAAAGTATTATAAAGATGGATGAAGTCAATTTTCAAATCACACCTAAGTTATCAGTTTACTTTTGGTAAACAGCTTTAGATCTTATTCATGACTTTTTTCCGTTCAAATTTTCAAGCAGATGGCGCCAGTTTGATGTTGATTTTCCCGCTTAGGGCGTTTTTGTAAAACAACAGCGAGTATTCTAGCAATTTCACTTGTAAGTAAAACGCATGGTCTAGATACGGGTTCGTTGTATAACATGCACTTTATCTGTTTTTTGATTTGTATCATAACAATTACACTAGTAGTAACTGAAAATGTTTGTGTTACATTTTTTATAATTTTACTAGATCTTTAATTAGTATTTCAAGCTTTAGCTGTGAATGATTTTACGACTTTTAAATTAAGGTTTTTCACAACTTTGTGGCAATGTCGTGACATGATTAAATGTTTTTAATTCGTTGTTTGATTGTAGTATTTTTCATTATTAGCCTTCGTACGTTACAACAGCTGCAATACTAAGCAGTTTCGTGGATGTCATATTACTGCTTCACGCATTAACTAGGGCAAATTCAAAAGTCACAGCGTAATAGGCTGAATAAGTTATTACTTTCTTTGCTGTTTACACTTTATATCTTGAGATAATTTTCATAAAAAAAGCGCTTTCATTTCATTACACAGATTTTAACAACAGTGTTTTAGTGATTTATAAATTGTGAATAACGTTTAATATCGTTAAATAGTATAACAAAATTGTCTTGATAATACGTATTTAAGAAATGAAAATTGCTTCAAAATACTGTAAATGCTTTCAAGCAGTTAAAAAGCGTAATAGTCTAACAAATAGAAATGCATCTCTATATAAATTTAATTGATCTTTAACCGTAGGGCTTCTCCATTCACCCTTAATTACATTTTATTTCCAGAACGATTCTTCGCTAATATAGTTACATGTGATTAGCATAAATATTGCTGGTGTAGGTCCCGTTTGGTGGAGGCCCTACGTATGAATCAGGCCACAAGTGGTATACATAGATTAGATTCTTTTCCGATTAAGTAGTGTTTTAAAATAATCGTTTTAAGTTATTAACTGTACACGTAGCAAACATAACCGTAGTTAATCATTCAAGGTGTGCCACTTAGAAATACTGCCTTGACTTTTATTATTATGGTAGCAATGAAAACACTAAGAGGTATTCAAGTGATAGGTGATAATTCACAAAATATATAATATTGTGTATTATTTTGTTCTAGTACGCAAAAAAATGAGATAGAGGTTTAGAATTGTCCCATATTGCCGTACATGTACAAAGCTAACGTTAAATTGGCCATGGCACTTTGGATTACATACACATTCACATACGTATACACATAGACGTACACGTACACGTACACGAACACGTACACGTACACGTACACGTCCACGTACACGTACACGTACACGTAGACGAACACATAGGCGTACACATACACGTACAAGTACACGTACACGTACATGCACACGCACTCGCACACGCACACGCACACGCACACGCACACGCACACGCACACGCACACACACGCACACGCACTCGCACACGCACACGCACACGCACACGTACACGCATACGCACACGCACACGCACTCGCACAAGCAAACGCACACGCGCACACACGCACACGCACACACACACACACGCACACGCACACGCAGACGCAGACGCACACGCACACGCACACGCAAGTGCACACGCACATGCGCACGCAAACGCACACACGCACACGCACACGCACACGCACACGCACTCGCACACGCAAACGCACACGCACACGCAGACGCACAGGCACACACACGCAAGCGCATACGCATATTCTCACCCACACGCACTGGAACACGTACACGTACACGCACTCGCACTCGCACACGCACACTCACACGTACACGCAAACGCATAAGCACCCGTCACGCACACGTACACGCAGACGCACTGTTACACGTCCAAACCGCACTAGGCGTCGTGTATGCTTACTAATGTATGCGGGTTGCCAAGCCAGCTAACAGGGAGATGGGCGTTGTCGAAATAATAAGTAAAATGAATGATATACGCTAAAACACCTTACACTGATATTCAAACAGCTCAGTTCGGGAAAATATGTCTCTAGGCGCCACCACAATCGAAACTTTGCTAAAATAATTGTCTTAATCTGGGTGTTAATTAACCCTACTTGATTGTGGAAAGTAGGATTGTGCTTACTCAGTAAACTCTTACACGAGGGTCCTAAAACAAACACTCGTCCCAAACAATTCAACTCAAACTCAAATATATTTAGTACTACCCAGGTTATTAGAAACTTTTTGAATACACCTCGTATACCAAAACTTCCAAAACAAAATTTATCACTCAAATTCAACTGCATTCACGTAACCATTTTCTACGTATCCCTCGTATACATATAAAGTTAAATTTGTACTTATTAATGAATAAATAGTTCTTCATCCAATGATCGATAATTAATTTTTAAAATTCCTAATCAAAAGAAAGCAATGTCATCGGCTTAATAATTGTTACTCCGATATAATAGTGATAAAGTGCTGCAAAACAGTCAAACGAGAATAATCCTTGAAGGTTTAATATTACTAACATGAACGATATCTTTTAAATTTAATTTAATTTTTATAATACTTCTGAATCGTATTTGACATTAGTAAATATATATAAGTTCTCACAACTCATCTCTCTTAGTTATACTTAATGAAATTTTAATTAACAGTTGATCCGTCATTAGTGTACTGCGTTAATGAAACTAACATGAAAATTTTTGCAATCAACCTGGCAAATATAACCTTTCAGGTTGTTCATTAATCTTAAAACCAAAATATGCAAAGTTTACATTCAAGTTGTCAAAAACTAGGTCACCAATTAAGTAAACGTCACAAATGTATCTCATAACTGGCTAAATAAACAACAAAATAAAAATTTAACGATAAATATATATTGTCCTGTATAAAATAATAAACAAATGTTTACATACACTACAGCGTGGTTGAAAAAAAAACCACCGTCAATACAAATTTGTGTTTTTGCAAAAATTCTTAATACTAAAACAACCAATGCAACATAACTCGAGACCGATTATCTTTTTCCTTCAACAATAATTAATTAACTAAACATTACGCAAATTAAAACTAAACAAAAAGATAATCGTGCTTTACTGAATCTTCAAGGTTCTTAAATGTAATTCTTACTTAAAAAAAATTGTCCATTAATCCTACGCTTTTCTTTCTTTTTTCTTCCCGTAAATCAATTATTTGTAGTCCATTTGTATTCCTTAAATTGCCTGAAGGCACATAAAACAAGTACTCCACAATTTCACCAACACTTATGCCTTTCTGCACTCGCGATTAGTCCAACTATGCGAGGTTATTACTCCAATAAACCGTAATAAACCATACACGTTTGGTTGCCTCTTAAAAAAAAGTTTCTCGCAACCTTTAGGACAATTTAGTCCTTCCTTAACACAACTAAACTTTTAATGTCACATAAAATTACCTTAACATTAGCTTAATTTATTACGAAAATTTCGTTTACTTAAAGGTGGTCCCATAAATAATTTTAACTAAATATCGGTACAAGCTCGCGCGCCGCACTCAACACTTATAACGTAATAACTGTTATCCTTTATAAATCTGCTTATGCACTTTTTACTTTCTTGAAAATAAACAAACTGATTTTATCTTCAATCTCAATTTTATTAATTGTTTTATTTATGAATGTCTTAAACGATTCATCCCCTTTGGGGTTACGCAGTTGTTTAAACAATGACTTCCTTCAATATTATTCACAAATATAACTCCAACTCAACCCATTCTAACTTCACACATCACCTCGCGCGCGCGTCTCTCCGAGCTCTCACCAACAACAACCAAAACTTAAGCTCCCGTCAATCTCTGACTTTCCTATTTATACCTTAAGCCATCCATCTTTAAACATGTCCAACTTCCTCGCTATATTCTCCAATAGTATTCACTCAATCTTTCTTAGTCCCGACTGATGCTACCATCTGTACAACCACTCTCATAACTACAATACATCGCCATATTTGTTTTCACTTACAAATTTTCCAATTACTTTATGGATAAACCAGTTCTCGTCATCACATTCATTCAGTAGCCACTCTGGACTATTACACAACTTTCAACGCTTATCTCCCACATTCGCTCGATCTCCTTCCGCAACATTTGCAAAAATAAGTACAGTCTAAGGTCTCAAATCCCATATACATACACGTATTCTTAAAACTTATTGCACAACATTACGAGAACTTACTATAATTAACAATTAACATACCAAATCTTTCTCTACATATTTTCTAAAACATTCTACACTTATACACTCACATCTTCTGGCCAAGATTACTCCTCTATCCCCCAACATTCCATTCCTTGCAGTAGCAAAACAGTAGCAAACATTATCGTCCCATCGACAAATTTCTTTTCACATTTACATTCATCAGAATCTATTTATTTTAACACAATGTCTCTATAATATTCAAATACACGTATCTACATACTGAATGATATTTCTCCTAAATTTCCAGTGGCGTATCACCCACCCACATACATTATGCATATACACAAAAAAATTTTTTTTTTCGTTCAAACTCAATACACCCGTACTTAAAACACGTAATACACATCATTATAACATCTTACATACGGGGTGCGTTATCGCAACCTGACAGCACACGTACACGTACACATAGACATACACGTTGACGTACACGTACACGTACACGTACACGTACACATACAGTACACGTACACGTACACGTACACGTACACCTCCACGTACACGTACACGTACACGTACACGTACAGGTACACGTACACGTCACGTACACGTACATGTACACGTACACGTACACGTACACGTACACGAACACGTACACGTACACGTACACGTACACGTACACGTACACGTACACGTACACGTACACGACACGGACACGTACACGTACCACGTACACATACACGTACACGTACACGTACACGTACACGTACACGTACACGTACACGTACACGTACACGTACGTACACGTACACGCTACACGTACACGCACACGTACACGTACACGTTCAGTTAAACGTACACGTACACGTACACGTACACGTACACGTACACGTACACGTACACGTACACGTACGTACAGTACACGTACACGTACACGTACACGTACACGTACACGCGTACACGTACACGTACACGTACACGTACACGTACACGTACGCACAGTACACGTACACGTACGCACGTACGCAACACGACACGTACACGTACACGTACACGTACACGTACACGTCACGTACACGTACACGTACACGTACACGTCACACGTACACGTACACGTACACGTCGACGACGTACACGCGCCTACACGTACGTACAGTACGTACACGTACACGACTACGTACACACGTACACGTACACGTACACGTCACACGTACACGTACGTACACGTACTACGTACACGTACACGTACACGTACACGTACGACAGAACACGACTACACATACACACTACACTACACTACATACGTACATACATACACTACACATACATATCACATACACATACATCATACACATCATACACATAACATACACATACATCATACACATACACATCACATACACATACACATACACATACACATACACATACACATACAACATACACATACACATACACATACACATACACATACACATACACATACACATCACAACATACACATACACATAACACATACACATACACATACACATACTACACATACACATACACATACACATACATACATACACATACACATACACATACACATACTACAATACACATACACATACACATACACATACACATACACATACACATACACATACACATACACATACACATACACATACACATGCGTACATGCGTACTAACTTGATTTAAAATGGGTAATTATAGCAACTGCAGTAAAGTATGCATTGATAAGGGAACATATTTGAACAGATGCTAAATACATTAGCTTATTACGCTTTTGATTTCATGTTTTCGGGCAATCTTATTTTTCTTTTCATTTAAAATGTATGTTAAACATGATTCTGAACTAATTAAAGGTTATTCCTGTTTGTACATTTTAAGTAAATAGAAAATAAAGTGCAAATGTTATAATAGTTTTGCAGTTTAAAATAAGTAGTGTTGTTGAAATCATGAATGACAGTCAGGAAGAAGACTTTTTGCAATCGTATTTCAATATTAAACAGTGCTATATTATGAATCATTTTTTATTTGCCGATACCTATGGTTATTTTTTAAAACTCGTGCAAAAAGTGTTCATTGCTCTCAACGTGCTGTCCAACTCAGCTTAAAGGCCTTATTAGACAAATGCTCGTCCTGTGTGGTAAACACTCACTTTTTGCCCTTGTTACATAAATAGCTATTAACGGCAACCACAAGTAGTTTCATACTTTGTTTGTGTTAAATGAAACAAAGTGTGATTAAAATTTTGTCAACGTGTACTCGAATACTACTTAAATACGTTAAATATGTATGAAATATAGAATAAACTTCAGATATAACAGACTACGATGCACTTTTGAAAGTAGATTAACCTTTATTAGTACATATTCTATTCTAAGTCACTGTATAATAGTCAATAATTCTCAAAGTGTGGCAATATCTCACTAATTTGGCGAACAATATTACCATTTCGATTTTAAAAACTAAGAATAAGTTAAATAACACTTTCTTTGGAAAAGATGGTGTGAAATTGTTTATTTATTTTGCAAGCTTTTATACAGATACCCTGTCCTTCGTCAGGCAAATATTGATAACTAGATTAGAGAATTAAAATTAAATCACTGTTGTAGACTATATAACTTTTAGTTTTTGAAAATAGACTCCTAGGTATCGGATAGGTCAGAACCATTATCCTTGTTCAAGCTGTTAGGCTGTTTTAGAGTTTCGATAGCTTCTCGAATCTACCTTGGATACCAATTACTATCACCAGAATTCTTGTGTTTTCCAATTTTACATTGTGCAGAGTGTTTAAAGCATGTTCAGCAATACAATACACGCACACTTCACACAGACCTTACAAACCGTGCCTCTGAGAACTTGTAGTTAATCTTAGTACTTATAGTTTATCCGATAACGCTAGAAATCATCTCTAATTTTGAAACGAGTATTAGTCATTTTCCAGCTCCTGAAGCAGCAGAAATCAGATTTGTAACAGAAGAATACCACGTACAGCGCAACCTCCAAAAAAGAATTTAACTTATGCTGATTTATCAATCCTTAAAAGAATTACATAACAACAAAGACTTCACAATTTTACCAGCAGATATACGACGAGCTACTGTTTTAATGGATAAAACTGATTACATCAACAAAACAAATAGTTTACTAAACGATTCTGTCTACACTAAACTATCATACAATCCTAATAACAAGTTCAAATTATCATTCACAAAACTGTTAGTAGAATCAAACTAACCAGATGAAATAATTAAGAAACTAACACCGCAGGATCCTACAATATCAAGATTTTATGGATTGCCAAAGGTGCACAAAACAAATGCTCCACTTCGACCAATTGTAAGGTCCATACATTCAATAACCTACGGATTATCGAAATACCTAAATACTCTACTTACACCTTTTCTGGTTGGAGCAACTCCTTTATGAAGAATTCAGAACATTTTATTGAATTGACTGAAAAATTAAGATTAACTCCAGATGTTTCCTTTCTTAGTTTTGACGTGAATTCCTTGTTCACAAAAGTACCAATAAACGACACCTTACAACTATTAGAACTACATTTCAACCACAAC
This sequence comes from Vesta saturnalis, assembly GCA_036346205.1. NCBI lineage: Eukaryota > Metazoa > Arthropoda > Insecta > Coleoptera > Lampyridae > Vesta > Vesta saturnalis. Next base: position 5,447,898 of record JARFJB010002472.1, on the reverse strand, counting down.
GAGACCAAATTATTTAAACATTGTCTATGTCCTTCTTCTTATTTAATGGTGAGTATTATTAACAGTTAGATGGAGTGGCTATGGGATCTCCAATTTCGAAACATTTCGAAGAACAGGCTCTAAACAATGCACCTAAGGAACCAAAACTTTGACTTAGATATGTTCATGATATTTTTGCTATCTAACCTTTTGGGGAAGAAGAATGAATGGTGTTCCTAAACCATTTATAAGCAATCAACATACCAACATTAAATTTACAATAGAACAGGAAAAAGGTGGTTGTCTTCCATTCTTTGATGTACCAATTGAAAGAAAACCAGATGGAAGCCTAACACATTCCGTACATCTTTCGCCAACTCATACAGATTATTATATTAACGCTTCCTCACACCATCATCGAGAACAAAAATTTAATAATATACGAACTTTTTACAACTGTGCCAGAAAGATTTGTCATCCAGATAAACTACAACATGAATTAAATTATCCTGAAAAGGTAGACATAAATAATGGCTTCAACGCAACAATAAATTAACAAGTTATTTCAAGCGAGACAAACGATGCTTACGGATGAGAAATCTACAACTTCAAATAAGTTTGCCATTTTACCTTTCCTTGCAAATACAACGAATAAAATGGGAAAAATATTACGAAAGCATAATATAAAAGTAGCTTACAAGAGCAGTATTAAAATTGGAAGTATTCTGAATTCTGCCAAAGACCAAATACCATTACATACAACTGGTGTTTACGAAGTACCATGCTCTTGTGATACAGTCTACATTGGTGACACTGGGAGAAGCATTAGCACCAGGCTAACATGACACAAAAGACACCTATGTTTACTTCATCTTACTAAATCAGCAATTGCTGAACATACCTTAAACAGATTTGAAAACACAAGAAGTCTGGCTAACGATAGAAATTGGTATACAAGGAAGATTTGAGAAGCTATTGAAGTTCTGAAACAGCATAACAACTTGAACAAGTATAATGGATATGAACTGTGCATACCTGTGTATCTATTTTTAAGAACTGCATATTATAGTTTAGAACAGTGATGTAATTTTAATTCTCTAATCTAGTTATTCCTTATCAATTTTTGTTACTTTGATATTACGTCTGACGAGGAACAGTGTTTTTGTCTGAAAGCTTGCATAAACAATAAATAAATAATTTCACACCATTTTTCCCAAAGAACGTGTTATTTAAGATGTGAATTGGTGAAATTTTTAATTCTTATACCAATAAATTCTTTTTATACGTGCTAAATGTTACTTATCTAAAAAAATCAGCAGTTATTGATAACGCAGTCGCTTAACATATCCGCCAGTATAAAGTTTAAGTGTCTAAATTGTTAGATTCAAGTGTGGCTTAAAAAATTGAGCATAACAATTCGCTTGTTGCAGATAAATTAATTTAGAGGTTGTACAAATGCACAATATAAGTCGACAACACAAGTCATTCTTGAAGAAGGAAATAAAGATTATATAAAAAAAACTACCCAAAACGTTAAGCAGTCTAATTAATCTAAAACGTGTGGTTCTTTGATAAGAATTTCGATTGAATGAACACAATTAATAAATTCGGAAATTAATGACTATTTCATTAAACTTAAATTTCTCTCAAATATTATTATCAAAAATCCGATGATAATATAATGTAATTATGTGTTAACGTTTTAATAATTGTTTAAGTGCAAGCAATCAAGCAAAATATTTTTCCACTCTTCCTGTTTGTAATTAAATGTGTTATTAATTATTACTTTTATAACTTTATTGAGAAATGATTTAAATATAAATTGAAAATCTATTTTTATACATTTAGTCATTACGTCGTTATGTGATGAACAAAAAAATATAGATGAATTCTCAAAAGAAATAAATTATATCAGCAACTTCTCATAATCCTCTAGGGCTCGTGTATATGATTATATCATCAATACTACACAGGCAAATGCGGATGTCTATGTCTTTGCTGTGTATATAATTGGATGTAGAGTACCACCTTTGGAGTTCAATATGACTTTTAAACCTGTGAAATTACTTTATTAATCCATGTTACATTTAGAAAACGAAAAGAGAACTTGATATCTATAAAAGTGCCCATTATACTATGTGTAATTTCCAATATAGCTTTAAATGTGACAATATATATAAGTCAACTAACTAATATTTGCATTCAGGTATGTCAGACTATGTTATCGGACGTAGTATCTTTAATTATTGGTTCTCCGATGTTCTGAACTTGTTGAAAACTGCCGGTTACACTTTCCTTATTCTTAATCTATTCCAATTCTATTCTTCCTATCGGTTTCACTGTAATCTTTTATCGATTGTGAGTAAAAGATTAGTAAAAAAATGGTTATGGTATCTACACACAAGTCTTCTCTGAAAACAGTGATTCAGCCGAATTGTAATTTCTCCAATACAATCTTCACTTTAACTATATACGGGAGGAGTGTGTGTCTATCTCAAGGAATATCGCTTTCAGGAGGTTTTCTTTTTTGTAGAATCAAAAATAAGACATGGTTTGGTGCAAAGCATTCTGGTCCAAAATTTTAGAAATCCTTCTGTTGCGTCTATAAGGCCCCCCACTGACAGTAACCTTCCGAGACTTCTTTGATTACCTTGCTTTGAAAGTTGACTAGCCTTTGTCTTAGTTTTGATCTTGAGATATTTGTTCGTAACTATAATTGGTTTTAATTTTGATGTCACCCAAACAATTTCCGAGCCCACTAGGTACCTAATAACTTTAACCATAACCATTTTCTAAACCTCTCTTGTACATCAGCTTCCTCCCCACTAGATTTATTTGACCATTGTCTAATGGAAATAACTTCGACTGTCCTAAAATCCTATATTCTTCACATCATAGTGTTTTAAGTCAGTTGAATGGAGTAATATACGAAATTTTTTATCAACCTTCCCATAACGTAATATTGTCTCAAGTTGTCCCATTCTTCGTACATGACTCTGATTTTTCAGTCCTCATAGGCATGGAATTCCCAACAAAGGAAACCTTATTGATCATTTTCAATCCCAACCCTGCTTCAATAAGGCTTTCATAAATAAGTCGTATGTCAAATGAAAATCCAATAAAACCGTCGAGAGTCCTACAGGTGGCGCTACAAATACTTGCAGAAGTGTTATCACTAAAGCTAAAAAGAAAATGCAAACGACAAATGTCCTTTGCGAAGTCGAAATTTTCGTCTTTAGATAAAGACGTCAGTAAAAGCTTTGGTACCCTGTATACAAACCCTATTTTTTTAATTTTCTTTGCATCGAATTTAGTCGGGGAGCAAACTACAGATATTTACGTTCCTTGGGTTTTTTCGCGAAGGAAAGGTGCGACTATGTGGAATCGCTTTATTATATGCTACAGAATGGTGTAGTACCGAATATTTTCCCGAAATTTGTGAAGGATGGTTTTTATGACGTCATAAATCCAAGATGGCCGCCATAGTCGACATCTACTCATTATATTCACAAATACTCCTTCCAAAAGCATAAGACCTTTTATCTTGGGCGTGTGTTGGAGAAAAAATTCGATCTTATTTTTTTTTATATATCTTTAACCGTTTTCGAGTTTTTGCTTATGAAGCAACCGGTTCAGTTTAGAACGTATGACGCCATCAGTTATTCAAATAAGGGATAAATAAACCCATATGCAGATTTGACTCGCTAAAATTTTAATAATACAATAATATAATTATACAAATACATATAAAGTGGTCAAACAACAAATCATCCATTTTTATTAATTATAAGCGTTTTTGAGATAATTTTTTTTTAAAAGCTTAAGCTATGTTAAGAAGTTAATAAATAGTCCTTTTAGAGATAAAAATGTTTTTTTAAACCAAGTCAATCATCCCCATCTGTGTCATCCAACAATTCTTCATGGTTTGTATGGTCATCATGGTTCTCGCACATTTCTTCCACACACGCATAGTTCTGTGCACTTATGGGCATTAGAACGACATTTACACGGAGAACCACACTTTTTCTTAACACAATAGCACCGGATGAGCTAAAGCACTGTTTCTGGTACGCATGGTAGCGTGCACATAATAGGAACGTATTGGTGACTTTTTTATTTGAACTTTCAACAAAAGTTTAATGGCGAAGGCAGATTTGGATAACGCTAGTCAGCATGGCACCACTCTATTGTTTGATAGCAAACTCTATCAATATATGCTGTCAATGATGCTGTTGTTGGTAGCACGTTTTCTTCTTGGGTTTATTCCTTTGTGAACATCCACCATCTCATATCTCCAATATTTGATATATTCGTGCCAGAGACATGCACTTTACTAATAAACTTATCTATTACAAGCCTATCAACAGTAAGAAAATTGTCTAAACTTCCAAGTTTGCCTCAAGAATGTTGTCATCTTCTTTAATGAACACTTTCCAGAATGAGGTTCTTGCTTTCTTTGCCAGTGTACACTCTGTCCCATTTAATTCAATATCTGGAACTTTGTCAGTTTTCATGGCAGCAACCAATATTTGGATCTCACTGTCCATTTCACCTTTCATATCTTCGTAGTGCGTAGAAAACAAGTCAGTATAACATTTAAATAAAGCAAGCATAAATGTTATATGCGCTCCGAAATTTCGTCTCACATGCTTTCCTGCCAAAATTTGTGATCTAACTGCATCACCATACAAAGCACTTAAAGTACATTCAAGGCCTGTTCCTTCTATAAATGTACCTATTGCTCTTAGCATAGCAATTACTGTATGTAATTCCCCTGGTACCAACACTCAATTTTTTAAAGATCTGGTTTTGCCATCGCTAAATGACAAACTGATTTATAAAGACCAAGGCCTAATGTTATAACAGTTTTGCAATCAGAACCTACAATGGCGGTTTCCACTCTTTCCAACCTTTCCAGGAAAGTTAACTGTGTGAAAACAATTGTTGGACTACTGTCTATGAGTTGAAGCACACAAACCCTCATTTTCTGCATTGGCTTGTTTACCAATGATTGTTATGCAGACCACGTAGGTACGATAACACTGTGTGAGGCAAATGTGTTATCACCCTCATCAGGATTTTCATTTTCGTCAGTAGTATTGTTTTCCACTTTTGATGTCATATCAGTATATCTGTTAATACCACTAACATTTGCCAACATCCATACCAAATCTTCGAGTCTACTGCTATCTATCACTTCTCTATCCCTCTCCTTGTGATCAATCATTGGCTGAATGGTAGACACATTTGCTTTTTGGGAAATTGAACTGCTGCATTAAGAAAATTCAGTGACAGCCGGTGGTGTCGTTTCCAATGAACGTCGGGGCGGTGGTTGTGAGAGTACAATTGATTCGTGAGTATCAGCTTCAGATTCAACTTGGTACACAGTCAGTACTGTACCATGGAAAGTGTTACCATAAGCAGTGTCTTCGTTAAAGTCAATATTATCAGCGCAATATAAAACGAATCTCCCTACAACCAGGTCTTGTGGTATACATGTGCTCCCATTTGCTTCCATACATGTAATTACTTCGCTTGCAATCTGATTTTCCATGCGCAGAAGTACCTAAGCTATGAAGAAACTGAACAAAAAATTTGCTTCTTGTTTCTAAGTGAACAGTGAGCAATGGCATATTCCGTAGATGTTTAATTTTGTTATCAATCGCTGTTGATGCCTGGCGGGGTGACATATATCAACATTTGGGAGACTCTTTGTGCCTTGTTAGAAGTAACAGTATCTTTGTTATTTTTACATTTCATGTCCATGTAGCCATGAATGTACCATTTAAAAAATGATACACTTGGTTCGGAATAACTTCCGCCATGTCTACTTTCTTAAAGGATCCACTGAATGTCCATTTTTTAAGTTTCATAACAGAATCTCGTAATATCCGAGCTGCACCAAAGAGGATTTTCATGTCTTTCTCTAAGTCTTCGTATGAATCCTCTGCAATAGCAACACTTACATCCACTGCAGCCTTTAGCGAAACACGCTGTGGTTCATTTACTCTTTTCGGTGTACTGAAAACTACACCATAACATTTAAGTTGCTCTTCTAAATGTTTCTTAAGGGTTTTAATAGACTTTATTTGTGATTCCTCAACGCCATTATTTACTGCTATTACACGATATATTTCCTCGTAGATTGTAGTACAAGAGTCATGGTTTGGTTTATATTAGTCTTAAGGCATTACATATTTGTTCAGCATTGTTTGTGATATTTATGTCTCTTGCGTGGGCGTCTCTAGGATATGTACAGTCACTTAAGCGTACTTACAATTTTTCACTGTCAGACAATTGTACTGATAATTGAAGACTTTCGCCACTTTGAACTCTTACTATGTAATATAGTCTATTTCTGCATTTTTCTCCCTCATTACAAAAAAAAACAACTATAAGCGGGGGTTTTTGATCTTAATGTGCAGGTTGCCTTGTCCTCGATGGTACCCGTTTCTGACTCCTCCACAGGTTCACACAGTTTGCCTTCCTCAAAATGAATTTTGCTCAAATTCATGTTAGCCGTATGAGTCAATTTTTGGTAACATTCATTATGCCATTTTGCATTTGAGTAGTGTAGTTGATGTGCGCTAACATTTCCGAGTCTACTCATAATATGTAAATACTCTGGGTCTAACAATTCTTCTCTTTTTTTCAAACACTGCAGAACCTTTTCAAAGTTTAATGGATTAACAAGAGGCTTTTTACTTTTAGTTTCACACAGACATACAATTTATAGTCTGTAGAAAGGCGGATTTTTTTTGCAGAAGGGGGTAGATCTGCCTGAAAACAAAGTCCGATATTGGACGGGCTTGCCATAGTATCAATTTACTTCAAAGCTTCAAACCCTCTATTGTTCAACCTGAAACCAATAGAAGAAAAATGTATATTGACTTAATTATACTACAATAATAACATATTATATATTACTGCAAATATAATAATAATAACAATAATAATAATAATAATAATAGTAATAATTATTATAATAATAATGTAATATTACTACAAAGTGGTCTAGTACATAATTATAGTTTGATTATTATGAACGCAGGGTGAAAAATGGCTTATAACTAAAGAAGGGTTGAAGATATGAAAAAAAAATAATAAGGTCGAATTTGTTCCCCAACTCATGTGCAACATAAACGGTCTTATGCACATTTGGCGTATGACGCCTCTGAAAGGGGTATTTGGGAATATAATGAGTAGATGTCGGCCATCTTGGATTTATGACGTCATAAAAACCATCCTGCGCAAATTTTGGGAAAACACCCGGTACTACACCATTCCGTAGCATGTAATAAAGCAATTCCACATAGTCGCACTTTCCTTTCACGAAAAAACCCACGGAATGTAGATATCTGCAGCTTGCTCCCCAACTAATTCGTGTGTGAATGACTCTTAAAAAGATGTGGCACTTCAAGGGAATTTCAATCATCATGAAAGTTACCAAGTGTTCAACATACTTCTAAAAGAGCCCAATCCCTCTAACCACCAACCAATGGCCATCGCCTCCATTTTGTCTAAAATAATGAACCATCAATCAGAAAACTTTCTTTACTTGAATCCTTAGTGACGCCAATATGGGTTTTAGTCAAGAGTCGTTTAAAGGTAATTTTCTTTCATATGTGACCCAAGCTTTGAACAATTCATTAGAACAACCCGGTCAAACGGTTGTAGTCACTTTATATACTTTAAAAGCATTTTACCACGTCTGAGATACATGTTTACTTGCTAAACTTCGCTGAGTTGCATTAGATGATGCGCTCGTCAATTGGGTCAAAGGGATGACTTCTTATTAAAAAAGTTAACATTAATGAGGACCATATTTCTTTAATAATTAACCGCATCTACTGCTTTGCAGACGACGGCACCCTTCATTGCAGTTTACTCATAATACTAATCCACCTTCTATCGCAAGTAAATATATTAAAGCTGAAATGACCATTTCAATTAATAAAAGCTTAAAACGTATTCTTGAATGGGGAAGTAATGATCTAGTTAAAGTTAATGCTAGCAAAACTCAGTGTCAAGTGAGATGGATCATTTCTTCTGATAGATATGAATGTCTCATATCTTAAGTTTTCAGACCCTGTTACTATGTTAGGAACGACAGCGTCTTCAAACCTACTATAGTTTGGCCATCTTCAATGGCCACTACAATTACTTTTTCTTTCCCACACTAGACCTCATTCTCACCTTTGGGTGTATGCTCCTAATACGCTCTCAAATCGTTGACCATAGTCTCTTGAGTATAGGACAATCGTTGCTGAATTACATTCTACAAATCCATCTCGGGACATTTTTGCAAGGAGTGCTCAGTTTGGTCATGTACATTATTTATATCAGTACAAATTTAAAGTTGTCGTACCAAACGGGTCCAACCGCATTTTCCTATACGGTTTCTCAGCTCTGAAATGATCATCCTAGTGCCTGTTTTTCTCTTTCTTGTGATATAAACAAATGTATGGTAGCCATCCATACGCATCTCTCGGCAGTACTTTAGCACGTTAGGCTAAACTTCGTCTGTGAAGAGCACAATTTATAAAAAAAAAGCTGAATGGTTCTAACCTAAAAGCAGAATTCTTGAGTGCCACTACTCAAATGCTTAGTGGAGTTAATTACTCGAAGTAATTGAAATAATCCTATGAGAATACTCACAAATAAAATTCTATATTTTTAACTTATGACAAAAGAGCAATTTGAGGAACATAACTACACAATAAAAATGGTGAATTATCGCTGACATCATGTGAGCTAGACATTGACAATATGCATGTAACTTAATCAAATAATCTTAATGCTCATAACGAAATAGAAAAACAGATAATATACGTATCAACACCATAAAATATACAAAAGGAGCTAATATCGAACAGGATGAAAAGCAACTAGCTTATTGTCATAGTAATTTATGATTTATGCCAGCACGCATTAGCGTAGCTTGTGATCCGGCAACACCTGCCCAAACCATGATATAGACTCTTTCACATAAGATCTCTAAAATAATTGATACATACCAGTTTGTTTAAATCACAATAAATAGAAAAACCGGTGAGTGTTGCAACAAAAGCACAATTACAGTTTTAATGTTAATTAGTTACATAAATTCCAAAAGCAACTACAAACAGCATGTCCTTATTGATTAACATGTGAAGCAATGAATACGCACTTCTGCGCTAACCTAATCATTGGTGTACCTTAAATTTGTGAATTCTAGGTTCAATACAAATAAATAAAACAGAAATCTATTACACCCACTTACAAAGGATTATTTTACAATTTACCAAAGCTCGATACTTCCGTTCTCTTGGAAAATACGTAAAAAATGTTTCGTGTGTAAATTATAGATCATTTTTTAATGAAACATCCTGTATATTATTCTAATTTAATTTTAACGATATAAGATATCACTAGGTTATACAAAGCGCTTTCGAAGATATCGTCTCCTTTATGTCAGTATCTTAATGAAGTAAACTCCTGCAGAATTGACTAGAAACCACTGGAGGTTGCTTGATTCTATTTTGTATAGGGAATCCTACAAAACTCACGCCTATGATTTTCTTCCAGTATTTTATGTTATCATCAGAAAATATGATTATTTTTATATTTTCTATACCTAAATGATACAGTTATTGGATATATCCGCGTTGGAGAATAGAAACCAAAACTTTGGTATTCGTCGCATTGTTCTATAGGTGGATATGAATTTATACCGTTTGAAGTCTCAATAGGGACCATTTAGAAGTATCCAATATTTAGAAATAGGAACAGAGTTTACCTACGTTCTACCCGTGTCATTTAAAGCTATCGTGAGGGAATCTGCCCGTTCATCTTATGTGGATTATAGGAAGATTCATCCACCCCCGGGACATTTATGTGTTGTTGTTCGTCGGTTGGGAGTGCCGTTTTCGTTTCCATTGAAGAGGAATAGGGTTTTATATTAGTTTTTCCTCATTTTTGGAGTAAAATTGCATATAAGCGAATAGTGCTATCCGAAAGTTAATTACAACGCGCCCACTGCTTGTTTAGATGAATTTTGTGTATAGAAAAGACAAATAACGATGTGTAAATAAATTAATGTTTGTGTAGATAAATTCAGGTGAAGCAGTTACTAGATCGCCTAGCCTGGTTTAAATATTTTCCCTATTAAATTTGCATATATAAGTTAAAAGAGTAGGTTACTTGAAATTGACGACAGAAAAGTTGCCGATTCCTGCAGGTACGTGTCTGCGGAAAAAGATTGAAGAGTTATTGCGATCAACTAACGAAGGGTCAACCGTACGAAAATTCCCTTTACCGCTGTGAGACGGAAGGAAAGAAATTAGACTAAAAACTTTGTGCGAATTAAAGTAATTACTTTTCTGTGTCTATTTTGGCGATTTTAACGAAGAACACGCTTTCTTTAGCATGTAGTACTACATAGACGCCCTTCAGGAGTCTAATTTTATCGAAGTGTATTCAACCTTTTGTCTTATTATTACGTATTGTGTGTTATTTTTCTGTTTTTATTGCTATATACTAATATTCGCATCTCAAAAATTTTTTAAATTTAGGTTTTCTACGTCATAATTATACTGACAAGGAGGTAGTTAAGATTAAGGTATTAACTTAGGTGATCTTCATCTGAACCTTGCAAGATTCACTTCGATTTAATGTTTAGAATCTTACGTAAAAAACATCGCACTTTACTTCGTTCCGGAAGTAAATTTATTTGTCTATAACTTGATAACACATGTACAGATACTCTAATTGTATATTTTTTATTACCATAATTTTATATATATATATATATATATATATATATATATATAGTGTTAATAAGCTTGAGCGTATGATGCCTTCATTGTATGCATGATTACATGTTATTTCTGCTCTAGCTCACGGCGTTATCATTATTTACGAATCACATAAATTTAGAAGATAAAATATTTGGATTACGTTCATGTTACTGATATGCTTGTTTTTTTATGGTAGTATTTGATTTACACGACATTACAGCGGCAAAGTTCATTTATTTTTTTAAGATTTCGATGAAAGCTTTAAACGTAAAGATTTGTGAGAGATTTCTCTGTAGATTGTCCGCTATTATTTTTATACATTATTTTTTTTAAGATACAGAATAAAGTTGATGACCGATCAGCTGCTCTGTTAGCACATCGTTTTATTTTCATTACGTGCAAAAATTTTACAAGTTTGTAGGAAGCCCCGGACGAAGACTTTTATTTTAACGATTCACCTGGTTTATGTGACGTAAGATAAGCAGGTTTTTTGTTCGTTTTAAACTTTGCTGTGGAATACCAGCATTTAGGTGTTTAAATTCCGATATTTTCGATTATAGACAAACTGGCGCTCTTAAATATATGACTTTGCCCTTTTGTGACTTACGCATTACGAACTATCCTGCTTAGAAAATTAATAACACGCGCACCCTTTTTCCACTGAGCTATCTGTTACTTAAGGTTCTACTGGCATTTTCGTTATAATATTCCTTTTTCAATGATCTTATCTCGGAAAAAAAGTTTTTCATCAAAACATCAAATCAGTCTGATTACTTCGAAACATAACTACCAAAATTACATGATCACTTCCTGTCTATGCTCAAGATTACTTACTGTAACTGTCAATTCCATTACCTACACACTATCAATGCGCCTTTTGCTGTCATATTTCTCTTTAAAAACATCAAAACATGTTAGTCAACAATTACATTCATTTCACCTGGTTATCGAGGCAATCAATTTCCATAACGTCAATCTACTGCATGTTTACACACGTGAAAATTATATAGCTATTGATATAATGTTTTCAGTTGAGCTATTCGATTATATCAGTTCAGCTAAAATATGAGAATTTTGTTAAATGAACAAATTCTTAGAAAATTCACTTAAATATTCTATATTCGTATATGTGTGTAACTTGTATGTAATAACTGTTAATCATTGTTTACTTATTTGCTTTAACTGTGTTTACATTGACAAAATGTACCAGAGACCCTTGTACAGCTTGTCTCAACTTCAGTTAGAATTATGTATGAAGAACCTTAATGTAAATTCTACCTTATTTGTATTTATCTTTCATATAGGGTAGAAACTTTTTGCCAAAAACATTTCTTTTTCTTTATTAACTTTGAATACAGACAGTTTCACGTGAAGATCGGCTTGTTTAAGGTAAAATTACTAACTAATCTAATGGGTCAAGTACTTACACCGTTCAGCTAAACGGTCTACGTTTGTTTTAGCCTCACAATCTTTGCGTTGAATAAACAATAACGTTTACAAGTAACAAATTAATTTGTTGTGTTACTGCTTTCTACAGAACTAAAGTTTCGGTAATCTGCTATTTTTGTGGTCCAGATTCCGACATTAATATTCGTGGTAGAAATCTACAGTTTACATTAATTTGTGTTATTGAGTAAAATAGTAATTTACGTAACTTCAACTTTATTATTAATTTTATTAAATACATGAATAAAAAGTTTACCTCGAGTAGGAATTAAACCTACGACATGTACTTTGCCAGAGTAGCGCTCTAACCAACTGAGCTATCGAGATACAAGCCTCAGTTAATGTACATTTGGTCTTTGTGTATGTAAAACTGATGTAAATTCTAAATATAATGAGATTACAGTAAAATTACTTATATTAATGAAAGGTGAGTCTGCACTATCTCAATCTTTCCTACAATTATACCTTGAACGGTATTGTTTAATATTCGCTAACATTTTTGGTTAAAAGTATCAAAGAAAGTGTTTTATCTTGGGTAAATCTACTAATGGTTATATTTTAAAATGCAGAAAGAAAATCATCATACTAAAAGCTTGTCATATATAATCCCTGAAATCCTTCAGCCTCTGCTTAAACAATGTTTGTGTGAAGATTTTATGGTTTCACCATAATTATTAATAGTATTAGAAGCAAAACCAAAGTATGTCAAGTTTGGTACTTATACCCAACACTTAAAAAATGCATAATAGTTATTTATCTATTAAGGGCATAATGAGGTTTTATGTCCAAGCGCCGGAGGACCATAAAAACCGGTTATGTTCGAATGAAGTATAACGTTCATTGTTTCCAAAAGAAATATATTTCTCATTTATGGTAGTAGATATTAGTACGTTACTACGAACACGAGTCCAAAACCAGGAATGACAAATTTATGATTCATTTGAGGTTTCGGTTTACTTGGTTTTAAACGCTATAACAGATATTTTCAGAAATGAAGTGAATAAAATTGACTAACTGTAATAATTGCTTTATAAATATTTTTAAATAAACTTAGTTTTGTCTATTGTTTGTCATTTTTGAGGATTCGTTATAGTCCGCTGGGTCACAATAACGTCCACGGGCTGCAAAAAGACGGTTACATCTAAGAACCGTGTTATGATGTACTACTAGTTTATATTTATTTGATTTTTTTTACAATATTGTAAGGTGTTCTAAGTGTATACCTTCTATTTCTACTATTTACATCACACAGTCTGTGATTGCCCTTCTGGCTCCTCTCCCATTAACTGTTTTCTTCTTTCCAAAGTTTTGTGAATCCAATCCGCTCCTCCTCCCTTTTCCTCTAGAATTTTTCTACACTCCTGTCATCCTCTCTTAGTTCCCTACACTCTTTCATCATATGCCACAATTCCCCATCCCTTCCCCACATAATCTACAAATTCTTTTTTCCCTCTTCTCCAATGCTTGTTTCCCAACTCTTCATTACCGCATGTGAACCTTGCAATCATTCCTTTCTTTCATTTTTTCCCTCCTACTTTCAGATATTCAGGTATCCCTTCTCTTTTAACCTTTCTATACTTTACCCTTCCTCCCTCTTCCCTTATTCTCTCTACTTCTTCTCTCGCATACCCATTTCTTTTATAATATTGCTCTCTGATATGTTGACCGTATTTCACTCTCCCTTCCTTTATCTCTCTCAAGCATGCCTGTAATGTTTTACATTCCTTTCTTTCTCCCATTAATACAAATAAAGGAATGGGAGAAGGGTTTCAAGAAGATTCTGGAGGGGGAACAGAGACAGAAGGGTGAAGAAAAACGACTTTACCAAGTAGACCAAGAAGGAGAAAGAATAAAAGAAGAGGAAGTAAGAGAGGTAATAATGAAAGTAAAAAATGGTAGCAAAAAGGATAATGGAAATAATTAACAAAATACGGAGATGGGATGTCTTCCCGGGGAGATGGAGAGGAGGAGTAATATGTCCGGTATACAAAAAATGGGACAGAAGAGAAGTGAAAAATTATAAGAGAGTGACAGTATTAAACACGGCATACAAAATATATGTTGCAGTACTAGAAGAAAGGCTACAGTAGAGATAGAAAGAAAGAAGCTGCTACCAGATGGACAAGCTGGATTCAGGAAGGGAAGAAGGGTGATAGATAACATGTATATTTTGAACACTTGCCAAATAAGGAATTAGATAGGAAAAGCGGAAGAATGGTGGCATTATTCGTAGAATTAAAAGTGGCGTTCCACGGAGTGAACAGGGAAAAGCTATGGGAATACCTGAGAAAAAGAAAGATAAAAGAAACACTGATAGAAAGGATGGAGGAAATATATAAGGAAACAAGAGGAATTCGTTGCAAGGAAGGGCCTGAGACAAGGGTTTCCATTGAGTCCAAGCCTATTCTCGGTATATACTGGGGATCTGGAGGAAACATTAAGAGGGCAGCAGACTGGAGGAGTGGTGGTAGAGAAACTGAAGTTTTGGCCGCTGACGTACACAGACGATATAGCGTTGGCGGTTTAGGAGGAAAAAGAAATGAAGGAGATACATGAAAAGAAAGAAACTGGAAGTAAACACGAAGAAAACAAAGATACTGGTATTCAAAAAGGGAGGGGGAGGGAGGAGAAGCCAAGACTGGAAATTGATGAAGGAGGAAGTGCAGCAGGTAAAGAATTCACATACTTGGTATATACGTAGAGACAGGACAATAATGATGGGGACCATGTAAATGAAAAAGTGAGAATGGTAATAAATTAATATTGGAAATGGGTACTGGGGCTGGAGAAGGAAACACCAGGGTACATTATAAGAGAAGAAGTACACATAGAAAAAATACCACTAGAGGCGGGAAGAGGGCTAATAAAGTTGAGGAAAATCCCTTCTCTCCTTCCTTTAGTTTTCTTCCTTCCTTCTTCCTTAGTTCTGCTCACTTTTCATCTTGCATTCCCATCTCTTCTATGTCTCTTTTCCTCTCTTATTGTTTCTCTTCAAGCATGCTTAATGTTCTTTCTTTCTTTTCTTCTACATCAAGATCTAGTATGCTTCTCTTACCTCTTCATGACTGTTCTTCCTTTCCATCTTGCTAATGACAACCCTGTCTCAGCTCTCTGTTTCCTATATTTTCCTCCTCCTATCGTGTTTCTTTACATCTTCTTATCTACAATTCCCTATTCCTGTTCATAATAAAATTCATCTTATTCTCGCTTTCCAAGTGTTCAAATAGATCTTCACTTACTGCTGGATCGATGCATCATACTCTTTACATTCTTACTGTACTTTGTAGAACTATTGGCCGTGTATTTTACACTTTTATATTTACCTCTTCTGCGAATGACATAGCATCCTACTCATTCCGACATACCATCTGTGTAATATATTCCATTGACTGCACCGATTTACTCTTCTTACTCTCTAGCTTGCTTATCTTTATCTTTCTCCATTTTACAGTACAAAGAGATTTTTCCCTTCTGTCCCCCAGTATCTTTCTATGTTACTTCCTTTTATAATGTACCGTGTTTCCTCCAGAGTACCCATTTCCAATATTAATTTATTACCATTCTCACTTTTTCATTTACATGGTCCCCATCATTATTGTCCTGTCTCGTATATACCAAGTAGAATTCCTTTACCTGCTGCATTCCTCCTTCATCAATTTCCAGTCTTGGCTCCCCTCCCTCCTTTGAATACCAGTATCTTTGTTTTCTGTTTTATTCAGTTTCTTTCTTTCATGTATCTCTCATTTCTTTTTCTCCTAAACTGCCAATATTCGTGTAGTCAGGCAAAACTTCAGTTTTCTACCACCACCCTCCAGTCTGCTGCCTCTTAATGTTTCCTCCAGATCCAGTATATCCGAGAATATTGACTCAATGGAAACTTGTCTCAGGCCCTTCCTTGCAACAATTCTCTTGTTTTATATTTCCTCCATCCTTTCTATCAGTGTTTCTTTTATCTTTCTTTCTGGTATTCCCATAGCTTTTCCCTGTTCACCTGTGGAACGCCACTTAATTCTGAATAATGCCACCATTCTTCCGCTTTTCCTATCTAATTCCTTATTTGGCAAGTGTTCAAAATATCATTTATCACCCTTCTTCCTTCCTGAATCCAGTTGTCCATCTGGTAGCAGCTTCTTTCTTTATCTCTACTGTAGCCTTCTTCTAGTACTGCAACATATTTTGTATGCCGTGTTTAATACTGTCCTCTTTATAATTTTTCACTTCTTCTGTCCCATTTTTGTATACCGACATTCTCCTCCTTCCATCTCCCTGAAGACATCCCATCTCCGTATTTTGTTAATTATTTCCATTATCCTTTTTGCTACCATTTTTTACTTTCATTATTACCTCTCTTACTTCCTCTTCTTTTATTCTTTCTCCTTCTTGGTCTACTTGGTAAAGTCGTTTTTCTTCACCCTTCTGTCTCTGTTCCCCCTCCAGAATCTTCTTGAAACACTTCTCCCATTCCTTTATTTGTATTCCCGTTTGTATTCCTCCTCCCGTCCTTTCTTTTTTCAAGTATTTCCATACCTCCTCTTCCGTTTTATTTCTCTAATCTGCTATTGTTGTTTCTTTTTGTTTTATTCCTTTTTACTCTCGCATGTTTTTTTTTATATTTCCTTACTACTTGGTTATATTTTTCTTTCTCTGCCTTCCCTTCTTTCCATTGTCTTAGTGTTGCTCTTGCCTTCATCTTCGCCTCCTTTCATTCACTATTCCACGATTTCTTCCATCCCGTTTTCTCCCGTTTTCACCTTTTAAATTTGACTTTCCCCGTGTATATACACATTTCCCTACCCATATCGTTTTTTCCATTTTCTTTCTGTATTACGTTCTTCTCTCACCATACCTTTTTAGTTATGTACTTCACTCCTTTTCCCGCTATTCTCTCTCTCCCCTTCGATTGTCAGCTCTTGGGGTTGGTGGTCCGATCCTACCCTCTCGCTCCTTGACATTTTCACCGTCCTCTTTCATTACCATGTAATCAATTATTGTTTCCCCCCTCGCTCCTATGTGCGTGTACTCCCCGTTTCTCTGTCTTCTCTATTCCCATTCAATATTTCTCACCCCCTTTCATTGCACATTTCCAGTAGTTCTTTCCCCTCATTATATAACACTTTGTCCTTTTTCGGTCTTTTCGCAGTCTCTTTCCTTTTCTAGCATTCCCCCTATTCCCATATCCTCGCGTTAAAATCTCCTCCTATTATTGCCTTGCCCTCCTACCGCTCTTCTATCATCTCTTTTTTCCTAGGCTCTCATCCTTCTGCTGTATATCGACATTATTTTTATTGTTTAATTTTCCCCCCTTTGCTCTCCCTTTTCTGTTATTTCTTTCCGCGTATTGCACCACCGATGCGGATTGCACTGGCATCTCCCGTTCTCATCTCTCCAACTCTTTTTCCTCTAGCCAAGTCTCTTGTAATCCCAACACGTCCTGGTCCCTAATGAACTCCCAAAATTCTTGTTCTTTATTCCTTATTGCAGCCACATTTCAAAACTCTTTTGTCCCATCCTGTGCTCCTTCCCTTCTTTCCTTTCGTTCCCTTGCTTGTTGTTTTCCTTTTCTATTACTCATTTTTACGTTTCTTCGCCATTTCGTCTCCCTTCGATCCCTATTTTCCCCGTCCTCTTATAGTTTTTTGAACTTTGGTTGCTCCTCTTCTCTTCCCTTTCTCCCTGGTTCTCTCAGTCCATATGTATCTTTCACCATCTATCTCCATTTTTCTATATCCTGCCCTTATTTTTTTTCCTTTGCTATTCTTTCCGCCGCCCTGTTCAATATTTCTCTTTGTATTATCCTTTTATCCCATGTTAGGTCGTGGTCTATGCATATCCTCGTATCCCTTAGTTTCTACTTCTCCGTCATAATTTTTTGCGTCTCCTCCCAACTCTCTGTTTGCGCCACTACCATCTTATTTTCTCTCCCCCCCCCCCTCTCTCTCTCTATTTATCGCCGTCACTTTTTTCAAGTCCACTTTTACTTTTAATTTCTCGTCAACTTTTTTCTGGCCCCTTGCTTCTCCATCTCTTTATTTCAATATTATTCTTTCTTTTCCTCCTGTCCGCTCTATTTTCTAGCTTTTCTATTCTCCCTATCATTTCCTTGATTTCATTTCTTCTGTTCCATCATTTTTTTTATTAACTCTTTCACTTCCTCCACTTCTCTTTCTTCTTTCGTTACTGCACTTTTCTTTGTCTAGCTTTTCTTTGAATTCTTCTTGTTTGTGTACCTTATTATTTTCTTGTCCTTTGTAAATATTCTTTGCCTTTCTGCTTCTTCTTCCTTCCTCTCTCTCTTATTCATTACTCCCTTATACATTCTTACTTTTTCCTGTTAAACCTTAGTACATTTCTATTTTCAGTAGAAATTTTGTAAGTCTTGTGCTACGATCCCTATTTCTGTCTTACTTCCGTAATAATACCGTTACTTAAACCCGTCAACTTCTCAACTACACCTTAATTATCACAATCAAATGTTTGTTTGCTAATACACATAAACCAACGTAATACTATCATTTGTACTACTAAAGTTCAACAAGTTCTTATATCTTAATAAATACTTACAAAATATTTTATTGCTTTTCTAAATAATTTAAGTGTTTGTAAATTAAACCCTAATTAACTTATTCTTTGCTTAAACCGGCACCGTCAGATTAAATCAGTAATACTTGAGAGCGATAGAAAACACGTCTTACCTCACCGACTGTAAAATTAGCTAGTAATTGTGCACAAAAACCATTTGAAACTAAACAAAGTAAAATGAATTACCTTCTGTATACAAATAATTACAAATACCTAACTAATTAATTATTTTGAAACCTATTATTTTTAAACCAATTTTTAATATTACTGTGACGTTTTAAAGGAAAAATGGGCAACTATGTTTCCATAAAAGAAAAACTAAGTTTGCTAAAAACTAACGAAAGCTAGGCGACAATCTAAAATTCTGAAGGTACATATTCCTCCTCAAGGTACAAACTCCAACACTGTCTCTTACTTCGGTCGAACTCCATGGAGACTGTATACTCCAAGGATATTAACTTGTAGCAAGGAAGAGCACCGAACAAAAAAGAATAAATTTAAGAGGTCTTATAAATAATTTATTATTGACAATAGGTGTGATGATTAATGTAATAAATCTAATGAAAGTAATTCAAGTTAAAAAATGAAAAATTTGAAAAAAGACGTCGAACGGCAACGAAACGAATTTCAGCACGGAATAGGAAATCGTTGTTTTTAACCAATTAATTATCCTCTCGGTATTTGAGAAAACTAAATATACAAATAATAGAAACCAATAATTTGATTTAAAAAAAAATAAATGTTATCAAAGTCGCTTGGGTAATTAGACAAACAAGAAAGGTGTAATAATCAGCTGAACAAAATGCATATCAAACCGTAAAAAGCAATCGAGGTAAAAGTTAATCTATTATCTGTAGTGATTAGTTAAATATTGCACTAATAAACACTAATAATATATTTCAATCATACTGATCCAAAAAAATTAAGTACGGACACAAGAAACATCCAAAAAAAAGCGCTACATATTTCCAGTCAAATAAAAGTTCTCGTGATTAAAAGTAGTAATTAACTTTATAGGATTCAATGTACGGTAATACAAATAATAGTTAAGTTACTCAATGATCTTTTAACATGACAAACCTTAATCGTATATTCAAACAACTGAAATAGAGAATTCATTGGGTACAACTTAATAACGATTTCGTTACTGACAACTCCTAAATTAGAACCAGCATAACACTTTGATGGGTGTGATGTTTAATTCTGCAAATTCATTGTTATTTAATTATTGCTGATTACACCTTTAGTATTCTGGTATGTTATATATAATTACAAACACGAAGTAGGAACTTACAAATTCAAAACTACAAATATTACCTCCACGTAGACAGCTTCGCAGACAGGTGTTTCAGTTGGGAAAGTAACACATAAATTTACACTAAATAAATGTATTTTACGGAAGTGTATTATAGTAACATGATACTTGGCAGTACTCAACTTCGTCTAATTTAAATATATTTTCTATGCTGTTTTTTCATGTGTAATTAAAAAGTATTGTTAAACAGTTTGAACTTCATGAAGAAATTTCAATTTGCTTGTTCCTTACAGCTCAATTTTCAGTTGGATACATTACATTATATAGGGTTATTAAAAAGTATTTATTGTCGTTAATATTTAGTTTAGGAAAAATTGTTCAATACAAAAGTTGTTTATGTAATTTTTATCCACACTTGGGAATACTTTAATTTTTGTTATCTGCAATTGTTTCTGAGTTACGCTGTTCCGCGTAATTTTTTTTAAATGGGAACGTATTACTTTTATCTCACTATTCGATAGAGCATTTTTTCTCTTTAAAACAGCACTAAAGAAAAATTGTTTTTAATTTATTTTATTAACATTTTTTTCTAGAAAACGTCGATTCAAAGGTTATGGATCAAAATCTTATCACTAGAGAGCGGATTTTATGCAAACTGCATATTGCTTATATTTTATAGTACCACCCACGCGTTTCGGTTTTTATACGAATCGCATTAATTATAATTATTTGGCGCTAGTTTTTGCATATTTTGCATATTTGGTCAAATACTGCATATTTCGCCAAATACTGCATATTTTGATGTTTTACGCATATTTTGAACTTTTTTTTGCATAATTTAAAATTTTTTTTTCAATTTTTGCGTTGAAACTCAGGTTATGAAATATTTTCGGGACTCTTGTTCAAAGTTAGAAATTTTTATATCCTATTAAAATTAATATCTTTAAAAGGTGATGTCTAACATCGGCATTAATTCAAGTGCTTGTATCTATAAAGCGCAATCGGTTTTAAAGAAATCAGAACTGCGCAATCAATTAGCATTTCTAAAAGAACATTATTATTTTGTAAGCGGGACTATTTGTAAATTGGACACGGAAGCAGTGCCACTTAACGTATCGATGGAACTAGTAAATAATATTCAAAAATTAATTTATACTGCCCCAGGAAATACTGGCAAAATTATTTCAAATAAATTTAAAGAAATTTTACAAAAAAATTGTGGTTATCAGCTGTTAACTAAAATTAACCAAATTTTGACTCTGGACGAAAATCGGGAAGATCTGGATATACAATTAGATTTGTCCATATTAACCGCATTAAAAAATGCACCTATAACGTCTGTAGACGTGGAAAGAAGTTTTTCCACCTATAAATATATACTTTCTGATAGACGTCAAAATTTTCTACCAGAAAATATAGAAAAGCATATAATTATAAATTGTTTTGCAAATCAACGCAATGAAGCATAGGAGTATTAAGTACCTATAATTTAAAATTTATAATACCATATGAACACAAATTATTTAGATAAGGGGTGGCCACGGTAAACAAAATCACTGTCTTTGATAGGTTCAGCTTGCTGTTGGTTCTGCATGTCAATCAAATGTCCGTTTCGATTTGAATCAATCATGCAACGTACGTTCAGCATTCCAAAGCCACCCTTTATTTAAATAATTTTTGTTCATATGGTAAGTATATTACATTATTATTAATACGTCTTATGTTAATTATGTATTATTTTTTAACTAATAGTTTCAATTTTTTATGTAAATACTTTCTTGTAAAAGTTTTTTGCATATTATGTATTAAATTTTTTTTATTAAAGATGTAAAAATCACATTTTTTATTGGTAGTTTATTTTGCATATTTCGAAAAAATAATGCATATTTTCTGCATATTTTACAATTTTTAAGTGCATATATATGCACATATTTTGGCATTTTATAATGCATAAAATCCGCTCTCTAGTGATGATAAATTTAATTTACAGTTAGAACCCTTTTTTATAAATAAATTAATTTTGGGACTTCATTATCAAAATAATTTTGTTTGTATAGATAACTCTATTACGATGTTTTGTAAACGTACGGGGTAGGCACCATAAATATTAGTAAAATTAGTAAAATATTATAATTTTATTTTCCAACAATCTTCCTTAGTTTTTCTTTTTTCCTTTCCTATTAGGGCTCATCTACTCTAATTGTTCCGAGGACATTTCAGCCATTCAGGCTTATTGTGTTCTCCCTGGTTGGTATCACAGCCAATCTGTAATGTTCAGTCCCTGTAGCATATCACTTAGGTCTCTCACTGGAAGTGTTCTGAAATCCTTGGGTACCATTTGTGGATATCCGAAAGTGCACCTTATACGGCGCATCGCAATTACACAAAATGTGTCTGACGGTTTCAGGTTTTACACTGCAGAATCTGCTGGTGAGGACCCCTGTTAATTTTCCTGTCCTCTCAAGGTGTGTCTCCTGTTGCGGTCCTGTTAGGCCTCGAAGATCCTGTCTACTTAACCGTAGCAGTTCTGAGATTTTTGAGCCTGGACTATGTATAAAGACCTTCCTGTGTGTTAATCCTGGTCTATTAATCCAGTAATTCTGATGCTGCTCCGACATCCATTCTTTGATGTATCTGCGGACAGCATTTCTAGTTACTCCTATAATACACTCTGATAAAACGGTTTTAGTGCTCCCTTTCTAGCGAGTTCGTCCGCTTCTTCGTTTCCTTAATTCCCCAATGACCTGAAACCAATATTTTGGATGATGTTGCGCCCCTCCAGGTCGTTTACTTCTTCGTAGCATTCCCAGACTAGTAGTGATGAGGCCCCATGGCTCGATAAAGCTTTTAAGGCTGCCTGGGTGTCTGACAGTATAAAGATGCGCCAACATGTATAGTGATTTCTTTTCTTTTCCCGCGCACATTTCAGTGAAATATAGTAGTGTATTTTCTAAGCCAGGTTGTGATTCCTTCGCTTGGAGTTGCACAGTAGATGCCTGCTCCATCACCTGTCTCGGTTTTGACCCGTCAGTGTACCAGACCAGGTTTTTCTCAGGAATATCCTCGATTTACTTATGCCCCTCTTCTTGATTACCAATAGTCATCTTTGTTACAGTTTGGTTTTCAAGTTTTTTGGCACCACGTGGTTCGCTTCCATTTCGAGTATCGAACCCCCACTGCTCTCATTTAACTTTTCGCGTTCCGTTTCACTCGAAGAGGAGGAAGGTTCAGCAGAGATTCATTGCGGCGGAATGCGTTGATCTCGTGCCCCCGTAATTCCTAACTGTCAAATCTCTCTACCTTGTATAGTTTTAGTTTCATTGTTTCCTGGATGGCTTTCGACCACCATACCAGTGTCGCGTGTATTATTGCTAGTCTGACCACTCTAATGTATAGCCAGTGTACCTTACTTTTAGTCCCATGTTTTATTGTAGGTAAGTCTTGTTACAAGTATTTTACTTCCACTGACAAGGTCATATGTATAGGCTAGAGATATAAATGCTTCGCTGTTGAGTTCTCTCAGTAGCCCGTCCACGATGATGCTCCACAACAGGAGCGATAAAACACACCCTAGCGGATATCCCCCTTCCCAGCATTGCCGTATCCACCACTCGACTTCTTAGCATGCAGTTTGTCCACCTGCAGCAGATCTTCTATAGACCACGACTTCTCAGACCCGAGGTGTTAGAGTTTAGTGACTTGTTATGAAAGGCTTCTTTTACACTTCTCAATTTTTCTTGCACCATAGTTAAACTCTTCACGGTAGTATTTAATTAAGATAAACGTAAAAAAATCCACAATATTAAAGGTGCGAAATTACGATTTATCAAAATTCAATTAAACTCAACATCTGACTTTATTACAACAAAAACAAAAGCTTTCTGAGAATCAAAAACGTTAAAACTACAAAGACATCGGGATTTCCACTGCGACACTAAATAAAACTTTGAAATTACACAAACATTATTATAATCAAGCACATTAATATACAAAGCAAAGAAAACAATGTTACCAGAGTCCTTCCGCAATTTCCATTATCCTGGTCCAAAGTCAGCTGACAACTTTTTATTATAAATGTAGCACAAATTTAACAAAACCCTGAATGGGCACGTTTTTTAAATAATCTTATATAAATCCTTAAACACATAATAAACTGGCTTTATAACTTCTACAAAAGAAATAGCACGTGATAATTCTCTGAAACACTAAAAAATCACCGTAATAATGTCTATAATTTCAAAAAATCAACATTCGTGAGAACAATATGGATCCTATAGATCAACAATTTCGTTTTTAACACAAAATCATAAAATTCGCTGCACCATTCGGTGCCGACGTTAGTTATAGATTAAGAAAACGCTTCATTGTTTTCTGATCAGCACAAGGCTAAATTGGAAATCTTCACGTATTGAACCCGGATTTCCTCGGTAAGACGGTAAACGATAACAAATTTGCCAGAGATGTAACTATTATTTACAGTCGCCTAAAAGCGAACTGCTACTTAGCATAGCACCGATATTGTACAATCCGAACCAAATTTCGAAGCGCTTCGCTTAACTATGACGCCAAAAAGGATAGCAATCCTCTGCCTCCTCTTCAAAAGTACCCAGATTTAGTAAATAACATCTCATCATTTAACATGAATATTCAACTATAAAAAAACATTAGATTGTCATCAATTTAGGAATACAAGTAATACAATACATAACGACTGTAAACTGAATCCAATAAGTTCTCAATAATATTTAGCCAAGCTATACAAACCAGGCTGTCACTATTACATATGATTGACCTTATCCAAACAATTTAATTGATATATACCAAGAATTTTAGATGATAATCTATGATGTCAGAACGTCACAGGATGTAAAAATAACCGTCATTAAATTTAGCAAATATACATGTACACTAAAATAGTTTAAAAAAAAATCTTTTCTATTAGCAATCTTAAAATAATAAAATACATCAATGTACTAAATTAATTTTTATATTACAAACAAAAAAAAATATGTTACTTAATTTTGCTTAAGATTTTCACACTATGTGACTAAGTTTAAATTGAATTTTGAAGAGTCTTTTGTTTGCCGTTTACCTGAACCGTCTTTATTTAAGAGAATATTTTGCAAGTGTCATATTTACAGCATCTTCCTTTAAACTAGCCCGGTTTGCTACTGATTTCTGTTTTACGCCTCTATGCAAAAAAAGACACTATATCATTAATAACATGCTTTTATTACTCACTGATATTCTGGGACGTACTTTAGATTTATTCAGTACATGACTGTTCGTTCAAGAAGGAAATCAACTGCAACTTATGATCAGATACATCAGTTTGTATCACCTGTGATGTAATGAATTCACCTTAACATTGGCCTGCAACCGGTCTGCTCTCTATGGTATTACTTAAGAGAACAATACAACTGCCTCGGATCGAACTGGCTACAAGGGCGGTCAAGGTCGAAACAGACAGGCTCCGTTAGTGACGATTGTGCAAGGAATTAATGGCGAGTCGTTACGTGGAATGTTAGAGATATGCATGGTAAGGAATTTGAAATTGCGAATGTAATATGTGAAAGACACCTTGACATTCTGTGTGTATCGGAGACAAGGCGCAAAGGAAAAGATACTGTGGAGATGGAGTATAGCAGCCTAGCACTATGGTCAGGAGTTGAGACTAAAGTGCATGGCGCAAAAGGTGATCATAAGTGAAAGAGCGAAAAGATGTGTTTAACAGTACGAATTGGCATATCCCCGGGTAATATGGGTTAGAATAAAAGTGCAGTTTTCAAAAACACACCGGTGAATGGAGAAAGAGACCAGGAGCGTGAGAACTTCTGGAATGAAGTAGAGAACGTGTTGGACGTATGTAAACCAAACAAAACGGTGATGATAGTGGGGGATATGAACGGATGGGTAGGTGTACAGTGAGAACATACTGTACGCGTTCTAGGAAAGTTCTGAGACCAAAGAGCCAATGAGAATGGTGAACGCCTGGTAAATATCTGTGACGAGAGAAGCATGTTGTCTTGAATACGTGGTTTAAACATAAAAATGTGCATACGTATACATGGCAAAGAGGTGAATCTAAAGGTATGATAGACTTGATAGTGTATGATGAACGGCTTATAAACCTGGTTAAACACACAAAAATAATGCGCGGATCGGAGTGTAGATCGGACCACTTTTTGATTATATCGAGAGCGTGTTTAGGGCATAAGTGGGCCTGGAGAAGGAAAGCAAACGTAGTGCGAACATACAGATTTAGGGTAGACAAACTAGTGGATAATGGTGCGAGAATGAAATATGCAAATGCTGTGAGTAAAGAGTTGAATGTGAATGAAACAGTGTGGAACGAATAAATAAAAGACACTGGCGTTGAAAGTGCATGGGTAAGCTTGAAAAACTGTGTTGTCAATTGTGCCGTGCGGATATGCGGAAGGACGACTGTAGGTGGGCAGTAAAAATGTGCTTGGTGGAATGAAAAAGGCAGTATGTAAGAATAAAGATGTATACATGGCAATGATTGCTGCAAAAAAAGCGGTTGTATGAAGTGTACAGATAAAGAAACAAAGAAACGAAGGAGGCAATGGGAATAAGTAAAGAGGCTGTCGAAGGAGAGAAAATGCAGAATGATTTTGAGGGAAACGAAAAACTCTTCTGGAAATTGGTCCAAAATACAAAACGTGGCCCAAAACAGTACGCTTCAGTAGTGATGAATACGAGCAACGAAATAGTATGGGACGATTGTGAAGTGAGAAAATGCTGGCAAGAATACTTTGGAAAGCTGTACAGTAGTCTGTAAAATAAGACTGCAGAGTTAAATAAGGAGAATGTAGAGGGAGTGGTGAATAAAACTGAGGATATTGGGCTAAATGAGTTAGAGAAAACGGTAGGGAGGTTGAAAAACGGCAAGGGAGCAGGCGTAGATGAAATCACTGGTGAAATCCTAAAGTGTGGGGGAGCAAAGCTTATACGAAGATTGTGTGAGTTATTCAACGTATGCCTTATGTGTGGAAAAGTGCCGAGGGACTGGAAGAGTGCGATCATTGTACCTCTGTATAAGGGTAAGGGGAACAAGAGTGATTGCAAGAACTACAGAGGAATAAGTTTGCTCAGCGTGTCTGGTAAAGTATTTGGAAGAATTCAAATTGATAGAGTACTAGAAACTACACAAACTAAGATTTGGGATGTGCAAGGTGGCTTCATTCCAGGGAGAGGATGTGTTGTTCAGATGGCTGCTCTCCAGCAGGTGATCGAAAAGTGTTTAAGGGTAAAAAGGAAGCTGTACTGTGCGTCTATAGATCTGGAGAAAGCATACGCAGCAGAGTGAATAGGGAAAATATTAAATAAATACGGCGCCAATGAAGGTCTAATAAATGGAGTAAGGGCAGTATACAACGGTAGTCGGCATGTGTTAGGGGGAGAGGAGGTGTGAGTGAATACTTTAATATTGAGCAAGGAGTGCGACAAGGATGTGTGATGTCACCGTGATTGTTCAATGGATACATGGATAAATGTGTTAGACAAGCATGTACCGATACAAATGGTGTAATGGTTGGTGACGTAAATGTACGACTTCTGGTGTATGCAGGTGACACAGTCTTATTAAGTGACAGTGCGGATGAGCTGCGAACCTCTGAGGAAGTTCGATACAATCTGGCTGTATTTTTGGAAAATTAAGCAAGCATTCGATAGGGTTTGTCACGCCGTTCTACTGCACAAGATCCGTAACCTCAACATTCCCGACCCCTTCTCCAAACTCTTACTCTCGTACCTGACCAATCGGTCAGTTCGGGTCAAAGTAGGGAAAACCTTCTCATATCCTTTCCAACCTACAGCAGGCGTACCGCAAGGTTCTGCCTTAGCCCCAATCCTCTATATTATCTTCGCATCCGACATTCCCGAAATCACACAACGCGGAGTAGTCGTTGCGCAGTTTGCGGATGACACCGCCTTCTGGACGGTTAATCATAACATCGAAACGGTCTCCCGCCTCATTTCCAAAACCCTTCCGAACTTCTCCAACTGGGAGAACCAGTGTGGAGTCCCCGTCAATCCCACCAAAACCCAAACAATCCTCTCCGACATCCTAATTACACCGAAGATAAATTCGCAAACCTTTCCTCCAAAAACGTTTCCCTTACCCTAAACCAAGAAAGACTCCCACTCCAACAAGGAGTCACCTACCTAGGAATCTTTTTTACTAGAACCCTCAATTGGCTCCCCGATGTACAAAGAACACTTAACAAGATAAGATACCGCGCAAACCTACTGGGCGCCCTCCGAGATAGAATCAGAGATTGCCACCCCAAAACACTACAACACACTTACAAAACATATACTCGCTCTGTTATGGATTTCCGAGCACCCATATACACGAACATCAACTCCAATCACCTTTCCTCTATTACTTCCTGTGAACGCCGAATACGCAGACGCATACAGAGGTTACCTCTCAGGTATCCTAGCGACCTCACAACACAACATGCAAGCATACCAACCATCACACACAAAATCCAAACACTACAGAAGAACTTCGCACATAAAAGAATCTTTGACGACACTATACCAGACCCTACAACTACCGTTTTCCCTAATTCCCACGAAGAAATTAAAATTCAAGCATCCCCACGCGATCCTTACACAACTCCTTGACGACCTTTCCGAGGAAATAGAAAAATCCCTAGACAGCATCCCATATGCCCACCGCATCCCCCTCTTCTATTCGATGACGACCTAGCAAAAAACCTGACAACGAATCTAATAATCACACTAAGCACGCTACATCCCACTAAACAACACACACTTAAACCAATTAATGAATTATTAAATATTAAATAAATAAACCATTTTTCTTTTTTTACACCAAAAATAACCACATCTCAGGATAGTAAACTATACGATAACACAAAACATCGCAACACCAACAAACATGGATTGACCAGGGCTGAAGAGGAGAATGACTCCGGAACAGTCTACGAATAAGATATATATATATATATATATATATATATATATATATATATATATATATAAGCTATAAATAAGTAAATACTAACCATAAGCATGAGCATACTAACAAAAAAAAATACAGTCTGTGAGAACATGGACCTGAAGATAAACGTCAACAAAACTAAGATTGTGGTGTTCAATCGGGAAGGTGGAAAGGAGAGTAGAGTATTTACCCTGCAAGATGAAATTGTGGAGCAAGTGGACGGGCTGGTATATCTGGGTGTAATGTTTACTGCAGATGGTACAACGGAGGGCGTGATTGGACGAAGAGTCAACGCTGAAAGGAAAGTGGTTGGAAGTGTATGGACGATAATGAGAAACGAAAGCATGAGTCTAGCTGCGAAACGAGCAATCTGTAATTGCGTGTTTATTCCATCAGTACTGTATGGAAGTGAGACATGAGTATGTCAAAAAAACACGAAATAAAAATAAATGCCGTGGGTATGAGATTCTTGAGAAGCGCATGTGGTAAAACGAGAAGGGACAAGATAAAGAATGAATGCATAATGACGGACTGTGGCGAGGATTAGACGATGATGGATAGATATAAAAGTAGTACATTACGTTGGTTTGGTCACATTGAGAGAATGAAGAAAGCAAGATTAACGAAGCAAATGTATGTGGGTGAGGTTAGAGAAAAGGCCGCGTAAAACTTGGCTGAATGTAGTAGAATGTATGACAAAGGAAAGAAAGAAAAGGAGTTTTCAAAATAAAAGGGCATGTCAGAGACAATGTATGAATCTTGAGGAAGCTAGGGAGCTATGCGGAGATAGGAAAGCATGGAGAAAGATTGTGAATAAAAAATAAATATAAGGCAAGGATTGTTTGCCTACCCCACAAGGGAATGACCTGAAGGTTAAGTTAAATTATTGACAAATACATTATCAATTACGGGTTTAGACTAAAACAAGGAGCAGTTATTAGTACCTGTTTGGATAAAGAAATGTTCGCCGATGCATAACAAAATGCTACCCAATTCTAGATAAATATACGGATTTCATCTGACATACTAATCCTACTTTAACAAAATTCGCTACTCCACCTCTTTTGCATTTAGATCCACAGAAACAGTGAATAAGCTTATAGTTTATCTATTTTACAAAAGGTAATTTCGTCATCTCTGTCAAAAATTTCAGTCCAATACACCACTTCAGGATAGTACAACGATTATAGAAGCAAATACGTATCAATTAACGTTTTCTTGTCATGAATGTTTCGTATATTTAAAGGGCTTAGTCTATAATTATCACTGATTGAGATTATGAATGATCCTAAGATTTCCTATTAATACAGCTTGTGGCGGTGAATCATGAATTATTGGAGATTTAAAAATGTCCGGGTTGCGACTTCCGAAAAAACCAGCCGGCCAATTATGAGCATTATATAAATCCTTCAGCGAGATATTTGTACCAACTTTAAATGATATACTACGAGCCTCGTCACTTTTCGGTAATGATTCAACCTCGAAACTGTTTTCCTGGAATTTACTTTTTAAATAATTTTGTATTTTATGTGCACTTGTATCAAGTGCAACTCCTACATACATCCACGCACGCTTTCATACAGCACAAAACGACACTTCTGCTAATTTTTGATCGGAATTACCAATAATAACACGTTTGTGATATTAGTCACTGACCTTGTCTGATTGGTTTGATCCAATATTTTCTTTTTGCTTAAATAACGTATTGTTGATGGATTCTACCGGTCCGGATTCGTATCTCGTTAGAGTATTTTATTATATAGACCACCACTGGTAGACGGCGATCCTGGATCTCTGACTGCGCCAATTTGTTTTTGAGTTCGAGTTTTTTTTGAGTTCGAGTTTTGAGGGTGTTCCGATATGGGAACAGGGTCGATTAGAGTCGATTTTTCAAAGATTGGAGGCGACGAAAACAGATCATGTTACAATCTTTTTTCGTGGTATCTTGAGGATGAAATTTAATGCTGCTGACGTATTTTCTAGTTCGTGTTTCCGAAAATATTCTCGTTTTTACAGCGCCCACGGTTTAAAAGAATTGTGTTTGTATGATTGGTCATGTTGCGTGAAGGATAAGATGGCGGAAATTGGTAGGAATCGCGAGAGGAGTCCAGTGCGTTATTGTGAGTAAGGCGTGCTCGAAGATCCGTTGGTGCGGTGTGTCGTTAATCTCCCCTATGTCGTGTGTATCTAAATAACGTGCTGAGAATAAAGTTTATAGGGGTTGATAGCACCTTTCGTGAAGCGAATTTTATGGGGGAGTTTGCAGAACACGCTTTATTGTAATAATTTACTGTTCCCGGTGCACTAGAATCAGCTAGGGGAAAATACTCGTGAACGGCTTTGTTAAAGACACTAATTTGAAGAGAAACGAACGAGTATTGAGGGCTGTCAATTAAACACACGTGACGGTGATTATTTTGATTATAAAGTGAAAGCGCCTACGAAATTACGGCGATTGTATCCAGCCTTTAGCTAATCAGTAAAATATATTGGCGGTCGAAATAGTACCGGCCGAGGAAAGCAAGGACGAGAACAGGCATCCTGTATATTTCTTAGTGATCTCAAAATTTAAGTTAAATTCATTTAAGGGCCATTGTTGTTTTGGTTTAAAATAAAAATGAATGTTATTTTATGTAAAAATTTTGAACTTGTTTCGTTTTATAAAGAATATAAATCACGATTCACTAAGTCTTTATATTTTGTAAAAGTTATATGTTTATATGTGATAAAGGTATTTATGAAACTTGATTAGTAATTTGTGCACATATATTGTGAAATGCTAAACTTCGGTTGTTTAAAGTTGAATGCTTGTACCGTCGTACTTGATTGGTTTGTGGATAATTCTTTCTGAGGTATAATCAAAAATTTAGAGTTGAGCACCAGAGCATGTGCTACCTACCTTGGAATCTTGAAAATACCTTTATAGGTGTAGTGAAAGACAGGAACTTTTAGACTTGTGAGATTTTAATAGATTTTTAAACCGTATTTGGTGATAAAAGCTTTTGTGAATACGTTGACATTGAGGGTGAATTTATACGATTAATTGTTTTAAAGTGCCTCAACAGATTTTTGTTGAATTAAATTATTGTTTCTTTTAAGTACTAAATTTCTTTTGTAAAGGCAACAGTAGACCGATGCTGAAGAGAGTTAATCTTTTCGAATTCTGTATCATTTATGCGACGGATTATTGTAATATGATTTGAGTTTGTCATTTAAGATAGGAACGAGGGTTTTATTTGAATTAGAGAGCAAACTAAGCTTGGTTGTAAAAGTGGGAATTAAACATTTTAAAGTTGAAGTGCCGAATTTGAAGAACCTTATTGTGGGGTTTTTGGAGCATCGTGTTTCAGATTCGACCCAAGGAACCGTTGGTGACGAGAAAAAAGGTAGATTCAAGTATTTTTCCCTGTTTTATACTAGTGCACTCCGTTTGCGTGAATTTTACCTGGATC
This sequence comes from Vesta saturnalis, assembly GCA_036346205.1. Classification (NCBI taxonomy): domain Eukaryota; kingdom Metazoa; phylum Arthropoda; class Insecta; order Coleoptera; family Lampyridae; genus Vesta; species Vesta saturnalis. The sequence goes on along the minus strand of JARFJB010002472.1, from coordinate 5,415,414 downwards.
AAGACAGGGTGGAGTCCAAATCATTACCCTATCAGACACTACCGTATTTTCGTATCTACAAAATACTAATAAACTCCACGGCGAGCTAGTTGGCGCCTTTTGTTATTTGACATGCATGTTCTAATGCCGTTTAAACGCGTTACATAATCTACAGTGTATTATCAGCAAAGCGGATAAAGCTACAAATTTTAAGGAACCTGTCCCTTCTCGTTGCCTCATGTACCATATCATTTCTCATGTCTTTTAAAGATTCCAATAGCAACATTTTGAAGGGAGTTCGTTATAGCCACTTACTAATAAAATGACTATAAAAACTCTCAACTCGTCTAGAGATACTTGCAGATCAGAGCTATTTCTAAAAAATAAGCTGCAATAATTCGTCAGTAAAAAGAGTTCAAATAGTTTACAATAGGTCATATTTTTTTTATATATCGCAGCTCTCTTCTCGGTGAATAATAAGTCCACGTAACTAAATTTAAGTTTAGTTTGTACTTTTTTTAGTTTCAATGTACCCTTTTTAGTTTTTTCAGCATTATTAGTGCACATATTTCTTAAATTTTAAGACCTCGTTGCCATATTTTGAAGGTATAAATCACGGTTTACATCATCCGCTATTCCGCCATACCTCCTAGAATTCGTAAACCGAATTTCATCTCCGGGAGCTCAGATTATCCAAACCTCCCTCGTCTTCATCAGCCGTGTCTTCATCTGTTAGCATATGGGTCTCTGGAGGTTCCGTAAACACTTCTGTAACTTCCACATCCGAGTCTGCTTCTTGTAACGTCATTCTGCTATAAAAAAAAGATTACTATCAACAAATTTAATTTTTTCCGAAAAGCGCCTCGCGATTCCATATTGCAACACCAAATTTTCACTCAATTTAAAACAAAAACAAGTAATGTTTTTCTAAAAACTATATTGTCGCTACCTAAAAGTATGTTTTAGTTGTACTGAACACAATTTATGACAAGATAATTATTAAAATGCAAACATTGTTATACTAACATAAAATTCGTGTCCGACATTTTTTACTACTAAATTACACTGCAAAATCAAAAATGTGTAGCGTCGCACAAAATAATCAAACACGGTTTACTGGGTCAGAAGCCGACTAAAGGAAGTGTCCAGAGTCAAGTGACGGATAGAAACAATTGAAAAGCTGTAACAACCCATTTTGAGTTGTATTAAAATATACCGTGATTTATGTTCTTCGTTCATTTAGTTGTAAACATAAGGAAAATTTTATTTATTAATGATTTGTAAGTATGAGGCAGGCAACTTAATTTGAATTTTGGTGTAACTTAAGTGCATATCTTCTTAAAGGTTTATACTCCCACTTCTTTATATTATTTTTTTCTGCTCAATATTTTCGCTCAACGCGTCATCGTTGACTTAATTCTTTGCGCAAATTTTTTTGCCCACGGCTATATCACCAGATATTCGGATCGTCCATTTTTTTCACTTCTTGTGGTACGCTGTTAGATGCAGGAAGCCTTTTTTTTGGGTTTTCCCCTAAATTTTGTGAAAAGTGCCATTGATTTAATGGTAAGATAATTTAACTCGTAATACTAAAAATTAAAACATTTGCTCTTTGCAGGCACTTTTTTACTTTTATTACTTTTACTTTTCTACTTTAATTACATTTTAATTACACGTTTAATTCTATTTTTACGTACGCTTTCATTTTATGATTGCAATTTTGCACTCGATGTTGATCTAAATTTTGATCACAATTCTTTATTTAAAATTTCAAGAAAATGCAATAAACGGATTATTCAATTTCATGAAGATAAATTTATAAGAAGGAAAATTTCATTTTAGTGAGGTTTACAACAAACAGCATTGTTATTTCGAGATATTGCGCAACATTGATATAAGGATTACATCACCTTGGTTTGCATTTCCGCATTTATTTTTTATAATACCAGGGCTTCTCAAGAAGATTTATTATATTTTGTACAGGTATTTATAACAATTATTTAGTAATTTAAGGCTATAACTAGTTTTTAATTTGTGGTAATTAAGCAAATCAAAAGATTGCATCAGCCCATTTTAATCAACCGACTGGGACAAACGCATTATTTTTGGTGAATGGTTTGTATCTCCAGTTAGTTTAACGATTTGTTTTGGAGAACATTTTTACACTTATTTTTTTATAATATTATTTAAAATACATTTATACCTGGCACCATTACATCATTTTTATAAAGCACGTATAGCTATCCCCACCACGCATCTTAAAAACTTGGTGCGTACTGAGCCCATATGGTGGTACTAGGTGCCAATGTGTTTATGTAAGTGATTGATATTGATATAGGCCTTTTAGGATAAGTTTAAAATGACATGATACTTGGTGAAAAACTGCAACCAATATAATTTTCTGAACAAGTCTGTGTATAGAGTGCAACCAGGAAAGTTTTTTTCAAAGTGTTGGCAACAGTTTGCAAGGTTGAGCGATTTACCATAAACGATTTACGAACGATTGATTTGTGTAATTTGTGTTTAAATAACGACTAATTTTGTATATCATATCAAATTCAACAAGTTCTTGTCAGAACTAACTTAATAACAATAACACATGCTGTAAACAATGAACAATTAAAGATGCCCAAGCCTTTGTCTAGCCGTTATCAAGAAGTGGTAAGCTTTCTGATCCATTACTTTGAACAAGAACTTGAAAATGGAAGCCCCCTTTTGCCAGTTGCTGCTGTTAGAGACCTAAGTAATAATGATTAAAATACTCCTCTTTTTAGTTATCTTAAATCTGAAACATGAGCGGCTTGTTGAGGATGTTCCAGATTATGTTACGCACTTTAAAAACCCGCATAATTTTTTTTATTTATAAAGGGTTGCAGCTGCCTTACATGTGAGTCTGTCAATAACATCGCAGATAAATGCAACAAATGTGAAGTACTCAGAAGCCCACCAAAAGAATGACATCGGAGCAAACCAATCGTTGAGGTGGATAATTTTGACCAAACTGCAATTCGAAATGTTTTTTTACGAGATGTATAAATTAACTCCATACAGTTGTTTTGCATTATGTAGTGTAATTATTTGCAGAGGAACATGTGACCTTGAAAACTTTACAAGGAAAACTATGCGAACATGACATTTTTAATGGCTGTATAACATCTCTGTGGAAGGTTCTAAAAAAATGGTTTCAAGTATAACTAGTATAATCCACGACGCGGATTAATGGAGATACCTAACATTGCTATAAAGTGTGTCAATTCTTTACATGAATATGTCTGACTTAAAAATGAAGGTTTTCGTCTGTTCATTTTTCTTGATGTGACATGGATCTCTGATGATGGTACTGCTGGTCGTTCTTGGCAAGATTCTAATGTTAAGAGTGTAAAGAACACAAAAGTTGGTGGTGCAAGGTATATTTTAAGCCCATAAGGTCTATGATAGTAATTAATACGTTGCATTATAGACATATTATAGTTCATGCTGGTTGTGCTACAGGATTCATTCATGGTGCAGAACTAGTATTTTCTTCTAAGACAAGGAATACTGATCATCACGCATAAATCAAGACAACTTTCTGCATGGTTTGAATATTAGTTGCTAGTAAATTCAGAATAATCTTCCACAATTATTATGGATAATGCCAGTTACCACAGCACTCTGATGAACCAAGTACCTATAGCAGCGTGTAAGAAGGCTGACATACAGCAAGGGTTAAGTAAAAATAATATACAATATGTTGAAGCCATTTTAGAAACTCAGTTGTTGGATTTAGAACAGATGTAAATCTTTTTAAATGTAATTCATATTTTGTATTATTCTCTCTTTTTAGACATAAACCATAACCAGTATATGTAGCTGATAGGTTAGCTGAACAATATGGGCATGTGTACTTACCATTGCATTTTTAACCCTATTAAACAAATCTATGGTGTAACTAAAAATTATACAGAGCCCATGTTGGTTCTGATAGTAGTTCTGCTGAAAAATCATTAGCAATGTGGAAAGAGGCACTAGGAGAAATAACACCCAAAGTATGTGCTAATACAGTTCGACGTACTGATGAGTACTTAAGTGATGAATTCTCTTCAAAATTAAATGTGAATATATGTAATATATCAATTTATTCCTATTTCTTGTTAATAAACGTTTTTGAATTTATACTGATAAACCCAATCCTGAAGGTATATTCTGTAACTACAAGAATTATGAGGAATCATTTTGTCTTTGGATTATCCTATTATAACATTACAAATATTTCTTTCTATATATGAATCGGTGCGTGAAAGAAGTCCAAAATTCGTAATTTTCAGGAAATGAAAAAAAATTATTGATTTAATGAAAAATATTAATTACTACATGGCAACAGTGAATCAGCTTGTTGTATGACATCATTTTAAATTGCGTTTAAATATGTAAAAATTATTTCGTATTAATTTCCCTGCCAAATTGTAAATTATTTGGTACTCAATTATGCCCATAATAATTTTATCTCGCCTGTATATCCCGGGCGAGGAGTTGGTCAAATTCTATAACCGAGCCCACATACGTAGTTTGAAAATAAATTACTTATTTAGACAAAATTATTTAATTTTGATTTTGAGGTTGACTTTAGTTCACCCTACGTGTCCTTATTATATCTCCAAAAAACATATTGACGTTTGAAATAAATGTGCATAAGCGTACCTACTAAAATAAATTCTTTCTGACATGGTGTTGGATACGGATTGTTGCACAAGAGAAAACATTTTTGTAATATGTTTTTATAAAATACCGACGCAAGTATAAAGAATTATAGAAAAGCGTAATCAACGTGTGAACTAAGACGTTGCCTCTGAAATGCGTATATTGAATGTGAACATTGTCGTCATGCTCGATTTATAAGTAAAATTCCTGTCAATGACTCAGATGTCTTTGTATCAGAAGTAGTAGCTAGAAGTTCTCTGGCAATTTCCTTATGTTTCTGACAGAACGCTTTTTGGTGTACGAGACTAGGTCTGATAATGTTGAAATTGAAATTTCAAATGACGTATGCGCCTGAACGTTATGAAATAATTTGACTTCTAAATTCTGTTGATTATTGTTTTTTATTACGAGATAAATTAATCTATGTAAGCCCTTTTGGAAGAAATTTATGCTTAGCAGAAATGAGAAGGATATTTGCTAAAATGCTTTCGCCATTAATAACGGCTCTAATAAAATTAAATACCATTTACCATGTAAACTTACTGGAATTAAAATTAGAAAATTAATGACTTTAAGAAATTATAAATTGCATGTACTGCACTATACAAAACCTGGTGTAATTAACTGTAGGGATATAGTGTTAAATTTACGTATAAACTATTTTCGGTAAAATTAGCACATTTCCCTTGATAAATTATAAAATCAAAAAGGTTTATGTTCTATTAAACCAGAAATTTAACGATAAGAATGATTAGTTGGAATCTGCATAGTTTAATTTGATTAACCCACTATTTATCACTTGTTAAACCATTATCTTCGTAGATGATTTCAAAGAATGGTAAGCACACGGAGCGAAAAACAATCACAATTTTAGAATATAAATTGCGTGTTGGTTTCATAGAGCAAAAGCTCTCAGAGGATTGTACATGAAAATAGTCACGAAGAATTTAAGTAAATTGCAAGATAGGTATGAATTCCCACAAGTAAATCCCAATAAAAATATTAAACCGTTAGATAATACCATCGAATCATCTATATTTAAAATAATTCATGCTAATTAACGTGATTTTTTTCAGTATACTTCAGATGCACGGCAATAAAAAAAAATGCTATACCAATCTAAAAATGGTTTGTGTTTGTACTTATTTTTATAAATATTTTATTTTTAAGTTTATTAACTATATTATTCTTTATAATTCGTTAGATATTTATGTTATATTTTTATTTTATTTGGCCATTTTCAAAGGGCTTCACATTCTCAGCAATTTAATATTTAATATTTTTATATTTATCTGTAGCCCGAAGCAGCAAACTTAATGGATTTCTATTGTTCAAGAACCAATTGTCCTTTTCGGGTTGTAAAATGTAAAACCTTTTATTATAAATTCACCTTTTTCATGCAGTTTGTTTGTTGAATGTCATAAATGTTTTTGCTCACAAAGAATTTTAAACCTTTAGGTATTGAACCGCATTGTTTGTCTTCAAATATTCATAATAAACACAACCTCTACAATCCGAAAATTACTTTATTACTAATGTAAGGTATTTCCCATAACTCATCTCTCTAAAATTTATTCTTATTCAAATTTCCAAAATCTAACCAATCATAACTCGCCTCTCACTTTAGCAATTATTAATTGTACTTAGTGCCTCCCATTCTCAGTCTTCTTGATTCCAAAATATATTTTCAAACAGTAATACAAATATATAAACCTATTAATATTAACATCGCTTTGCTCTATCAGTCAAACCTAATTTATCATAATATTCTCTAACCATGGAAATGTGAGTTTATGGCATATTCGCTTAATTATACTAGTTACTACAGTTAAACGGGCAGATAATATTGTATTATAAGTAAAACAAGTGTAATATTTGTGTATTAAACTATGTACTAGGTGTAGAGCAGTTAAATAATTATTAAAATTATCTAACTCTCTTCTTATTGCAAGTATACCTGACTAGTACGAAATAAATAAAAAAAAGTTCATTCTTCAGGATACTTGTGGAATCACTACTAATTAATAGTCTTTCGATCAAATTCATTTAATATACAATATTCAAACAAAACAGTTTTTGTTATTACGGAAACCGTTAAACATTTAGTTGTAAGGGTTGGTATATTTGAATTTTCTACGGCTAACGTTGCCGAATAGTTTGTTTATAATTCTTAACATTTAATTACCGTCTTAATGGCATTTCCGTAATCCTTGGTTTTTCTTTCAATTGCTTTTTAATGAACTAAAAATTGACTTAACAGTTTGTTAGTATCATTGTCTGCATGTGCTTGTTTGTTACTAGATGATGCCTCTAGCTCAACCTTTATGCCCTACCTTCGGGTTATATCTATCCAGTGAGGTGTCGTTGCCAATGATAAAAAAGGGAAAAGTAGCCAGAGTCACATGCATCTAGGAATACTGTAGTTGGTACCGGGCGTTAAAGATGAAAAGTGAACATCGGGAGTGATCGCGTTCTAGTATGTTTGAATACAAGTGGGTCAAATTAACCCAAGGGTAGTAATAACGTGGGTAAGTAAGTACCATTACGTTTTTTTATAATTTGTTAGAAATTCGTTAGTATATATATATATATATATATATATATATATATTATATATTATATATATATATATATATATATATATATATATATATATATATATATGTGTGTGTGTGTGTATGTGCGTGCTCGCGTGCGCACGTGCGTGCGTAAGTGTGCGCGCGTGCGTATATGCGTGCGTGCGTATGTGCGTGCGTGCGTATGTGCGTGCGTGCATGCGTGCGTATGTGCGTACGTGCGTATGTGTGTACGCACGGGTTAATAGTTATAAACAATTCAATAGTAATTATAGAAGCATCAACCATTTTTCGCATTTTCATTAATTTCCTATAAAGTTATACAAACTTTAATGAATTAAAGCATAAATATTTCATTCTACCATATCACTGGAATTATATGTATATTGTTTTGCGTAAACAATGCTAAGATTTGGTAAGATCAGATAAGATCATGTAAGATCGGGTACGATCGCATAAGATCGAGCAAGATCGGATAAACTCGGATCAGAACTTATAATATCGTGTAGGATCGGATAAGATAGGACAAGCTCGGATAAGTTCGGATAAGGGCTGATAAGGTCGGGTAAGATCGGAGATCAGGTAAAATCTGATAAGATCGGGTAAGATCGCATAAGATTAAATAATATTGGATAAGATCGGATATGATTGGATAAGTTCGGACGTGATCGGATCAAATCGGGTAAGATCGGATAAGATCGGGTAACATCGGATAAGATCAAATAAGATCGGATATGATCGGATAAGATCGGGTAAGATCGGATAAGCATTAATTCTTCATGTGTTTTCTAAGCCTCTAAGAATTGCCCCTGATTCCCGCGCATGCGCAAAGCCAGTTACAAAAGTCATTGTTTATGAATGCTTATTTCCAAGAATTTGACCTTGAAAAGAAGAGTGAGATCGGATAACATTGGATGAGATTGGATAAGATCGTGTAAGATCGTGTAAGATCGGATAAGATCGGATAAGACCGGATAAGATCTGATAAGATCGGGACACTTCTGCAGCTGACCATTGATTACCAGGAATTGTAATACCTTATAAGACTTACACAAATGTGATTAATCAGGGAAGCTTATCTTGCTATTTCCAAGAATTTGACCTTGAGGAGCAATTATCCAATACAAGAATCATTTAAACTTGACCTACATCTTAGCATAGACAACAATCTGTCTGAACATTACTACGATACCCCTGCAGGTGACCATTGAATTCTAGGTATTGACACGTGGCCTTGACTCAGCCAAATTCCAAGAGTTGCTTGTGACCTTGAAAATTTCCCCCGTCACAATGAAAATCAATGTCCCACGCGTGACATTCAGATAGGTTAAGGTCTGATAAGATCGGTACACCTCTGCAGGTAACCTTAACACACACACACACACACACACACACACACACACACACACACACACGTACACACGCACACACGTACACGCACTCACTCACGCACACGCACGCGCACGCGCACGTACGCGCGCACGCACATACGCAAGCACGCACGCACTTATCTCGCACACGCACGCGCACGTACGCGCGCACGCACGCACACACGCACGCACATACGCACGCACACACATACGCACGCACGCACATACGCACGCACACACGCACGTGCGCGTGCGTGTGCGTAAGTGAGTGCGTGCACGTTTGTGCGTGTGTGCGTATGTGTGTGTGTGTGCGTGTGCGTGTGCGTGTGCGTGTGCTGTGTGCGTGTGCGTGCGTGTGCGTGTGCGTGTGCGTGTGCGTGTGCGTGTGCGTGTGCGTGTGCGTGTGCGCGTGCGCGTGCGCGTGCGCGTGCGCGTGCGCGTGCGCGTGCGCGTGCGCGTGCGCGTGCGCGTGCGCGTGCGCGTGCGCGTGCGCGTGCGCGTGCGCGTGCGCGTGCGCGTGCGCGTGCGCGTGCGCGTGGCGTGTGCGTGTGCGTGTGCGTGTGCGTGTGCGTGTGCGTGTGCGCGTGCGCGTGCGCGTGCGCGTGCGCGTGCGCGTGCGCGTGCGCGTGCGCGTGCGCGTGCGCGTGCGCGTGCGTGGGCGTGCGCGTGCGCGTGCGCGGGCGCGGGCGTGTGCGTGGGCGTGTGCGTGTGCGTGTGCGTGTGCGTGTGCGTGTGCGTGTGCGTGTGCGTGTGCGTGTGCGTGTGCGTGTGCGTGTGCGTGTGCGTGTGCGTGTGCGTGTGCGTGTGCGTGTGCGTGTGCGTGTGCGTGTGCGTGTGTGTGTGTAAAATAGCAAAATACCACACAGATTGTGAGATTTGACAGCTGATATACTAGGTATTGTTGTAGAAGTTAACGAAGCACCGTCATAACGTCCATCCGCATCAAAGGGATGCAGATTTTGTAACTCCTACAAATTTTGTTTGCAAACAATGCCTTAAAAATGTGTTTAATACTTCAAATGTTACGGATCGGCTTAAGTTTGTCACATATTTGAAAAAAGTTAGATATTATGTCAATTTTGAAAATAGTTTCATTGATGTTAAAAAAATTGGGTCAAAATGACCCGTGGGTAATACTGATGTGACAGCTTTCGGTGGGCAGTGGCTAAGGTGGCACTTATGGTATAATTACACTACGTAATGACGTTTACAGATCGTATTTTAACTTTTAATTATATGTATCTTCTTAGACAGCGCATCACAGTTCCACACAATGTACACAACGGTTTCAGGTTCTTCACTGCATAACCTCCAGTATTGGTTTCTCTGTCATCTCAAGGTGTACTTTAATAGCTGTGTATCATGTTAACGCTCCCATTATAGTTCTAATGTTCTGTCTACTTAATCGTACTAGTTCTGAAGCTCTTTTTAAGCAAAGACTATCTATGAAGACCTTATTGTGCGATCATCTATGATGACGTCTTATAGCTCGATAGAGCTTTCAAGGCTGTCTTGCTGCCTGATAGTATGAAGATGCGCCTATGTGTATAGTGTTTTCTTTTATTTAGACGCCCGCTAGGACTGTCTCGGTTTTTGACCCGGCAGTGTACCAGACCAGGATTCCTTTAGGAAGTTCCTGTTTTTGCTTACACCCCTCTTCTCGATTGCTAATAGTTATGTTGAACAGCCTGGTTTTCAAATTTCTTGGAATAATGTGGTCTGCTCCCATTTCAAGTATGTAGTATTTTAGTGTTCCGTTTTACGTGCTTTGTTCCACAAGTTTAGTATCCCGTGAAGTTCTATTCTTGCTTCTCTCACAATATTAAAATGGAAGGTGAAGAAGGGCCAGGAAAGATTCTATTTGGTCGTTGATTTAACCGCCCCCGTAATTCCTAAACAGGTAAGTGTGTGTACCTTGCGTAGTGTTAGTTTTGTTGTTTACTTTTCAGCCTTTCCTTTTGTGATCAGTTAAACTTTATATTAAAGGCGCCTACTTCAAAGTATATTCTTCAAATAGCTTCTACATCTAACCCACTTTTGCCACTAAAAAAGTATCTAGATTTGAAAAAAGGCACTAGAAAAGTCACTAGATTGGTTTTCAAGGTCAATGTCGCTCACACCCCACTTCTAACGCACTTTTGTCACTAGAAAAGTAGCTAGATTTGAAAAAAGTTACTAGAAAAGTAACTAGATTGGTTTTCAGGGTAGCTCACATAGCCTGCATATTCTTCAAGGTCATTCGTGCACGTACGCGTCCCCGATTTAAAATTCATTCAACGTCATCAAGCAATTCTTAGAAGTTGGCTGAGTCAAGACCGTGTGTTAATTCAGTCATTACAACAATTTTCAAGGTTACTTGCAGTGGTGTACCGATCTTATCCGACCTTAACCGATCTGAATGGGACTTTAATTTTTACGGCGACGGACGAAATTTTCAAGGTCTCATCCAATCTTATCCGATCTTACTCTTCTCTTCAAGGTCAAATTCTTGGAAATAAGCATTCATAAACAATGACTTTTGTAACTGGCTTTGCGCATGCGCGGGTGTCATCAGGGACAATTCTTAGAATCTTAGAAGACACGTGAATAATGAATGCTTATCCGACCTTATCCTATCTTACCCGATCTTACCCGATCTTATCCGATTACATTCGAACTTATTTAATCTTATCCGATCTTACCCGATCTTTTTCGATCTTATCCGGTCTTACCCGATTACATCCGATCCTATCCAATCATATTCGATCTTATCATCCAATCTTATTTAATGTTATCCGATCTTACCCGATCTTATCAGATCTTGTCAGATTTTACCCGTTATTATCCGATCTTATCCGGCCTTTCCGAACTTATCCGAGCTTATCTGATCCTATCCGATCCTACCCGATCTTATAAGTTCTGATCCGAATTTATCCCATCTTGTCCGATCTTATCCGATCCTACCCGATCTTACCCGATCCTACCTGATCTTACCAAATCTTAGAATTGTTTACGCAAAAAAATATACGTATAATTCCAGTGATATAGTAGAATTGAATATTTATGCTTTAATTTAATTTGTAAAACTTTATAGGAAATAAATGGAAATGGGAAAATGGTTGAAGCTTCTATAATTACTATTGAATTTTTTATAGCTATTAAACCCCTCGGGAGTCAAAGACGCTACACAGAGGTCCGAGATTAATAGTTCGGAGCACGAGTAGGCCTACCGCCAAGTGACGGCTTTCCAGAGGAAGTTTCCCGGGCTATGCATTAGCTAGGCCCGCAGAATTGATAGGTTCCCTAAGGAACATTTCGGTATCGAATGTTGCTATGAACCCCGCGCCACAGGAGAAGCACAAATGCCTGCTCTGTACTTTTGGGTAAGTCCTAGGAATCACCTACCCTTTCGACCGATGTAATGTTGTTTTATTAAATTTTAATAAACAAATGGATAATTGATCTACCAGTGCAATTAAATTCAAGAAAATTAAAACGTATTTTTCAGATAAATAATAATCCTCAAGTTAATCCCAAAGGCGAACCACTCACTTGCGCCACTATTGTATATAACTAAATCCCAAAGGTAAACTACTCACTCGCGTCACTATTTTTATATAACCGAACCGACTAAATACCAAAATAAAAATTGTTTAAGTTTATATGTAACTAAATTTGTTAACCTTAGTAAAAAAAAATTGTGAGCAACTGGAAGGGATCTATAAGAATGAAACACATGTATAAAGTTATGTAGCATAATCTATAAGTAAGAAGTCTAAATTGCAACGTATGCGTCTTGACTTGCATACTTGATTTATTTTCAAATTATTTGACAATTCCATTAACTGGTTCATAAGGAGCCAGTTTTTCATCAACCTACCTTATCACACTTAGTAGTTCCGTTGGTAATGGACTGTGGGAAAAAATTTTTCCTATTTCACTCACACACATACACACACTATCTGTCTCACTTATCCCTAGTGTAAAAAACACTCATTCGGCATTTTCTCTTATATGAAACAATATGTGGAATTATTATCTCTTTTTCGCGGGTGTCAGACATTTATTTATAGCACTATAATTTGCTAAATTATAAACTTGGGCAGAAGTGTATTACACATGTTATTTTATGCTAATAATAAAAATTGAATATTTATTTCCAACTACTTTAAACAAATACTTAATGAAATATTGAAATCTTTGTATTATTTCTATAATGTATTTTTTCAAGTTTCTCTTTTCAGTATTAATCATATATTTACATGCATTATTTTTACAAGATTACATTGTTATCACTAATAATTTTTAGGATTCGGTTTCAAATTTTTGAGACTAAAACACATTACGACATGCTGTTAATTAACAAAAGTAAAGTGGTTTTGTGATCTCGAAAACTTTCAATTGATGTAGTGTAAACACAAATCTTGAAACCCCAATTCGGCATTATCTCTACCAAAAATATGAATTTTCTTGTAGGAAAAAATATTATTATTAAATGGGCAAAGTTGCAATAAAACCAGTTGGTTTCTTGTACTAAATGCAACAAGCAGAAAATCGTTTTATTTTCATGCAGATATCCAATGTCATTGTTTACATGAAATGCGAATTCTTTTGATAACTTGTATTTGACTTTAAAAAATTATATTTTAAAGGACAATTTTATCTGTATTTCGGGGACTTATCTTCACATGTTATTTTATGATAATAATAAAAATTGAATATTTATTAAAACTACTTTAAACAAATACTTAATGAAATATTGAAATCTTTATATTATTTCAATAATGTATATTTTCAAGTTTCTCTTTATGAACGTCGGAATTTCACAAAAGTATACTTTTTTTTCTGTTGCCAAGTGAACTCGACAATTTATTTCGTGTAAAAACGCTCGTTCAGCATTGAAATTATAATTAGTTAAAGTATAGGTATATGTATAGTATTAATTACTGCACTTAAAACTGTTTCAAGGTATTGTTTTTCGCAAAAAACTAGACTTGTTAGTAGGATAAAAATAGAAATGAATAAATAAGGCGTTACAATGAAGGATTAGTTTGTATATGTAAAACTAAATTATGTTTTGCTTTCAATTTAATGTAAAATATTGTTTTATTTACAATATAAAACTGTACACACATATTGAGAAGCATATATTTATCTAAAAAGTTTTGAAATGTTTGCACTGAATTGCAGTTAGAGGCGCTCATATTTCAGGTATCGGTATGCAAAAAATCAGAATTTTGGAATAAACATTTAAATTGCTACAACAGTTAATGTAAAAAGACTAGAGTACTCTTTTTCCTACTTTAACTTTATGTATGCTATCTCAAATTGTATGACAAATCCATTAACTGGCTCACAAGGTACAACATTGTGTTTCTCTCTAATCAACAGAAACAGAACTTATCGCAACTAGTAGTTCCGTTTGTGTCGGTTACTAGATTTATTTCAGAAAGTCTGCATTATACTATAATTTTTGTGACCTTGAATGCGGTTTGTGTCTATATAAGTAGATAAGGAACAGTTTCGTGTCAGTCGATACACTGCAATCGTGATGACAAATTATATTGTAAACCTAAAGTGTTGTGAAGTGCAATTAGATATTATTACATAATCAGCGGTGTGTGCTTCATATTTTAGTTGGATACAGGTGAAAGTGAATATGAGTAAGGTTAAGTCCAGTAGTAGTGGTATAGTTAATTTTGCAAGACAGGTTATTCCATTGTTAAATGAATTTATTAAGCACATCCGTATAGTTAACACTAGTATGAAGATATTGCAAGATATAATTCAAAATAAAATTTGTTTAGAGGCAAACGAAAGTATGTTTAAGCTCAAAAGCAATTTATCGTTGCTAAAGGGTTATCTCGTACAGACTGAAACGGTTAAAGAACGCTTCAGAGAAAAAAACAGGTAGTCGAATTATCACTAAAAAACTACTCGCAAATTAGGTTGGTACTTTCTGAAGTCATGTTTTAATGGTAGGTTACTTACAGGAAATATAGTTATTATAGCGAATTGATATTCTCTTAGTTTTTTTACAAAATGCGTACAATAGTTTGCACGTAAGGTTAAATTAATAGTAATGCAATCGATGCTAAAGGTGAATGTTCTTTTAGTTTGCAATTTCATGCAACCTCACAATCATATTATTGAGTTGAACACTTTTGCCACCAAAAATTATGTCATTGATATTTCAACCAATTTACGTGTGTGGTACAATCAAAACGAGTATTATAAGTTAGAGGAGTTTTCAGAAAGGGATTCCGGTTGGGCATTACACAAAGTTTTACATTTAAAGGTAAATATTAATAGCTATGTTCCATTTAGAGGTAGTCTTTCAACCTATATTAAAGTTCCTCAATTCATAGCACTAAAGCGTGGGGTAGTGAATGTTAAAAATAATAACTAGTATTGCTTCCTGTGGGCCGTTGTTTCAGCATTATATCCCACGCAACGTCACACGGAAAGGGTTCAAAGTGATCCTCAGTTTAGAAATGTTTTGAATTATGATTCAATTCCCTTCCCCATTCGCCTGGATAATGTAAAAAAAATTGAAAAATTAAACAACCTCTCCATTAATTTATATTGTATTCAGTAAAAAAGAATATTACCAGTTGTAGTAAGTGAATATCGAAATAGTGACAGAGAGCCTATAAATCTTTTAATACTTTCTACTAATTATCACGCTGCTTTTGCTGTTATTAATACAAAAAATAACACTATATATCATTTCACTTCGATAAAAAATATCTGCAAGAAATTTATCTGTTACCGATTGTTGAACTATTTTTCTTCAGATTATCTTCTGCAAAAACATGTGACTCACTATCATCAACTTAATCACTGCTCTGCTAGGCTACCTACCGAAGCAGAAATAAATTTGCTGTTCAAAAACTTTGCATTCCAAAAAAAGGTACCATTTGTCATTTATGCCGATTTAGAAATTATTTTAGAAAAGAGCAAAAGAGTACAAATTTAACAGGCATTGAAAGTAATACCCTATTTCCCTCCAAACACATACCTTTTAGCATTGCTTACTATTTGAAGTGTTCATACAGTGAATCCCTTTATTCGATTAGGTTTTGAGAGGAAAGGATTGCATTAGATGGTTTGTTAAAGAGCTTCAAAGTATTGCACATTGGACCACCGAAATAATCAATAAAATAATCCCCATGGATACGGTAAGTCCCACTCAGGTTGAACACCTTTAAAACGCCATAATTTGTGACATTTGTGAAAAACCATTTACTGGTTATGACGTAAAAGTTAGAGACCACAATCATTTTACAGGAACATTTCGAGGGGCATCGCATCAGGCATGTAACCTAAACTACAAAGACTTACACATTCTACTAGTTGTATTTCATAATTTATCAGGTTATGATTCGCATTTCATCATTAGAGAATTGGCTAGTGTTCCCGGTTGGATTTTACTGCTACCCATAAACAAAGAAAGATTTATTTCACGTAAGTAACAGAAGGCACTAAAATTAAGTTTCGATTTCTTGACTCTTTCAGATTTATGATCAGTAGTATTGAAAAGTTGTCAGACTATTCGGAATAGTTGAATAATGCACTTTTATCATCTTCAGCATAGTAATCACATAGGAATTTCAAAAAATTGTGATAGGATGGTATGTATTGGTTAGCAGTGAAGTTGAAATGCATTGCTTTATATGGATAACACTCAGAATTAAGATGTACTTTAAGGTTTCCGATGTTAATGTGATTAAAATTTCCTGCTCTATCCTACTTTGTGTACCTTTTACCTTGTTGAAATGCCAGAATTATCCAACCTGGTTTTTCCAGTTGTTGACGTTTTTACTGGCCATATGTCCGAGGTTGCTTCTTTTAAAGCAGGTAATTCATATAACTCCCATTGACGGAATGGAACAGTAATAATAGAATTTTTATTCTTCCTTCAAACAAGTACGGTACTTACCACTGAATTTTATTTAAGGTTATTTCCGCATCAACGTCACCATGGTAGCAGTCTGTATCGCTTCTAGATCGAATTAAAATCAACTCCTGACGCATATTCAAGGTCAATTGACGATAATCCTCCATTATTCTAAATATGTGGTTCAATGGTATGCATACTGTAAACGATTGTTCTCCATTTTGCTCATCGAATTCTACTTGTAATGGTCATTCTTTGGTTACCACCCTAAATGGCTTAATGCTTTGCTCTTGCTTCCCGTATAAGAAATATATCCCTTGCAGTGTGGATGTTATGCCCGGATTTCGGCAAACGTCCACTCTTTGAATTTCGTCGAAAAGAAGGTTGGGGAATTATTGGTTAAGTTGCATGATTTTCTTTCATTCTCCCTTTTCAGCTCAAGCTTACCTTCTATGTACAGAAAACTATCGTAGGTGGCCGTAATTAAATCCTAACTTTGAATTAAGATTCGTATTTCTTCGGAAGCTCCATATTTAGAAGATCAATATGGAAGATAAGTGTGAATATCTGATTTAATTATAGTATCATCAAAAAGTACGTTTTGAAAGACATTTAATGATTCGGCCATTGTCGCTGAAAACTTCTAAACCAATCGATGTTAAAAAGTTGTTCTCTGCAGATGTTAACCGCAATGAAGCTTGCTGACTAATTAATGACTTACTGTAGGGATGATGTTTTTTATATGAATTTGGAATTGTTCCTTGATTAATTCTCAGACCCATGTTTCTTTAGTTGTAGGTGTACTGTGAATGGTTCACTTTCGCCAAAGTCTATTAATTCGCCCTTTTGATTTATAAAATTGATTGTTATATTACTAATTATGTCGGTGTTTACTTTTAAATATTGAGTATTGCTGGGAGTTTTATCTAGACGGTAACCTGGTTGCACTGAAACGTCAATCTCATATAATACTTTTGCAGGTTTCCCGTTTCGATAAGATCCCTTTATAATGTTGCATTGTACGTGTAGATTAGTGTGTTTAATTATTTGAATGTCTAACGCAGACGTATTTTTGGCCAATTATCTGAAGTAATTTTAGTAACTAAATCTTAAATCTAAAGGAATGTTTGTAAATTACGAGGTAACGTCTAATGAAATATAGGATCAGGAGGAAGTGAAAAATGTCGAAACTTTTCTACAAAACTAGATGTGTGTTGAATATTCCTAGAGGAAAACTTTTTTGTAAAACTTCTACAATATATTTTGCAAATTAGTAGGTTGGTAAAAATTGATGAAATGGTGGGACGAAGTGAATCGTTATTTTTGTGAATTTTTGGTAATCCATAATATTTACCTGGAATATAATTGGTAATAGTTAACTCCTTTTTAATTGAATGTAGACTGCATCAACATAATATTTAACATCACTCACTTTTAATTCACATTTTTATATACAGATTTTTTGCACCTCTATGGGTAGCCCTATTTCTTCAATTCTAACTCAAATTGTTATGGATTCTCTTTCAGATACGGAAGTCCCCACATTACCTTACAATATGGCTTTCTTAGTCAAATATGTAGATCACATTATTTGTTCAGTACCAGCAAATATGATTGACATTACAATGAAATCCTTTAACACATTCGATCATCACTTAAAATTTACAGTGGAAATAGAATCTGATTCTAAAATTCCGATTTTAGACACGTAAGTTTACAGAAAGGATGATAATTTTAGGTTTTGATATATATATATATATATATATATATATATATATATATATATATATATATATATATATATATATATATTTAAATAAGACATTTTTCTTTAAAACTTGTGGAAATAAACGTACAATTAATTCAACGTTTCGGGAACGTTCTTTGTTCCCTTTGTCAAGAAAAAAAAAAAAAAAAAAAAAAATTCTTGACAAAGGGATCCTAATCTAATCTAATATTAAATAAACGCAGTTTCAGTCATCAGCTCAATTTTCAAAAACCAGAAAAAATTGTAGTATTTAAATACAGCCTGCCTTTTATTAACCTCTTAACACGACTTTTAACAAACATTCATCAATTAACAAACATTCATCAACAACCTTACATTCTCATAGCAACCTCGTATTATAAATCTGTGGGAAACTTATTAACTAAACTAAAAGATAAAACTCAAAAATTGGTTTTTAGTAATATAGTATATAGTATTCAGTGTCAATGTGATCTTACATATATAGAACAAGCTAGCCAGTGGTTGTGTTTCCGTCTAAATCAACACCGTAGTGACGCCATAATTGGTCAAAAGTTTTTTTCTCTATCGACTCATCTTCACACTACATCTCACAAAGCAGCTTTTGAAGAAACCAAAATCCTAGAGTCAAAAGTTTACTTAATATATTATTCTTAGAATCGTACCACATTAACAAAAAACAAAACGTTTTAAACAATAAACAAAACATTGATAACCTTAATATGATTTATTCATATTGGTATCATTTTAATCAACAATCAAATTTAGTTAACAGTATATTTGCAATGCACCTGTTATTGTATTTTTTTTGTTAACTTATCACGTATCCTAAGTGACGGGACATCTCCTTGTTTATGGTTTGGGGCACACTTGTTTGTTTATTGTTTGGAATTGGATTGAGTATGACGGTATCAATTGAATAGTGTAGAATTCCAATCTCAACTTAATGTTTTTGGTAGGTTTAGATAATTTTAGACTTTATTAATAACCCATTAACCGCCGCACATGAAAATAAACATTCAAAAATGGAATTTTCTACTTAATTATGTTTTTGTATCCTGATTAAGGCATAGTTAAAAATATACAGATATAATATATATATATATATATATATATATATATATATATATATATATACATACAGTATGCCCCCGGATCGACTTTAAAAGAGGGAAAATTCTCTTATTCTTGATTTCTCAGAAAATATCATTCTTGCTGATTTGCCCTGCTTGTTTTCAAACCCCCGAAACACAAATTACTTGCTATTTAACTCAAACGGTTCTCAGATAATATCATTTTTCTTGAAAAATTCGAGCTTTTCGTAATTTTTGAAGTAAATTGATTTGTTTCAAAGGAAAAATCAAATTGGTCTCACAAGTTTTAATTAATAAATTTAACAATTGATGGTAAAATGAAATGATATTCTCAAAAAACTGAACTATTAATTTTCTATTCGAATAATGCTCCTCCTTTTTCCGCACAGATTTCAATGCGAGCTCTGAATTCATTGAAACTGCGCCTTTTTTCTTCGATTGAAAGGGACTGGACAGCATTCCGTATCCTATTTTTCAATTGCTCTTCATCATTGTCTAATGGCTCACTGTACACAATTTGTTTTAAACGACCCCACAGATAAAAGTCCATTATTGTGAGCTCAGGACTTCTCGGCGGTCATAAAATGGGACCATCTCTTCCTATCCAGTTATCATGGAACTCTGTATTGAGCCACTGGCGAACAATACCGGCATAATGAGCAGGGCACCCATCGTGCTGGAAGAACATTTCAATTTGGTAGTTTA
The DNA here is from genome assembly GCA_036346205.1 of Vesta saturnalis. NCBI lineage: Eukaryota > Metazoa > Arthropoda > Insecta > Coleoptera > Lampyridae > Vesta > Vesta saturnalis. The sequence continues at coordinate 5,395,384 of JARFJB010002472.1, read as the reverse complement.
ATGGCAATTCATCTAGTTTATTAGTTAAAAAATTTTGCAACATTTCCAAATATGAATAACGGTTTAAATTTTGATCAAAAAAATATGGGCCAATGATTCCATGGTACGAAACCGCACACCACACACTAACTTGTTTCAAACATTGTCTTCGACTAGCAATTCGGAAGTTTGGATTCGTCCTACTCCAGTAACGGCAATGTTGGGAGGAAACGACTCCGTTAGTTGAAAAGGTCGATTCATCGGAGAACATTATTTGTTTATGAAAATTTGAATCTTCCAAAACTCTATTGCCCAATTCCAAACAAAAATCCAGACGTTTGGCTTCATCACCGTTCTTTAAAGTTTGCCTAAATTGCGGCTTAAATGGTAAAATTTTGTTCTCCTTGAAGATTATTTGTAAATGAGATTTACCTATCCCAATTCGTAGTGCCCTCCTTCTTAATGAACGCCTTGGAACTTCTGTTGCGGAATGAACGGCGAGAACTGTAGCAGCATCTTCTTCATCCACAACAACTTCTTTGGCTTCTTTAGGTTTAAAACCGAGCCTGTTTGAAGGAATTTAGTTACCAAGTTTTTTGCTCCGGCATTCGAAATGGCAACCTCTGGGCATTTTTGGTTGAATTTTCTCGTAATAACTCGGCAGCACTCTTCCCCAGTTACGTAACATTGAATTAGATAAATTCTTTGTTGTAAAGTCAATATTACAGCATACAATTCAAATTAGCATGAATTAATTTGCAGTTCAACAGAGTTATCACATTTGACTATTTCTGTCAGTGGTGTTTTTCAATGAAATCCGCCTACTAAAGTTACTTCTAAAAATTAGAAAAAACATTCTAAGTCCAATTTTTCAAGAAAAATGATATTATCTCGAGAACCGTACGAGTAAAATAGAAAGTAAGTTGCGTTTCGGGGGTTTGAAAACAAGCAGGGCAAATCATCAAGAATGAAATTTTCTGAGAAATCAAAAATAAGAGAATTTTCCCTCTTTTAAAGTCGATCCGGGGACATACTGTATACAGGTTGTTCGTAAAAAATAATGTTGCGTTTTCGCATCAACAGCAGAATTAGTTAAAAAAAAATAACAAATGCTTTAATTGTGAAAACTCTCAAAACATGCAGGATGCAAATGCACATTGCACTTTCGGCACATGGATACTATTTGATTTTTACATTTTCGGCATCTTCTTCGTGCCTTTTCTGGATGACGTATTACAGTATGGCCAACGTCATCTTTCCTTACTTCATCTGGCAATTCACTTTTTGTTGGTCTACCTCTTCCTTGGTATACTGATGCTTCTTCCTCGTCACCTTCGTTGCTATCAACATTGTCAGTTTTGATAAGACCAGTGGTTATGTAGGATCTCAATTCTAATTGGGAAATTTTAGAATCGTTAGCTATTCTGAATAATTTCCAGACGTGGACAATGACGCTGTCTACGCAATTGATAAATAAATGCCACCACCATTTTTTACCTCTAACCCTTATGCGGTAGTTTGCAATCCCGTTGTCGTGGATATCTACTCCGCCCATAAATTTATTGCATTCTTTTATAACCAAGGGCTGTTGAATGCTCACTTCCTTTTTTTCCTTTCTATTACAGCGCTTGGTGGTGTGTATTGGAGTTACCGTAATATTGTTAGACATTATTGTAACAACCGCATTGTCGTTCCATCTGGTTATCCCAATTTGTGATGGAGAATCAAACCTATAGTCGTAGTAAAATTTAAAATTGAATTTAAAAGTTCTTCGTGGAAATAAAGAAAAAATATTTCCAATGGTGATTTACCACCAAGAATTTCCTTTAGATTTTGTTTATGGTTAATTTCGTTGAATTCTGGTAATTTATTAAACATTGGGAGGGTTTTCTTCCACTTTGGAACATACATCTTCTGTTTCTGCTTTTTTGATGTACCTGTAGCTGCACAGTGTTCAACGGGGCTTTCGGATGAAACATTATCATGCACCACAATCTCAAACGTCCCTGGTAAGTCTTGTGGAATCTCATTATCTACGGAAGAATATAATAATTGAATTAAAAAATTTAAGTTCACAAATTTTGAATGGCGGAAAATAAAACGACAGAAAATAGAGAAGCATAAATACCTCGAAGCAAATTCTCATCTATATCTTCTTCGTCTGTCAACTCATCTACATCTGGTGGTATAAAAACGGCACCTACGTCATAACTATTGCCAAGATCCTTTACTTCCGCCTCCAATTCTTGCAAAGTAAGGGCATGTGTGTTATAATATTTATTGTAATCCAAATTTTTTTTATCACACATAATTAGAAATAAATGTTATAAAATAACGGAACTAAATATTAAAATTTTTACAAAAGCAAACGAAAATAATTAACTAGTTGACACAACTATCTCACAGCAACGATAATGAACAACTAAAACCGACCGTTATACTATTTGAGGCGCCAATTCGGGGAGACATGACGATCTGTGATTCCGCTGATGATGCGTAAACGCAACATTATCTTTAGTTGTATATTAGAGTATGTTATTGTGTTTTAAAACAAATTTGCTTGATGTATACCTACAGTAGGTTCTCTACCTCTATTGAAAATAAAATTTTATTTCATTTCGATAAAAAACCTCGGATTTATAAAAATAAGTACCGACGTATAATTTACAGCGTCAAAACCGCTGTCTTCTAATATTTGTATTTTGTATAAATAGTAATTTTTTTTTTTTTTAATTATTCTATGATGCTCGTATATACGTTATAAAGTAACTTTAAAATTTAAAAATCTTGAAATCAAAGGCGAAAAAAAATTTTTAATTGAAATGTTGCGTTTTCGCATCAATAGTGGTTAATGGGTTGTGGATTGACTTGTCCCTTTTATTTGACAGACTCTTCTTTTCGTTAT